>OZ023236.1:9087706-9271791 GCA_964006365.1 Trididemnum miniatum | reverse complement strand
GTAAATGAGTATCGGTGGAAGCAGTCAAATAGTCTGTTTCCATGTCCAAAAATCGTGGACTTTTGACCCGCGGTCTTTATTCTAGTCAGGTGGATTCAGGCTTTCCTGGGGCTAATTTCAGCAAAATCGTGGGCTTTCTTGGACGCCAGTAAAGACCTGGTCTTATTAAGCAGGGGCGTATTCAGGGGGGGCGCTGGGGTCGCGGCCCCTCCTCCCGCTGAAATATATCTGCAGTCAGCGAAACAGTGGAAACAGGACCTCTGAGGACACGTTGATCTTTTTTTTTTTTTTTTGGTCTTCACTTGATTTTGGGGGGTAGATTGGATGTCGGAAGACGTAAAGACCTTTTTTTGGTCTTCATTGATATTTTCAGTGGAAACGTGTAAACAGGAAATTGCGCCCCCCCCCCCCCCCTTTTCAAATTTTTAGGCACGCCCCTGTTAAGCAAGGACTTTTTGGAAAAAGTGAACTGAAAAAGCCCACTTTGAACTCGGCCCCCGATTAGAAAGCCCACGTTTTGAGTGGACATGGAAACATGCTAAAAGAGAAATGGATGATGATGTATGTGTCGATGGACGCACCTCCTTCGATTGAAGGCAATAAAGGTAAGAATTTAGGAGTGATTGTTATCATGGGATTTGGTTGATTTCACACTGTTTCAGTTTTAGATTCGAGTTGTTCTAATCTGACAAATTCCATGGCAGTGCATGACTAAATTGGTTCTTGTTAAGATCATACATTGTTTAATAGTTATCCTCCCACCAAACCCTAGTATAAATGCGAAAGCATCAATGGAATAGATTAGTAATTTCTTCTGCGGTGTGCATTTAACAAGCCCCAAAAGTGGTACTGGTAGACTTTACCCTATGGTCCAGATCACCAATATTGGTAAAAGCAAACATTTTGCAAAATCCTGAAATTAATTGCTTAGTACCGTTGTTGTAGCGTATCTACGCTTTGATTCTCTAGTTTCAACGCGTCCTTTCCTCTTACTCGACCGCAACCACAATCCAGTCACTTGTAAAATCCTTCTTTGGTTTAATTTCAAGCTTTTGACGATATAGACGTGGTAAAACAATGATGCGGGAGGGTGCAAACTCATGCACAAACAAGATTGAACGAAATTCGAGTAAAAAATTGACTATGGACGTTAGGACGGTTTAAAAACTGTTGCGAATCGAGCTCATCGAGATTCACAACTCAATAGAAAATTGTTCCGCAATAATCCCCAAATACTAAAACGAAATAAAAGCGAAATTAATTAACTGTACGCGGTAAAGATCTCCACTAGCGAGCAATCATTGCATACCTGAATTGGGTGGATCGTGACACACACATTTGACAACTTGACATTGACAAATTAAAATATAAATCTACTCAAACAGCTAAATCTTGAAAATAATATGCAAACTGAAAAATAAAGCTTGTTTAAACGTCATGTGCTGTGCTGTTACTTCAGTAAAAACTCAGTTTGCTAACCAGCTGAAAAAGCTATTTAGAACTGGTAACTGCAACTTACAGTAGCTAACCACAGAAAAACTGTGCAATGAATGATAAAGGTTAGCTCGAACTGACGTGAACAACAACAACAACTTCGTGAGTGCAATAGCTACTTGATTACTTAAGTTGAGTAACACACGTTCGAAACCAGGTAAGTGAATAGTGAGACACTCAGAAGCGACAACAGTCAATAAAAAATGGTAAAATAAAACACAATATTCTACACTCCCCCCAAAATATTCACACATGATATATTTTGTTTTTGAACGAATATATGGTATAAACTGGTATCACATCGAGAACACAGACGTAATTGCGTCGAATCCTAAGTGAAACCTACACATTTGACAGCCAGGCTGGAGCGGTGGCAACAGAATTTTCGGGTACGACGACACACATTTTTGAAATTGGTCGTTTATATTCACCTTGCACTGTTTTGACTACAGCAGTGCGCACCAGGCCATGTGCATCGGGAAAAGTTTTTACTACACGACCTAGAGGCCAGTGAGATCTAGGCGTAAACTCATCGATCAAAATAACAACATCATTTTCAGAAACATTTCGCTTTTTATCGAACCATTTTTGGCGTTCATTCATTATAGGCAAGTACTCCTTTGCCCATCGTTTCCAGAACAGGTCAGCGTGATTTTGCACGTGACGCCAGCGATTTCGATAAACAATATCTGACTTGTCGATGTTTGCAGGGGGCAACCCGGAATCGGGTCCAATTAAAAGCAAATCTTTAGGGGCCAAAGGGCGCTCAAGATCCTCGACAAATGACACAGGAGTCAGAGGTCGTGAGTTTAAAATGCTTTCGACTTCAGAAAAAAGCGTAACCAAACCCTCGTCAGTCATCATGGCATGATGGGAAAATGAGGCCATGACTCTGCGAACGGAACGTACTAGTCCCTCCCACACTCCCCCAAAATGACTAGCTAAGGGCGGATTATAATTCCATTCGATTTCCCTTTGCAGCAAAAAGCCTTTTATCTGCTGCTTATTCCAGGATTTAATGGATTCCCTCAATGCCCTGTCTGCACCAGTAAAATTTTTCCCATTATTCGAGTACAGGTGACCCACTGATCCCCTCCTACTAATAAACCGACGAAGTGCTGATATAAATGAGTCAGTGGGCAATGAATGCAGCACTTCTAAGTGAACAGCCCCTACGGTCATGCACGTAAAAATGCAACCGTATCTTTTGACAGTGCTTCTACCCTGCTTAATCGAAAAGGGCCCAAAACAATCAACGCCTGTATGGAAAAATGGCGGCTGTTGCATTTGCATACGATACTTGGGCAAGTCTGCCATCTTTTAGACGGCAGGAGTGGCATTTATACGTCGGCACACGAAGCAATCGGCAATGACTTGGCGAATGCTGGTACTCCCTTTCAGAACCCAAAATCTTTCTTTCAAGGCAGTAAAAGTGTGTCCCAGTCCGGCGTGTCCGACCAAATCATGATGACTTCGTATTATCAGACGAGAAAGGCGAGACTCGACTGGCAATATTGCAGGGTGCTTGGCGTTGTATTCAACCGGTGCATTGCAGGTGCGGCCTCGGATACGCAAGATGCCTTCCTGCACAAAGGGATCTAACCTTTTAATGACTTTAGGGCAATGTTTAGAGGTCAGACTCTCTTTTCTTTCTAAAGCTGCGAACACACCTGCAAACTTCCTGCGCTGCTCATAACTCAGCAGTCTGTTCTCCGCTGTCCTTAATTCTTCAACACTGATGGCACCTGACAATTTTTCAACGTACTCCTTACTGCAGGAACCCTTAGCCTTCAGCTTAATGTACCTGAGATAACGTAGCATCCAAACCGTGGCCTTCTTAAGGCGAAAAAGGCAAAAGAAATGACGAATGAATCTGTCTAATGGCAATTGAAAAGGCGGCTATAGAGCAAGTAAAGAATGAACCGATTCAATTCTTTCTTCATAATCTTGAGACTCCGCAGCCAACTCTGTTGCCTTGTCCAGTTGTTTCGGCCACTCGTTTGGGACTCTCCACAAGAAATCCGGACCACTTAACCACTTTGAAGACCTGACAAATGACTTGGCTGTCACGCCACGCGAAACATCATCAGCAGGGTTTAACGCTGATGGAACGTAATTCCAGTTTCTCGCCTTACTGCATCGATCTATTTGAGCGAGACGGTTTGCCACAAACACCGGAAAGCGTCTGCTGCTGTTGTAGATACTCTGCAGAACTGCTGTAGAGTCGGACCAGAAATATGTTTCGCAGTTTTTCGGCAATGGCAGTTCTTTCTTCAACATCTGATCTAGTCGAGTGGCAGTCACCGCAGGCATGAGCTCTAATCTGGGGATGGTTACCATTCGTGCTGGAGTGAGATGAGACTTTCCAAAAAGAAAGGAGCAGTGTATTTTCATATTTTCATCTACAACTCTTAGGTATGAAACTACTCCGTAGGCGGCTGTTGAAGCATTCGCAAAGTGATGCATCTCGTACTTCAAGTTTCCTCCCAAATCCAGAGGTTTAACACACCGGCTAATTCCAACTCCTTTCAAACTTTGCAGCGAAGACACCCAGAGCTTCCAGCGATCAGCTTGCTCATCGGAAATCCTTTCATCCCAGTCCAGATTTCCCAGTTCTCGAAACAATAGCTTAGGTTCTATCAAAACCGGAGCTACGAAACCCAAAGGATCAAAAATCGAGTGAGACATTGATAAAATGCCTCGCTTTGTCAAGGGTTTTTCTGAAATATTAACCTGAATGCGAAACTCATCAGCAGCAAGATCCCAGTGCACTCCCAAAACTCTCTCACTGACATCCCCTTCCAAAGAATGTAGCCTAACAATCCTTGATTGATGTTCTTCCGGAACGCTGTCGATGACTTGTCTTTTGTTAGACGTCCACTTCGTCAGATTGAACCCACATTTAGACAGAACGCTTCTCATCTGCGAAATAAGATCAATGGCTTCCTGTGTCGTGGAAACGGAGACCAGACAATCGTCGACGTAGAAACCACGTTCTATAGCTTCAATGGCTTTACTACTAGAGCTGCAACCGAACTCAACAGCAACCTGCTTCAAACAGAAAGAGCAACAGCTTGGTGACGACGTAGCGCCGAACAAGTGCACGGTCATCCTGTGAACTTCAATGTCCTTTGACAAATCTCCATTACGCCACCAAAGGAATTTAAGAGAGTCACGATCTTCGGGATTCACCTTAACCTGGTGAAACATGGATTCAATATCTGCTGCAAGAGCTACAGACTCACTTCTGAACCTAGTCAAAACCCCAACTAAGCTATTGAGTAAATCGGGGCCCTGCAACAGAACATCGTTTAGAAAGACCCCCATGTGTTTTGCGGCACAGTCGAACACTATCCTAAGCTTATCAGGTTTATGAGGATTAAACACTGGGTGATGAGGCAAAAACCATTCTCTTTTACTTAATTCTGGCGTGTCTTCACAAACTACCTCAGCATATCCCTTTTCAATACACGCTTGCATCACTTCGCTGTACTTATTACGCAAATTTTCATCTCGCATCAGACGTCTCTTCAAAGATTCCTGTCTGTTCTTTGCCATGGGTCGAGCATCCAGCAGCTTAATATCGTCACGCTTCCACAGCAGGGGCAAATGAAAATGTCCATCTAACAGCCGAACCGAATCCTTTATTTTTTGATAAGCAGCTCTATCCTCACGAGAATTTGGCATTTGCAGCTCACTTTCGATAAATCCGTCGCGAGGTTCCAAACCATCAGCCGCATTTCCTTGCATTGCAACATGCATGTTTAAATATGCATCTGCTTTTAATGCTGACAAAGGGGTGAAAGGGGCTGGTCCAAACAAAATCCATCCAAGAAGAGTCTTTATTGCATCTGGCGTCCCTCGAGGACCAAACCTGGTCTCCAAGGCGCGAAACACAAAGGATGCGTCTAGGCCAATCAGCAAGCCAACCTTTTTGTTTGGCAACTCAGGCAGTGTTATTCCCTTTAGGTGGTGCAATTGAGCCATTTCATCAGAAGAAGGAACCGGTGTGGCATTGAGTGGTATTTCGGCCACGGTCAAGACATCTGATAGTTCTATAAGCTCATCACTCTCGTATCCACTAATCTTGACAGTTATTTCCATTCTGTCAATGCTATCAGATTTCGACCCAGAAGATAGCGTGGTCATGGGAATCTTTCGCATAGGCCCATCGGCGCCCATCCTCCTGGCTAGATCATAGTCACAGAAAGAACGTTGGGAACCAGTATCTAAAAGAGCATATGTGGAAACCTCGTCTCCACCACTTGATACTCTTACTGGAACTGTCATAAAATACGGCCTCTTGCTTTGAAGCGCTGACTCATTTTCCTCCATAGCTGCGCAAAGTACCTTGTCGCTGTCCACCGTATCGCTTTCATGTTTGTGAAGAAGCGTATGATGTCGAGTGTTTGTGCATCCCGCCACGGTATACCCTTGCTGAGACTCGCACTTGTCCATCATGTGCCCGGGTTCGAGACACCTGAAGCAACGGCGGTTTCTAGCCAGAAACCTGACTCGCTGATATCGCTTCGCATGCTGGAACCGCTCGCATTGCAACAAACGGTGAGAACCTCCGCAGAAGGGGCACAACTCTTCTTCATTCACGAGCTGTTTTCTTTCAACCTTTGTGCTTAAGACAGTAGCGGTCTTTTTAGCACCAGCGAACGACTTGGCTGACTTGAAAAAATCATAGAATATCTTGCCATATAAAGAATTGGCTTCGTCAGCCTCGTTGCGGACAAACATTACTAATTCAGAAAACTTGGCTTGAACACCAGTTTGTTTGAACAACTGGTAAGATCATTTTACTCAATCTACCTGCATCTGTTCGGGCAGTTTCTCGGTAATGCGACGAATTGTTCCTAGAGAGTTCAATGTTGCAAACTCTTGAATGTCCTGCAACATTGCCAAACACTTCTCCATAAGGATTGCCATCGTCTTTAGCCCGGGTGCATCCTTGACTTTCAATCGAGGAGCAGTTAAAAGCTTCTGTTCACAGCAGTGAGCTATTACGTGTGGTTGTCCATAGTCGTTGAACAAACTGTCCCTGGCCAGCGTGCAACCGAGGTCAGCGTCTCTAGTGAAATGCTCCAAATTTTTTCGGATGTTTGGCGAACAATGTTGAAGCAAATAAACTAGTTTAACGGAGTCACATGGCATCTTTCGAGCAATATGCGCTTCGAAGCTTCTGATAAATGGCCAATAAGTTAGTGAATCGCCATCAAACGTCTGAATGATTGGACGCGGTGGAGGATAGTCCTGCAGGCCGGTAGGATGAACAACCCCGTTCCTATCGCTGCTTGACACACCAGCACCAGCGGGACCACCAGATGAAAGAAAGTTTGTCTGAGCCTGGGGAGCACTTCTCACACCAGCAGGACCACCAGATGATAGAAAGCTTGTATGTGGCCGGGGAACACTTTTCACACCAGCAGGATAAGACGCCACACCGACATACCCAGACAAACCGCCACTTTCCTGATAGCCGTTTGGTACAGCAGTGCGCACTCTGTTATTAGCTTCTGGTCTTACCTCTAGCTCAAACTCCCTTCTTTGCTCGTTTATAGAAGATGACATAGTTTTGGGATTCGGCTGCTGCATTTCTGTGCTTGATGTACCAGCATCAGGTTTTGGGTGTTCATTGTCAAGAAAGTGCAAGCATTTACTCTGCTCTGACTCCTGAATGGGTTTAAAACTGCGTTTCACTTCATGGCTCAATCCACATAAGCCGGACACTGATGACTCTTCAAGCCATACTTCAGCTTCTACTTCTGCCAATTTCTCTTCCCATTCCTTTTCTCTTAACAGCGCTTGTCTACTCGCTCTCTCTTGTTATCGAGCCGCTTCTCGTCTCGCGATCTCAATTCTTTCTTCCGCTTCGCGTTTAACTGCATTAGCTTTCTCTTCCGCTTCGCGTTTGACTGCATTAGCTTTCTTTTCCGCTTCGCGTTTGACTGCTTCAGCTTGGCGAGTGACACTTTGCAGGTGTTTGTCAGCCTAAAGCAACTCTCTTTCTGCAGCATCTGTCATGCGTAACTTCTCAATTTTCTTCTCTTTAGCATACCTTGCCAATTTCATTTTGATCAAGCCCTCCTTACGTTTAAACGCCACGCTAGAACCCGAGGAGCGACCAGTACGTCTCGAGCCTGCGGACCCAGTATCCCCTAAAACAAAACTGGCTTTTGGAAGGACGGGCTGAGCCTGAGGTTGTATATCACCCCGTGCCTTAGTCAATTCAATGTCATCAAGCCAATCTTTAACGCGAACATCAAATTCTAATTTGGCCTTTTTTACGCTTATTTTTTCAACTACTGTGCCAGGCAGAACAGCACTATCGGCAAGCTCAACGCATTTCGCCATAAGGTTGTCAAAATCACTATTGGTATCAGTGACCAAATTCCTTACGATGCATTCGTTTTCAACTCGCAGCATAAGGCCATCAGCGATCAAATATTTAGTTTGCAACGCGTGCAGGGTTTCACTTAAGTTAGTCATAGCGTTATCCATCGTCAATCAGACTCACAAACGCACAACAATAAACTTAACCAAAAAAACCCTAACACAACAAAAACCAATAATATAAATTCAAAATAAGCAGATTAAAACTCCAATTTGCAATACCTTGAAATCAGTCAAGTTGCGCTGTAACTGAACGAACCAACTCTTCAGCTTCAACAAAGTAGAACAAATGCGGATTCAGAATCTTCGACGACAGCAAGTTTTTAAACTTTATGTAGCGTATCTACGCTTTGATTCTCTAGTTTCAACGCGTCCTTTCCTCTTACTCGACCGCAACCACAATCCAGTCACTTGTAAAATCCTTCTTTGGTTTAATTTCAAGCTTTTGACGATATAGACGTGGTAAAACAATGATGCGGGAGGGTGCAAACTCATGCACAAACAAGATTGAACGAAATTCGAGTAAAAAATTGACTATGGACGTTAGGACGGTTTAAAAACTGTTGCGAATCGAGCTCATCGAGATTCACAACTCAATAGAAAATTGTTCCGCAATAATCCCCAAATACTAAAACGAAATAAAAGCGAAATTAATTAACTGTACGCAGTAAAGATCTCCACTAGCGAGCAATCATTGCATACCTGAATTGGGTGGATCGTGACACACACATTTGACAACTTGACATTGACAAATTAAAATATAAATCTACTCAAACAGCTAAATCTTGAAAATAATATGCAAACTGAAAAATAAAGCTTGTTTAAACGTCATGTGCTGTACTGTTACTTCAGTAAAAACTCAGTTTGCTAACCAGCTGAAAAAGCTATTTAGAACTGGTAACTGCAACTTACAGTAGCTAACCACAGAAAAACTGTGCAATGAATGATAAAGGTTAGCTCGAACTGACGTGAACAACAACAACAACTTCGTGAGTGCAATAGCTACTTGATTACTTAAGTTGAGTAACACACGTTCGAAACCAGGTAAGTGAATAGTGAGACACTCAGAAGCGACAACAGTCAATAAAAAAATGGTAAAATAAAACACAATATTCTACAGTTGTGTTTGTTAATAAACTAAACTTGTTTTTGTTGTTGTGCTGTAATGTGCGTCTGTTGCTGTGCTGTAATGTAGGAAACAGGGCTTCGAACTCGAACTTTTTGCCGAACTCGAAAAAATATTTTTTCTGAACTCGAATAAAACTGTTCGAGGTCATTAGAAAGATATTTAAATTGTTGGAAATAAAAGATCATTACGAAATATAGTTTGCTGTTTAATTGTGACCACAACACTGACAATTTCGATGGTACTAAACAGCTGAGGCACAGCCTTGAACCTACTGCACGAGCAAAATATTTTATCTTTTTAATTGCATGAGCACCGGCGGTGAAAAAGTTGTCTCGATTTTGAATATTCATTTGCCTGAACTCAAAAAAGATTATTTTTGTTGAACTCGTAAATAATTAAATTTGAGAACTCGAACTTGAACTCGGACTTGCTACAATAGGTTAAACTCAAACTTGAACTCGAATAAAACTGGATCAAGTTCGCAGCCCTGGTAGAAAAACAGTTAATTGCGTAGTACCGTTGTGTTTGCTAATCAACTTGTGAGTGTTGTTGTGTTGTAATGTAGGAAACTAGTTAATTGCTTAATACCGGTACCGGAGTGACGTCTATATAGTTACAAAAAAGTTGTTCTGCGCTCCACTTTGAAATAATGTTGCGGAAGCTGCGCTGCGCTCCACCTTAAAAATATGCTGCGGAAGTTGCGTAGCGCTTTATTCACTTCTCAAGTACAATTGCGGAAGTTGAGTTGCGCATTGCTTACTTTCAAAGCCAGATTGCGGAAGTTGCGCTGCGCTTTTTTTGCTTACCGCAATTGTTGCGCTTTATTGCGTTGCGCTTCAGCAGTTCCAGAGAAAGTGCCCAGCACTGGCATCTCGTAAAAGTTGGTAACTTGCATCCCAGCATCCGGTTGTGACAACGGTTAATCAGTGGCTGGTTTTTATGACGTCACAATACGTCAGCCGTTGCTACGTATGTGTACGTGCTCCTACAATTGCAAATTTAGTGCTATTTGAACAAGTTTTAAGATAATGTTCGATTGTTTTTTTTTTTCCTTCAATGCGACTTGTTCACCAAATATAAAGCATTTTGGTGGAAACATTTTCAGCATCAAATCAAAAAAAGTCAAACCTTCATTGTACTCGTAGGATTACGCCGAATCCTGTTACGAGTCAATCAATCAATCAATCAAACAAGTTTATTTTATGCGAACACGAAAGGTGCCAACAGGTAAAACAAACAAAAAAAAAACAACATAAACAAAGCTTATTTTAGCATAATAATTAAAAAATTTCGTTTATTAACCACAAGTATTAATAGACCTACATAGTTGGCAAATACGCAAAGGAGAGTCGCGAAGGGACCGGTTAGGTCTTCGAGTCAAGCGACCACCTATTGATAATTCAGTATGATTTTATGTAAATCAGGAGGGCTGATTAGTTTTAATCAAAAGGAGGAAATAAAGAGATGACAAAAATTAGGGTTAAATGAACAGGAAAATTACAGTAGTACTGCATACATGTAAATATAAATTAAGATGTCAGCAAATGTGCAGTGTTACTCAATTTGACATAATTAATTTCCAAAGAGCGATAGATGATCAAAAGACTAAATCAGAATGTTGTATGTAATATAAATATTTAATTATTGCAAAGGCCAATTACGAATTGCTGAAGGAAATTTATGAACTTGAGTTTAGCAACATAGCTTTATATTTTAAAAGGAATTGTTTATGACTAAGTTTTCTAAGATTTTCAGGAATATCGTTCCAAAGTTTGGCACCTTTAAATTTAATAGTGCGTAACAGCAAGGAGGTAGAAAACTGTGGAAGAAAGTATTGGTTGGATTTAGCAGCATTTCTGGTATGGCAAGAGTGGATGGAAGAGACTAAAGTGAAATAGTTATTGAAGGACGAAGGGAGACATTTTAGATAATATTTATGCATAAACTTAGCCAAAGCATACAGAATAAGCTTGTCAAGGCTTAAAATATTAAGTTTAACGTAAAGAGGAGAGGCATGTTCGTACCAGTCGGCTCCTGCAAGCACGCGGATAGCCTTCGATTGAATACTGCGCAGTTTAAGAAGATTTGATTTAGGCGTAGCGCTCCAGATAATTAACCCGAAATTAAGGTGGGAGTGAATAAAAGCGTAGTAAAGCTTTTTTAGTATATCTTTGGGCAAAAAAGATTTGGTTTTGAAAAGGATTCCTAGAGAGCGAGATAATTTGGATTCTAGCAAGGCAATGTGCTGTTTAAATTGTAATTTATTGTCTAAAACAATGCCTAGATACTTAACGGAATTAACTACCTTAACCGGAGAATGATTATATGATATGTTGAGAATAGGAGGATCGATTTTAGCGAGTGGCGGGGCCCTTGCCCTTCTTCGCGGCTTAAAGCCTGGGCAACACAGCTCCGAGGAAACATCGCAGCGGTGGAAAGCCGTTGGCGACACTGCGCTAATTTGACCCGGCCAGGAGTCGCACCCCAGACCTCCCGCACCGATTGCGTGCGCTTAGCAATTGAGCTAACCGGCCAGCACATTTTCGGCAAAGCTAGGCCTGTCTGCAGGAGTTCTAATTTTGGAAAACTGCATTCGCACATTACCGGTATATCGCTTTTTGGAATAACTTTTTAAGATATTACATTACCATAACAAAATCAAATCGAAATATTTCATTAGGCAAGTGGTTATGACAATATCTCTGTTTATTTTTTAAGATTGGGTAACGAAATTTTTTCATAAGCACGACATCTTGTACGATTACTAGCATGGATTTAAAAAGGGCATAGTGTTCTACATTTGCATTTAGATGTTACCTCTTTTGGCAATGATTCTATAAAAAATAAAGAACATATTGCAATGCTGCTCATGGACCTACGTACAGCCTTTGACACGGTTTCTCGCAATATATTGTTTAAAAATTGCATCATTACGGAATTTGAGAGCCTGCCCTCTTACCTCTTTTGGCAATGACTCTATAAAAAATAAAGAACATATTGCAATGCTGCTCATGGACCTACGTACAGCCTTTGACATGGTTTCTCGCAATATATTGTTTAAAAATTGTATCATTACGAAATTCGAGAGCCTGCCCACTAATTAGTTGAAAGTTACCTTACTTCTAGGAAACAATTTGTATAAAGACAACGTCAACTCCTCTGCTCAATCTAGTAACGTTGGTGCACTAAAAAAGCAATGCTCTTCCTGGCCTACTGTACCACAAAAGTTTCCTGGTTTATGCACCACAAAGGCTACTGTATCACAAAGGTTACTAACACTACCACAAAAGTTTCCTGGCCTACGTACCACAAAGGTTAAATCCTTTAAGATATATTTATGTGAAGGGATGAGTGATCCTGGCAAGGTCATTCGTTCTGGAAGATGAATATTGTCCTACATGAGGGAGGTTGATGAGCGCTAAAACCCCAAAACAGCGCTGTCTCGCTCTATGGTAACATGGTTGAACCCTAAGCCTCTATCCATGGTCCTTTACTCTTCCTCATTTATATCAATGATCTTCCTAATATAATCTCTTCCAAATCTCGATCTTTTGCAGACGACAGTTGTAGAAACTAAATATAATACTGAACTGAATTATCTTAAAAATTAGTGCTATACTAATAAGCTACAAATAAACTTTAAAAAATGTAATGTCCTGCTTATTCCCTCGAAACTGAACTCACCCCCCTTAAATCTTGAGACAGGCCTATATTATGACAATTCCTTAATAGCTTGCGGAGAATCATGTAAATACCTCGGTATTAACTTGGACTCGAAACTTCTATTTAAAAATCATATCAAACAAATTGAAGTCAAGGTGGCCAAAGATGCAGGTATCTTAAGCAAGCTGAGTCCACTCTTCTCCTTCTATGTTATGCCCTTGTTCATCCGCATTTAGGCTAATATGGTCTCCCCCTCTGGGGTTGCACCTATCAAAAATATACTCAAAAACTCCAACTCCTTCAAAATAGAGTGGTAAAGTGCTAGGTGGCGCTGTTTCTAGCAACCGCTTTCACTGGTTCTACACTATTTTTGCTTTATTATAGCTACGCAGCTGCTGGTAGCATGCGGCTGGTTTCTGTGGCCGACGTTGGTACTGCCGCCAGTTAGGTTTTGTCAAGGCTGGTTTTACCCACTACTTTTGATAGTTCGGTGTTTTGTACCAGGCAGTAGGGTAGGCCTAACCATCAGTGTGAAGAAACAAATTGTAGTTTTTATCGGTTTTCAAAAGCCAGGCGAAAGCTTTGAAGATGGATAGCATTGATAACTGATAAGGTAAGCATAGCATTCCTTTTTTCCTAAATAAATAGGCATATCACTTTGCTAGGATTTTTACAAGTTTTTGACTGATTTAAAATTATTGTCCTAACAATGCACTCAATAAAATTTGTTAGGTTTTATCATCCTATTTTGGCTAGTCTCTAGTGTAGGCCTACATGCCCTGCTCAGCTGCTCTTTTTCGGAATCGCAAATTACCAGTAAGCCGACTTGCAGCAGTGTGCAGTTGCATAATTTATGTAGTAATCTGACTACACTTGGTGAGCTGAACCTTTTTTATTGATTTGGCGTACTACCCGAGCTACAGCTCTTCTTGATCAGAGAAAGTCTTGAAACATATTAGAGGTCTAGACTATGCAAAGTCTTTTGTTATGTTGAATGACCTGTAGCATTTTGAACGGCTAAAATAGGTAACTAAAGTTTAGTCTAACTTTGAGATATATCTTACGTTAGTCATTATATTGAAAATGTCCTGCTAACAGTAGCAATTAGTTCATAAATAATTTTAATTTTTTGCAGAAGAGCTGACAAGAAGGAAACGTGAATTTTCATTTGAGCAGTTACCATTTTCAAGATGAAACAAAAAATAATCCAACAATATTTACAAGAAGTATGGACAAACTCTTCCCAGTTGAAAAACCATCTTCAGAGAAGCAGAAAAGTAAGCCCATTGATGCTTCTGAAAAAAATATTTCTCCAGATTTTACTGATGAGAAGTTTGATGAGGTTTCAATGGATGAGTTGGTGCTGCCTGATGATCTTTTAACTTTGAACTAGTTCAATGGCACCAACAGATTTTATTCAGTTGACAATTTGAATGAAAAAATGATTAGAGTAGAAACTGGTATTTCTACAAAAAATCTTTTTTTATTGGTAGTTGTATATACAAAAAAATTTAAAGGTGAAATTTTATATTTTTATAACTGAAAAGTTAAGGCGATTAAGCTTGAAGATTAGATTATTATTACATTGATGAAGTTAAGGCAAAATTATACAAATCTGCATCTTGCAAAGTTATTTTTAAGCAGCAAAACCACGATTTCAAACATAGTTTTGACTTTTATTTATGTGTTACATGAATTGCTGTTTGTTGATTTGAAGTCACATGTGCCATCGCGATTGAAAAACAGAATTTCAGCTGCATTTGCTGACTTTCCGAATTGCCGAATGATAGTGGATTGTACTGACATAGAAGTTGTTATTCCAAAACGAATGGATTTACAACGTCTAACAAATTCTACTAATAAGTCAATGAACTCACTTAAAGCACTTGTTGGAGTAGCTCCCAATGGTGTGATTACATTTGTCAGTAAGCTGTGTGCTGGGTCTACATCTGTAAAACACATTGTTCAAAAGTGTGGGATTTTAAATCACTTTGTCGCAGGTAATCTTATTCTTGCTGACAAAGGATTTTTGATCCAAAACATTGTACCTCCAGGAGTAAGTTTTTAACATTCCACCATTTCTTGAACATGGAAAGTTGTCTAAAAATGAAATTATTCAAACTAAAAGCATTGCAAAGTGTCGAATTCATGAAGAACGAGCCAATGCTAGGCTAAAAAGTTTTAAGATTCTAACTTTAATTCCATCATGGTTGCGTGGTTACTTCGATGTTATGTTTCAGCCCGTGGCTGCTTCGGTCAACTTACGATTTCCTCTTATTGTGTGAAAAGGCTTGTGATAATTGTGCATTTGAATGATATTTGCGATATTGCCGGTACTTGCCTGTGCTTTTATATGAGTTCTTGCCAGCACTTTTATACGGTGAGTTTCATACATTTTGCGGCTTTATAAGAACCAGTTATTATTTTTGCTGTTTCGGGTGTGAATTTCGCTGTGATGTTAATAACTGGACGTTCTGCAAAAGCCACTGCCTGGTAGTGTTATTTCTTGATTGCAATATTTGACTCATACACACTGATTTTTGTAAATATCTATGTTTATCATTTTGTGCAATCATACTGAATCTACACAAAAATGTAGTACGGTATTTCAAACCAAGAACAGGGGTTATGCAATGCATATAAGCAATAATTCAAATTGCTTGGTTAAATGTATTTTACATTTTGTTGGCTAAAACTTTTAAGTGTTTAAAATTATGTCTATTTTGTTTTTGTGGATGGTAAACTGGTACTATTTGCGTAAGGGCCTTGCCAAGGTTAACGATTATTCTTTCCATAATTCTTGCTGCAACCGTTACTGAGATAATTTCTACAATAAAAACGCTTGTGTTAGTTAAAAGCTGTATATTTTGAATGCTGACGTTGCGAAAAAAGAAAAAAAAAATTAACATAAAAGGTGCTGGTGAAAAAAGACTGTGGAGATAAGCAGCACGGGTTCTAGCAAGTGATATTACGTAATGGCTATAATTACGTTGCTTACATGCAAGACAACACCTGTTCAAAAAACCCTTTGAACTGCATATATTGTACTCTTCAGCAAAGTATGTGAATTGTAAACAGCTCAGATGGCCTAGTGGTAAGAGTGTTTGCCTCGGGAGCTGTAGACCTTGGTTTGATTCCAAGTCGGATCAAACCAATGACATTAAAATTGGTATTCATAGCTTCCCTGCTTGACGTTCTGCATTAAAAGGACAGTGTAAGAACAAGCCGGCAACTTTACTTGCTGTGCCCCTGGGAAAGGCTCTTAACGGGATTTCCCAATCTTGGTGTGGTAGACAACTCCTAAGCGAGCTGGCAACTCCTAAGCGAGCTCGTAAGAGCGCTTTCTCGTGATAGGAGGGTAAATATGCTGCCAAATTTTTAAAAAAATGCACGCAAATTTTGCAATAATCTCGAGGCACATGAGATACGGAAAATTAATCATTAATGGACTAAAATGGAAATGAATGATAATGAGTTTGACTTCACAATAGTGCAAACAAAGTCGACAGTTTGGCTTACATTTTTCATTGAAAAATGTGCAAGTAGACTAGTGAATACGAAAAAGATTATACAAGCAATCCGCTACACATACATTCACGACCAATTAAACAGCTTTAACTTGTATGATTGTCAACAGACCAGTTAATGGTTGAGATTTTTCGAAGCACCTTTTTGGAGGTATTTTATGTAAAAACTTCAAAGTTGACTAATTTGAGCATTCCAATGTCCATCCTTGTCTAGCTAGTTTCAGGGTAATCAGTTGCAGCTGCCAGATGATGACGGCACATCAACAGATTTCTTCCTCTTCCACTGGCATTCGATATCAGTGCGACTCAGGTTGTTCTGTCATAAATATATATAGCAGCAGCATAACTGCATTTATACTCGCTCTTAGAAATTTCACTCTCAGAAGTGGATTAAATTTCCATATCTTTTCTAAGATTTATTTGAAAATAATATCACAGATTAGCTGCAGAAGCCTTACAAAAAATCATGTGACGGTAGGCTACCGTACTTACAGGCATATGCAGTTATTGGCACTGTACTGGTAGTTTAAAAATCGCTTCAGGTGATTTCTCTTAAATTTCTTAGCATAATGAAATGCAATATTTTAAACTTAAAACTAGCTAGGCCTATAAAAACCAATCAATAACTGAATATATTGAAACTTAGTTACCCGCTTTGGGTTATAAAAAGAAAATTGATCAATCTATTTTCATCAGCTTACCATTACTTTGCAGTTTGTATAATCTGTCTTGCATACTAGGATGAATTTTCCCTCTTAATCAAGTAAGTAAGTGCATTTATTTTTGTTTGGATAGACGCAACAACAAAGAAAAATATATCAACAGTTTAATTTTCATTTATATCTGCATGGTCCATCCTGTGAGAAATTGCGAAATGACCTATTGTCCAATCTCAGCAGTAGAAATTGGCACGGTCGTCTAGTCTGCAGCCTCTCACAGTTTTCTTACAGCATAAGAAAACTATAATTCACGTTCACGTAAACAGTTGTAATAATCACAAACAGAGGTAATAATAGCAACAAAGAAAAAAACATATGAAAAATAAAGGACAACTCGAAAAGGAACTAATCACGAGATAAACAATATTAATAATAAGTAAACACAATACAACTTTCATCAACTGAAGAGTATTTGTAAACACAAAACAGGGTAAATAAGGGACAATAATAATATGAAATTAATAGGAAAGTGGTTTGAATCTAAGTGCATAATAATAATTTGAAAAATACAGGAAAGAGTTTACGGAGAGGTAATTAAATCGGAGAAAGAAAACATATCAAAATCAAAATGAACTAATCGTAAGTCATGCAATATTAAATAATGAGTAATCACAATAGTCAAGGTAACAACTTTCATTAACTGAAGAGTATTAGTATGCACAAAATAAGCTAGATAAGGAACAAGAATAATTTGGAATTGTAGAAAAATGGTTAGAATCTAAGTGCAATTTTGTTGTAATATGAAATATTTCTTGATTTTCCGATTGAAATTTGTTTTACTACGATTGACCAGGATTTGTAAATTATTTGGTAAGGAATTCCATTTTTTAGTACCAGCAATTGTAATAGAACGTTGAGTCAATGATTTATTACTTCGAGGAATTGAGAAATATTTTTTAGATGCGTGTCGGGTCTGATGGCTATGAATATCAGATACTGACATGAACAAATCTTTAAGGCAAACAGGTAAAACATTGTTAGTATAGCGATAAAAAAATTTACAGACTTCAGCTTTGTATATGAAAGGGATTTTCAGCAAGGATAGCTGATTGTACAGCGGAGCTAATCTAAATCTAAGGGTAGACGATTTGGTTAGAATCTTAATTATTTTGTTTTGTTGAACCTGAATGACATTCAGGTACTTTTTAGCCGCGTTTCCCCAATGTAAGATCCCGTACAGTAGGTGTGGATAACCAATACTATAATATACGGTTTTTAGGACATTTTGTGGAACATAACGTTTCAATTTACCTAGTATACCTGTAACTATAGACAACTTATTTGCTACGGCAATAATTTGATTTTTCCAGGACAATTGATTGTCGATTAAGACACCTAAATATTTGGCCACAGTATTAACCTCCAGCGACGAGCTGGCTACTTTGATGTAAAATGATTCTTTTACCTTGCCACGGGTGGTTCGATTAGAAAACAGTAAACACTGCGTTTTTTTGAAGTTTATACATAGTTTGTTGTTAGCTGCCCAGTTAAGTACATTATCAATTTGTAGTTTTGTGTATGCTTGTAGTCGTGGGAGAGAAGTGTCTTTGCATACTATAACAGCATCGTCTGCATACAAAATTGTGTCAGAATTCACGCTATTTGGCAGATCATTTATATATATTAAAAAAAATAATGGACCTAACACGCTACCTTGCGGGACACCTGTGTCGACGGGAAGAAGTGGCGATTCATGTCTCCCATTTATGGAGGTGTATTGTTTTCTGTTTGTCAAATACGATGTAACTAGGTCTAGAGATATTCCTCTAAGTCCATAATGTTCAAGTTTACTGAGTAGTATTTGGTGGTTAACGGAGTCGAATGCTTTAGCAAAATCTAAGAAAATACTACATACAGGAAAATTATTATCTCTGTACCATAAAATTTTTTCGTATAATAAAGTTATAGCGTCAATTGTTGATCTGTCTTTCCGAAAACCAAATTGGAATTTAGATAACACCTTTGATTTTTCCCAAAAGTTTATCAAGCGTCTATGTAATAGTATTTCAAATACTTTGTTTAAGGGAGAAAGGATAGAAATAGGCCTATAGTTACCAACATCAGTTTTGTCTCCTTTCTTAAATAAAGGTATAACTTTGGCAATCTTAAGAATGTCAGGATAGTTACCAGAGTCCAAGCAAATATTGAAACTTTTGGTCATAAAAGGAGCAATGAGGTGCTTTGCGTGCTTGATTAAAGTAACAGGAATATCTATATACCCTGACGATTTGCGATCATTGAGGTTACTTATTATTGCAGCAATTTCATATTGATCAGTTGGGTTAAGCACAACAGAATGCAAGAGCCTTTTCCCCATGTATTGTTTGTGATCAGTAGATTGATTGTTTAGACTAGATGACAATTTCTTTCCAATGCTTACGAAGTGCTTGTTTAAAGATTCGCAAATTTCCGCTGGATCCGATGATATGTTATCATTAATTTTGAGGGCCTGTAATATGGAGGATGTTGGTTTCTGTTTGTTCAATATCATATTAACGCTTTTCCAGGTGTCGCTCGAGCTAGTACTATTATTTAGAAGACCGCTGTAATAATTTTGTTTGGAGGCTTCCTTAATGTGCGAGAGTTTGTTACGATATTTCTTATATTTAGTAAACAAGATCGGACATTCCTTGTTGAGATAATGCGCATAAAGTTTGTTTTTATGCTTAATTGAAGTAAGTAAACCTTTTGTAATCCAAGGTTTTTTTGATACTCTATATTGTTTGCGAGTTAGCGAATTGAGCGGAAAAAACTTGTTGGTAAATTTACATAGGATTTCAATAAGATAATTTAGGTTGTAATCGAACTTAACTTGATTGTTAGCGAGCTCCGAGTTAAGGCTAGCTAAAAACAGCTCAACGTTCTCGGGTGAAAATTTTCTGGTGAAAAGTTTGTCATCCTTTTTTTTGACGTTAGTGAATTTATATTTGGCAAAGATCGGGAGGTGGTCTGAAATATCATGCTGAACTACCGCCGCAAGTATGTCTCTAGTAAACAATGAGTTGGCATATAAGTGATCTATTACTGTGCTTGTGGTTTCACAAACGCGAGTGGGCTTGTCAATTAACTGGGTGCAGCCAAGATTGTTTACATGGGTTGCGTAATTCGAGATACTGATGGTGTTGTTCACTTTTTTGTAATCAATGTTGAAGTCACCGAAAATTAGATACTTTTGATTGTCATTTAATGATTTAACTGATTTGGCGAATGCGCATTCAAAATTAAAAAGGTTATTACGAGGGTGCCGGTAAATCGAACCTATTATTAAAGAGTGTTTGTGTTCCTTGCTGCTTATTTTAATCCATACATCCTCAGTATCTACTACGTTTAGCTTAAGTTCAGGTATTTCACTAGCACGAAGTTGCTTATTCACGAAGATTGCCGAACCACCCGCAGCTGTGTCTGAATTATTGCAGAAAAGGTCGTACCCTGGTAGTTGAACACTGTTAATTTTATTAGTTTTAAGGCGAGTTTCGCTTAAACATATAACATCAACTTTTCTTGGGAGCTGGCTCAGAAACAGGTTGAGCTTGTCAAAATTTTTTGAAAGACTTACAATGTTGATGTGCAAAGACTTACAATGTTTTTGAAAGACTTACAATGTTGATGTGCATTACAAAATTTTTTGAAAGACTTACAATGTTACAATGTTGATTACAATGTTTGAAAGACTTACAATGTTGATGTACGGTGTTGTTAAAGAATTTCGTTTGAATAAAAACATAAATAAGAGAGCACTGTAATAGTGTTACTTTAAAGCTTATCTAAGTCACCTGCATAATGTATAGCAATAGCTTCAGCGTCAACATCTTTTCTTAGGTAAATTTGACCATTGTTTGTCCAAATATATCGATATCCAACATCACATCACAATACTGAAACAACTCCACATGACTTGATTTGTGGTGGATCCACCATCACAATACTGAAACAACTCCACATGACTTGATTTGTGGTGGTTTTCCCCTTTTTCGGCTGATTTTGATTCATTTGCAATGTGATCAAGCAGTTTGGCGAAAGCACTCATGTTTCGCAACTTATTTCACACTGGTAACTAAGGCTATGCGGCGATAGTTTAGAACCAGCAAAAACGGTTGCTACGACAGCGCCACCTAGCACTTTACCACTCTATAAGGCCATGCGGATTATATGCAATAGCAACCGATTTTCTTCTATTACACCTCTTTATTTCGAATTGGGCATTTTAAAAATTAATGAACTTTTTAAATTCGAAATTGGTAAACTAACGCGCCAACACTCACACAACCTTCTTTCTGGTATATCCTGAACTCTCTACAATCCATAGTACACAAACAAAATCTCTAATCCAAAAAAGTTTTTATTTACCTAAATTTTCGACTCAACGTTGTCAAAGGTCTTTAAAGCTTCAGGGCACTAAAATCTGGAATTTGTTTTCCCTTGCGTTTAAAATCCTTTCGTTTAGAAAATTTAAAACTAAGCACAAAAATCAACTAAAAGCTACTTATCACGTGGATAATTAATTAATCTAAAAAACTAACATAAGTACAACTTGCAAAATGTTTGTTCCTACACGTAGATCGCATGTGCTAATTAAGATTTTAGAATACCACAAAGTTTTGTCTCATTATTTTTAAGCCACCGAATAATGTCTGGGGTGGCTGCTTGACTCGAAGACCTTTTATAATCACTTCGCAGTTTCCCGTTTCGACAATAGTATAAACTTATTGTTAATTTACGTAAATTTGAAGTTAAACTGTGTTCTTTCGATTCGTATATCTTGTGTTCCCTTTTTTTGTGTCTGACGAATAAATTTAAACTACTTCATTATACTCGCGGAATTACGTCAAAGCGTGTAACGAGTGGCGGGGCCCGCCTACGCCTGACAGCTCCGATAAACGTCGCAGCGGTGGCAAGTCGTTGGCGGTGCTGTGCCGATTTGACCGGTCCGGTAATCGAAGCCCAAACCGCCCGCACCGATAGCGTGTGCGCTTAGCAACTGAGCTAACGGCCGGTATATATTACCATAACGATTGCCTGAAATTTAATAGTTTTCGTAACAGGCGTACATTGAGTAGACAAGTTTGTTGATCGGTCCAAAGTTTATCATTTATTTTTGGTGTAGTAAATTGAAAAGAGGCCTAAATCTTTGTAACTGTTTTGTTTGCGCTGTTAGAAAATAAATATTTTGGGCGCTGTTTTGTGGAGTGCGCGATTAAGCGGCTAAAACTGCATTATTAAACCGCACGAATTTCGAATAACAACGGCACAAAATTGGTAAAAAATAGATGAAAAAACGTGATGTCACAGATAATCTATAGTGCTTTAATAAATGACCTTTGTGTCGTCAAAGTTTTCATGACAGTTGTGGTACCGGTAATAAACATAAATTTGCTGAAATTCTATGAGAAAGCAATTTTACAGATACATTGCGTGGACTCATTATTTTGACTAAAATTTGGAAACTGGCACGCAAATGCTGTAAAGTTTGGGCAAGCACAATTTCAGCATTATCAATATGAGCTTGTGAAGACGAACCATTTGCTACCTACCGGCACTGCCTACCATTTAGGCCAGAACGTTGTCGACGTACGAAAGCTTGAGCATGTCAGTGAATCCGAAGGCGCTGCAAACCTAGCAAGTGAGTAGCTGTATGTCGAGCTCAAAGTTTACTAATACTGTAATTTAGGTTAGTAAATAGGTCTTTCTTACAGTGGACCTACTCAACGAAAAAGCAGTGTTACGTACCGGTATGTCTCAAAAATGCTAAAAGTGATGGAAGTTAAGAGCAGCCATTGCTCTTAAAAACGTGCTGCTATTTATCTTACTGTCTTTTCTAAAAAAAAATACAAATGTGATACACTTATTGTATCTCATGAATTAATTTGAAGAAAAACATGACTGCAGCAAGTTGCTGTCGCTTTTCAATATAAGAATGAGAGAGACATAAAGAAAATGATCATTCAAAATTGTTTTACGATGGAAATGAGAAATGGCTACATAATATAAAGATGCCCAACAATGAGGATCGTCGCGTGATTTTCCTTCCGTACACTTAGCACAGAGTGTGATTCGATTATTAGTAGCGGTAGTACATAGACACTCTGTGTCATTGCTGTTAGTCTGAATATCTCATAATACCCTCAAGTCAGTTATTGACAGTCTATAATGGCTTATCAGCATTCGACTGAAAACTTTAGAAATTCTTGGGTAAGGAGGCACGCGCGGATTAAACAGTTTTTTCGGGGGAGGGCCCAGAAAATTTAATATGTTAAGGCTTTTTTAGGGAGCTGAAGGAAAAAGTCTATGATTAAAGTACGTTATCCAGCAGTGGCGTACGCAGGATTTTTCAATGGAGGGAGTTTCAGTGACGTCATATTGTGATAACGCAAGGATACGACAATTACAGTAGTTCAAAGGTAGGCCTATTGAAGTGTATCGGATTGTAATGTTTCTAATTTAAATTATTAGGCCTACGCAATTGCAGTTGACTATGGATGTAATGTCATTACTAAGAAAACAACCAAGATATATTTCATTTACACTTTTGCTTGATGCTGTGCGCTTCATTTAAGGGGAGAAAAGACAGGGATGAGAAAAGGTTTCACAGAAACTCGTGCTGTTAAGCCGTGATTAAAAATTTACTGAAAAAATTTTAGTTTACCTTAGTTTTGCGCCATAGGATGGTTGACCGACTAAAGTAGGCCAACTTTCGAAACATCACAAACAGGTTGTAGCCAGAGGGGTAAAACAGTTAATTGCTTCCCTCCAAAATTTTTCTTTAAGAACCAACATTGATGTAAAGTTGCAAACAACGCATATAAACCTTGATATACCAAATATCAGATCAACCGATTTATCATTAAAACTGTTTTATTATTATTATGACCTCGACAGCCTGTTTCACGCTGAACGCGACCTTCAGGAGGTATCTGCAAATAAGAACTCGATAAAAACTAAAATCTCAAAACGACACTAAAATCTCAAACAAAATACATCTGCGGAGGAAGCTAAATTCTCGGGTTGTAGTTAACTCGTTGATGTTGTGGTGAACTGCAAGGATTGTAGCAGTGATTGGGTATGACGTCACGGGAGGAGAGCGAATAAAAGAAACAAGGCACAGAGCGACCAAAAGAAATGACGTAATTACAAACTATAGTGCATGGTCTACAGTTACGAAAGACGAGCCGCTGTTGAAAATTGAAACTGAAAACAAAACACTACATTCTTTCATACTTCAATATAAATTTGTTTTTATGCCTACATTTGTTCAAGATTTTGGAGCGTTTGTTCAATGTGGTGTTGGGGTCCGATTGAATGATTGCGAGCTTCTCCGATTGACATAGGCTACAGTATTTGGGCCGCTGCGCCGAGCTCTGGATTTCCCTGCGACGTCTCATATGACTTGGTGATCTAGGTTCGATCGCTTACAATTCCAAATATATTTAGACAGTTCCGTGGCATTAGCTATGTTTTTGTTTCTAAATGTGTGTTTATGGTTGTTAAATCTGCTCTTAAAATCCGTTTCGCATAATCCAAAATACTTCTTGGTCTCGATTCCGGGGCAATTCACTGAGGCGCAGTATACGATAGCTCTTTAAAGGCAGTTGCCGTTCAGAGGGCATTCCCTTTTGACGCGACAGTTGCAAGATTTTACTGCTTTATCTTCGCCTTTGCCGTTCAAAAATTGCTTGTTGTGCTAGGAGATCAAGGCTGCCATGTTTGGCATGCAGCTATAGCTGACCTTGATGTTGTTGCGGTTACATATTTTTCTCAGCCTGTGTCCGTGGGGAAATGCTTGTCCAAGAACTTTAAAAAGCTGCGACCGATGTTTGTGGTCACATGCTCGCTGAATGAAGGATTGAATCGAAGTATTTTGCGCTTAAAAGGTTTCTTCTTATTATCCATGGCGTTGAAATTGATGGCTCCGGAAAAACCACTGCTTTCTAGGGCGTTTTAATAAATGGGTGCTGCTTTATTGAATTCCTCTTGGTTACAAGCAATGTTGGATATACGCTGATCCACCATTACAAGTAGCTGCCGCTTAATACACGGGGGATGGTTTGACTTGGAGTGGATATACAGGGGGTGGTTATTAATTTTTCTGCATGGCCAATATTTTCCGGAATGGAGGTTTAGAGCAGGGGCGTATTCTCCATGCATGCAAGGCATGCATTGCATGCCTTGCCAATTGTCATTCAATAAAAAAAAATTAATGATAATATTTTTGAAAAAATATCAAAAAAATTTTCTCGATTTTAATCTGAGAACTTTCACTGTGTCAGAAAAGCATTAACTTTGGAGACCATTTTGAATATTAATAAATGGCAACACTTAAAAGTAGCCGCGTATCACCGCGGACGACCGCATAGGCATGCAATTTTTGAAGTTGCTTTTTTGTTCTGCATCTAGTTGTATTGGCAGATTGGCGCTAAATACGCGACTAACTACGTAAGAAGGCATGCAATCGTCAAATTGCATGCCTATGCGGTCTACGCGGTAAGACGACGCAGTAACTGGTGAGCGCTGAGTAATCATATACGGTATTCAACACGGTAAAGTATGGTAGAGACTAGTCTACTACAGATCTGCTGTGACCACTGCTAAATAAGCTAGACTAGTTTAAAAATGATAGGCTGTGAGATTGAGATCAAGCTGCAAAATATAAGTAGCCTAAGCAGGAGTTTAGTTGTAATAGGTCTAGTGTAGGGGTACTGGTATTGCATATATACCTTAGCTGGTTCAAAGGGGTTAGGTCTAGTATCAGCCCCCAGGTTCGGTTAAAGCTAGATTTGGTTAGGTTAAGGTTGGCCGACAGAAAAAGCGTGGGGGCTGTTAGTCTGCTGGACATGACCTGAGTGAAGTAGGTAGACTTACCAAACCAGGGGGTCTGAGATATCGGTAATACTGGTACCGTAAAATGGGGTTACTTGAACCATGTTTTCATGTTCACTAACTCATAACTTTTGAATTCCCCATAAATATACAGAAAGTTCAAACTACAAAAGTGGAGTTACAAAGCAAACTGGAAAACAAATGAAAAAAATTTTATTTTTTCATTTGTTTTCTTGTTTGTTTTTTAAAAAAACCTTGATGGCCCAAGTAACCACGGCATGGGGAGTCTTGAGCCAATAACACATTTTGGCTAAAATAAACGAAAATACACCCTAATGTGGTTACTCTGGCCATCTGAGGCTTTTTAAAAAATGTTTTAGCACACCTACCAGAGCAGTTAGAGGCTTTTGCATGAAACGACTGCTCAATGTTTTTACTTTTAACTAACAAATGGTGTAGACTAGGTATGGTAACTGTCTAATAATGGTTAACTAAGAGGCAACAAAAGAATGAAGGCAAGTTATGTTAAAAGTTGGCATTTCTTACACAGTACACCCTATACCCACACCTTAGAAAAATGATAAAATTAACATAAAAAGGCACAGTTAAACCATGAAAAAATCTTCTCTTCATCTTCTGTTAAGACTGGTGGCCTTCCTGGTTTTTTTGGTTTACCGGTACCTTTTAATCGTCGAGCTAGAGTGGAACGTGGAATACCAAATGTTTTTGCAGCATCTCTTTGTGATGATCCACTGTTAATGGCATCAATGGCTTTTTTAAGTTGGTTATCATCAAAGTCCAAATATCTTCTTGAACCTGGCTTTCGCTTGTGAAAGCGAGGCATTTTTCAACACTTTTCTGTACTATTTAATCCTAACTATATTTTAGAACACCTACAATAAGCAAACTTCACAAAAACACAATTGAACAAGAGAAATTTCATGAATAATTTAATTGGTCCAAGTTGCCCTAGGGGTCCAGGATGGCCCAAGTAACCACATTTTTCCAAAAAAAAGGAAAAGCTAAAGAAATAGGGAAAAACAACTGGGAAAGCAATGCGATATTAAATATCCTAAAGTTGCAACTGAAGGAGAAGATGATAGACTTTAATTTAATAAAAAGTCAAACTTGTAACTTTTTTGTGGTCACTAGGGGCATACCCATTTTGAAATGTAAAAAACGTGCACATTTTATATGTAAGGTTGTACTGCCAGTAGCCTTTTCTAGCTTTGTGACATCACAATGCCTTGCATTGCAAAAGTTAGTCTTGACAGTGAACTAACATTACAAAAAAAAAATTGTTTCAAGAAATGTTTAAAAAAATAAAATTGGATGCTGAACTTCTTTTCCGAGAAATGGTCCAAGTTGCCTGTGATGTTCAAGTAACCCCATTTTACGGTACCGGTAATGCATATAAAAGAACATCATCTTAATGAAATTAAGATTCATTGTACAAATAATGGATAGAATACCGGTATTGGTGCCGGTAGGTGCAGTGTTACAGTTTATACCGGTATCGGTAGTAGGCTACTGTAGTAAAATTAATTTTCATCAATCTTTAAGGTACCAGTGTCTATTTTGCCGTTTACGGCAAAATAGCTTCTAGGTCTATTTTGTCGTAAGTGATGTCGTGGGTTTTTAAGCGCCGTTTTGTGCTGAATTGCCACAACTTCTCGATAGCTCAGTGGATAAAGCGCCGCGTTAGAAGGGAAGCGCTGCACTAGTTTTGGGTTCAATTCTCGTCGCGGCTTCGATTCATTTCGCTTCGGTGGCTTGGGTTCAGGTCGCTTTGAATTTGTGTGACCTGGGGTTAACAATCGAGTTCATGAAGACAGTAGAATAGAATATGATGTAATCCCACGGTTAACCTTGTCTGACCTGGGGTAAATAATCAAGTTCGGCTCGGCTTCGTGTGACCTGTGGTTAACTTACAGCAAAATAGACACTGCCAATCTTTAAACTGAGACAATGAGCCAAGCCCAAGTCACAGCTTCAAGTTTGTCGACCAGTAATATTGTTGAAAAGTTGAAACAAAAAAGTTTTACAGCTCTAACATTTCAAGCTTGATTCTGGCAGAACTACGGCACCCCACAGATGAACATAAGTGGGTCTCGTCTAGAGTAAGTCGTCCGTGTCTAGAATAACTCGTCCGTGTAAGGCAATAAAAAACATGGACGGCTTACTCTAGATGAGACCCAACATAAGTATTGGTAAACAAACCAAAACTAGCTTAAGAAGTTTTAATTCAAGAATTTATTGTAGGGTTTATAAATATTGGGTCTGCGGAAGCTCAACATCAAACAAATTGTACTGCCGGCCTTGCTTAATATTTTTTAAAGACAACACTATATGGCTTGCTGTATTTTTATTCCTGTCTAACTTATTTGCTTTGTATGATGTTACAAATTAGGTTTTGACCCCTAAGTTGGTTGCTTACAATTTAAACATAAGTTTGCCCTGTGTATTTTCATTTCCTGGTCACGCTGTGCTTGTAACTGGTTAAAATTGTGATTTCTTCAGTTATAATAATTTGTTGCTACTGCTTTATGGAGCAGTATAGAAATACTGTGACATTATTTTGATTAGCAGCTTTGTTTTCGTGCTTATTTCATTAAGTTGGTTAAAAGATTTGATGTAATTGAAGTTGCAATTCAGATATTAAAACCATTATCTCATTTTTGAATGATCAGCTTCATTATGCTTCAGCAACTGTTACCCTTGGAATCAAAACACAGGTTTAACATCTTGGTTTATCGTCAAAACTGCTGCAATTAGATTGCTTATGTTAATAGTGCTTCTTTGTGGTTTTACACCAGTTAATAGAAAATTACCTTCTGCTTTTTAAACTTTAACCACTAATTCCCTACGATCATTGGTCAATTGGTGGTTAGTGGTAATTGTCAGCAGTGAATTGAATGATTGACTTGTCAAAATTTAACCCTGGATGAAGTACTGTAGGACGTCGTATTGTTTATCTATAGCGTTTCATACATAGAGTGACTGTACGGTGTACGAGTTTTCTGGAACTTCCTATGTAAGTTCATTTACAGGTGTTGTTGTAGTATGATTTGTTACCACTGCGTAAAAGCTTCAGAATATCATTTACCAAGTAGTTTTAAATTATATTGTAGCCTATCGCCACATGTATGCTTAACTTCACAGAGTCTTATAGATGTCCAGTGTTTCATTTTTCCAATATTCTATAAATATGTTTTTCAGTTACCAGCCTGGTTAGATTTTTTATTAAAGCCTAGTTAATGGAGTAGTGGAATAGATACCGGTACTACTGCTGTGAAAAACTTCCAAGTTGTGCAAATGACTCAGCAATACCAGACTTATATATCGGAAGAAAGAAAAACTATTTGTGCTACAAAATATGCTCACTTGGTTTAAAAAAATGTGGATTGTCACTAGAAAGGCATTTGGTTTGATTCACAACTGCTGGTAAACATTCGATGAATGGGATGAAAGTTTTTATATATTTGCAATTACATTGTTGCGAGAAATTCTCAACAACATTCTCAGATTGATCGGAATAACGTGCGCAGAATTCCTTTCTAGCTCAATAGGGTGGCTTCTGACTCGAAGACCTCATGGTCCCTTCGAAATCACCCTGTCACTAATCCTTATGTTATTTATCTAATGCATGTGTTTTTGTTTTATCCGTTGTGGTTGGTGACGAATAAACAAACTTGAACTTTCTGAAACCAGCCATTAACCTGAAAATTCAGGCCATCACGGGCATGAGAAATGCAAGCGCCATATCAATAACAAAAATTGTCTTAATACTACACTGTGGGACATTTGACGCACGTACTCTTGGATATTAAAGGATTAGGGTATAAACAGCGTCAGACACTAAAAACTTATCTATTTAGCTATGTATAAACATTATTATTATTGCATCATTTATGATCTTCGATTTGTGTGCCTTACAGCGCAGTTGTTTAGTTTCAACAATTGTATGACGTCATGGAGCCTCCTTGAAATGAGGCGATAAAGTAATGTAATAGATGGATTACCAAAGAATTGAAATCAATTTTTTGACATACAGTGTATTTTATTACCTTGTGAAATAAAAACTGATGTTCTCTGCGGTAATTTTTCGCCTGCCTAATACGCTTTAACGAATGCTAATGAGTACATTTTTGAAGTTGAATTGAATAAGAAAACTAATGACGTCATCGTAATTGCATGCCTCATCTGTCAGGTCACGCTACGCCACTGGCAAAATCTCTTTTTCGGCATTTTCCTAAAAGCGAAGTTATGACGTCATTGGTGAACAACTGCTGCGAGCCGCCGCTGAGACATCCATGCGTTTTCCGGTATTGTGTCGATCAACTCTTAAAAAAAGGCAATAAATACATTTCAATTTTGAATTTTATGTGTTATCTATCGTATGTGAGCAGGGGTTTGTTCATAGAGAAAGAAGAGAGGTACCAGTTTAGTGCCCCCTAAAGCGGTTAATTGAAAAAGTTAATGTAAGTCTCAGAATTATAGGCTGCACTGAAATAAGGTACAGTAGTAGCTACTCGTGAATAATAAAGCGTTGATTGAGTCACTGAGCAAAACTGGCGATACAATTTAAAAAAGATAAGCATGGAAAGCTGTGAAATGTTGACCAGCAGCCAGTGAGTCATTAGTTAACGCTAGCTTTGTTCGCAGAATATGTTTCATCATTCAGACGCTCCTCAGTGTGGCTTATAATTACTGTGAAAATAGCGATATAAAAGAAATTGACATTCTGACTGATGTTTTGCTTTACCTATGCCAGCATGTTTATCCAATAGTAGCACCGACTCAAGCAGTTGCGCGGAGTCCAATGTGAATGAAACTGATGGTTCAACTACAGATGTAGACATCTGGTAAGTAGCAGTTTTGCCGTTCGTTTGTCATTTCATCACTGTGAAGTTTTCGATTAACGTAACGGAGACAAATGTGTGTCACTTGTGTCAATGTAGAAAATGCAAGGCGATGCAGTCAACGATAAGAGGTTGGAGAAACATGCCAACTGCATCACGGACTCTCCTGGTTTTCAAGCCAGCTGCCTACACGTGGATGAGTTTGGATGCATCATACTATGAGTTTTGAGATGTGCACGGTCCGTCAGAAAAAAATCAGCCGATACCCAAACAAAATGTGAAAAGTTCCGACTTAAAACCCAAAATAAAAATACATTATAACTTTAAGTTTATCAAGATTTTGAAAGTTACAATACGCACACGTTAGTTTTAACTTTTTGTCACAGAACATACAGATGCATCGCGTACAGAAGATTCACTCGCTGGATCTGGAAAATACAGGGACGAAGAAACAGACTAGTGCTACTAGCATGTGTGGTGACAAAGATTCAAAAAAATTCAATTCTGAAGAATAATGTGGGTTTAAGTACGCGATTTGAATAATAAAACAGTTGAACTATTCTTTTAACGTTTGGAGCTATTTGTTTGCAATGAAGTTCACAACTTTATGCAGAAATAAAGCTACGGTAATTTATTCACTTTGAATGACACACAAACATTATGCAAAAAGAAAAGGCTTCCTTTATACCCTACCCTGAACTGCTAGTTCTCCCGTCTGGTCTAGTCTATTTAACAGCGACAAAACTCGCGGTTGTTCACGAATGACGTCACGGCACCGTGAGAATATTTTTAGCACTTTGAAAATTGCGTACTTTGAATCGTAATAACTCGGTCATTTTTCCACCATACGGCAAAAAATTTGGAGATTTTCTTAATTTAAGCATAAACTCTTGAAAAAAAAATATAAAATTAGCGAAATGACAAATTTGGTGGCCTATGATCTTTAGGCCATTACACTCAGGACCTTATAGTAACTCAGATGGGTACAACTTTGCATCAAACTGTCGTAAAATTTTAAGAGGAGGTGGGGTAGCCTTTTTTGTTGAAAACAGTCAACAATTTGATACTATTGATGAATTATTTGTAATGAATACAAAAATTTTTGAATCTTTTTTATTCATGTGAAAGTAGGGAAAACGACTGTTGTTTGTGGCGTAATTTATCGTTCACCATCTGATGATCTTAAATCTCATCAAGAATTTAGATTTCAACTAACAGAGTGTCTTGAAAAGTTAGATGCCAAAAGGAAATGCTTTATATTTGGTGATTTCAATTATGACTTAGCCAAATCAGTTGAGAATACTCATGTCCGTGATTTTACTGAGTTGATGTTACATCATAACTTTTGCTCTTTAATAAATATGACAACTCGCATTACAGATACTGGTGCAACAGTATAGGATCAAATTTCGACTAATTCTTAATCTGATCACATAAAATCTGGTATTATTTTGCATTCTATATCTGATCACTTGCCTTTATTTATGCGCGCTGCTAACAGTAAAGTAATTTCTTCGAATAGTCTTACAAGAAACTTCAATGATATGAATATTAGAAATTTCAATTTTGAATTGGAAAATATTGATGTAAACCCTGTTTTAACTGAAACCAAAACTGATGAATCATATAAGATTTTGGTAGAAAGATATCAGCAGGTGTTTAATAAATCGTTTCCCTTGACTCAATTAAATAGCAGCAGTAAAAATAATTGGCTTGATAAAGATTTGCAACTGCTATTGAGTGTGAAAGAAAAGATGTTCAAAAATTTCTGTGTTAAAAAAACCTTAATCTCTAAAGTTAACAATAATAAAGCAAGAAACACCTACTTTCGTACGTTAAAAGAAAAAAAAGAAGCATTTTATGCGTCAGTTTTTGAAAGTTACAAAAATGATTTGAAGAAAACTTGGAAAAACATAAATAGCCTTCTTAGTAAAAAGAAATTAAATCCCTGATCTACTCTTAAAATTGACAATCAGTTGACCAGTGATGTTGTCACTATCGCTAATCTATTTAATCTTCACTTTGTTGAAGTTGGCACCAAGCTGGTCAACAAGCTTCCTCCTACTTCTCATAACTTCAAGAAATTCTTGCCTTTTCCAATTCCATATTCTTTATACTTTAACCCCACTACTTCCTCTTGAAATTAAAAAAATCATAACAGATTTAAAGTCGAAAAATAGTTGTGGAATGGATGAAGTTTCCTCCAAAGTTTTAAAATCTACCCCTGAGAACATACTGCTAGCCCTTGCTCATATATTTAATCTCTCTTTAAGTAGTGGTTAATTTATTGATGCTTTTAAGTAGCTAAAGTAATTCTTGTGTTTAAAAAAGGTTCCACTTATGGTGTTAATAACTACAGACCCATAAGTCTGTTGTCAGTATTGTCATAAATTTTGGAAAAGATAGTATATAAACGTCTATATAGTATATAAACGTCTTGTTAGCTTCTTGATTAGACAAAATTTCTCCCACAAAAATCAATTTGGTTTTAGGAAAAAATATTCAACCAGCCATGCTACTACGCTGTTGGTTGAAAATATTACAGCTGCATTTGAAAAAAAGCAGTGCATGGTAGGAGTATTTTTAGATTTATCCACAGCGTTTAATACTATTGATCATAAAATACTTTTACAAAAATTGATGTGTTCCGGGGTAAGAGGACTGACTTTGGAATGGTTTTCTAGCTATTTAAATGATCGTATAAAAACACATTTTATGCAACAACCAATTGTCCGGTACTTTGAAAATAAACTGTGGTGTTGAAAATAAACTGTACTTTGAAAACAAACTGTGGTGTACCACAAGGCTCTATTCTTGGACCGTTACTGTTTCTAATTTACGTAAATGATTTCAGTTCATATAACTAAAGGTAAAACCATAATGTTTGCTGATGATACAAATTTGTTTTTCAGTGAAAACTGCTATGAGAGAGTGTTTCACAGGCTTGTCCATGGGACATATTTTTCTGTCCCATCCCATCCCATAGCAATTTATGCCTGTTCCATCCCATCCCATGGGATTCCCATTAAAATACAATTCAATAAATTTTATTAAATTTATAAAAATTTACACCATCTAAGATTTTTTCTCTTCTCATTTCTAAGATTAATTGAAAATTTTCAGTAAAAACACGGAACTTTAAGATTACACCATTTTTCCAGTAATTGGTGTCCAAATACACCATCTGGCAACTACGGTGCAAAGCACCACTACCTTGTAACAACAATGCAAAGGGAAAATCTTTTATAAAGAAAAAAGTGGACTAAAAAGAATTTTTTAAAGCAAAAAAGTAAAAGTTAGTATGACATTATCAAGACGCTGTCACATGGCTACTGTCCCATGGGTCCCATGGGAAATGCAATTCGTGCTGTCCCATCCAATCCCATGGGATTCCCATGAGAATCCCATTCCCATGGACAAGCCTGGTGTTTCAAGTCGCAAACGCTGAGTTGAAAAGTGTTGATAACTGGCTCACAGCAAATAAACTTTCGCTTAATATTAATAAAACTAATTACTGTACATTGTGTTCCGCACTACGCATAGCAAACTGCTTGATCAACATACTCTTCAATTGCGAAAAAAAGATATCAAGAGAGTCGCTTTTCTAAAATTTTTGGGCATTATAGTGCATGAACAATTGAACATTTATCCTGGAAACCTCACATGGAAGCGCTGTTGAAAAAGAATTACAATTACTTGTGGTGTTGTAAATAAGATTCGAAATCATCTAAGTCAACGCATCTTGCTGTTGCTGAATAATTCAATGATAAAAAGCCATCTTCAATATTGCATTATGACTTGGTGTAATGGAAATAAAACGATGATTAAACACCTTCAAACTGCTGTTAATAAGTTTATTAAAATAATATGTGGGCTAAACGCTAGGGATAGGGTAAAAGATGTAATGCAAAAGCATAGTATTTTTTCTATAAATCAGTTAGAACAGGGGTGGCCAACCTGTGGCGCATGCGCCATTGGTGGCGCATTGGCTACTTAAGAGTGGCGCATTGCACCTTTCTGATGACAATCCACTTCTATTCACTAATTTTTTTTTTATTTGCTTTCCACCGATATTTTTCAGTGGAAAACAGAACATCTGAAGGCGTGCAGACCTTTTTTTTATTTTGCTCTCCACCGACATTGTCAGTGGAAAACAGGACGCCTGAGGGCATAGGCGCACGCAGGGGAGCCACGGTGCTATGCCCCCCCCCCCTTCGGCCCTGTAATAAGGTGTTAAAACCTAACTTTCAGTCTATAATTTCTCAAACTAGTAATGGTTGTAGCCTCCTTTCCCTTATTTTAGCCAAGCTTCTGCTTTTAGACATAAGCTGCGTAAATATTTTTGCATTGTCCGTGGTGACTGCACTCACTGCACGCCCTTTTTCGATAAAAAAAGTGTGCTAAAATTTTTTTTTTTTTATATGAAAACCTTAAAAATACGTTGGCGGCTGGGGGTTTCACGTCCTGACCCCGGTTGTGGCCCCCCTCTGCCAAATCCTGGTTGCGCCTCTGTCTAAGGGCGTGAAGTGAAGACCCTTTTTTTTGTTCTTCACCGATATTGCACGCCCTTGTTTTAAAGAACTGAAAAGAAATGGATGCTTGATGTGGCGCATCTAAATTAAGGGTGAAAAATACTGGCACATGGAAGCAAAAGGTAGGCCACTCCTGAGTTAGAAGAATTAGAAACGGCCAGCTTTATGTATAAATATTTGCACGGTGACGTGCCCAAAACTTTTAAAAATCTTGATTATAATTATTTGGACGGTAGCGACTCTCGTCAAACAAGAAATCATTCTAAACTTTTCCCTCGCTTTTGCCGAATCGAATAAACAAAACAGTCGCAAAAATATCGCGGTCCGCTGACTCGGAATTCCATTCCAATAACCATACGGAAAATTAAATCGCACAATAATTCTTTTAAAAAAAAGATAAAAAAACAGGCTTGCCTACCATCCAGTTGAATAGCAATTTTCTGTAATACTTCTAGTATAGAGTATATTCAATAAAAAAGTTAAATCGGATAATTTAGCCAATACAGATTTCTGCTGTTAGTTTTTGTTGTTACAGGTTCCAATTCTTCAAGTATCTTGCTCCAAGAGCATTTCAAGATCCTATTGTTCACTTTCATGTCAATTAGTACACTTTCTATCGGCTTTTTTAATCGATATTTACGGAAGCCCTTAAGTGCAAAACACAAAAATTAGGTTAAAACCCTATCGACAAATCTTTTTCACGATCGACAAATCTTTATCGCAATCGACAAAATTTTTTCGCAATCGACAAAACTTTTTCACGATCGACAAAACTTTTTCACGATCGACAAAACTTTTTTCGCAATCGACAAAACATTTTCACGATCGACCAATTTTTTTCGCAATCGACAAAACATTTTCGCAATCGACAAATCTTTTTCGCAATGCACAAATCTTTTTCGCGATCGACAAATCCTTTTCGCAAAGCACAAAACTTTTTTACCGTCGACAAAACTTTTTCGCAGTTGACATATTTTTGTTGCAATCGACAAATCTTTTTCTCGATGCACAAAACTTTTTCGCAATCGACAAATCTTTTTCGCAAAGCACAAAACTTTTTCACGATCGACAAAACTTTTTCGCAGTCGACAAAACTTTTTCACGATCGACAAAACTTTTTCGCAGTCGACAAATCTTTTTTGCGATGCACAAATCTTTTTTGCAATGCACAAAACTTTTTCGCAAGCGACAAAACTTTTTCGCGATGCCCAAATCTTTTTTCCAATCAACAAAACTTTTTCGCGGTCGACAAATCTTTTTCGCGATCGACAAAACTTTTTCGCAATCGACAAAACTCTAAATCGATCGATGAATCTTTTTCACGATCGACAAAACTTTTTCGCAGTTGACAAAACTTTTCCGCGATGCACAAAACTTTTTCGCGATCGACAAAACTTTAAACCGACTGACAAATCTTTTTCGCAAAGCACAAAACTTTTTCACGATCGACAAAACCTGGGGTGAAGAACAAAAAAGGTCTACTTGCCCTCAGGGAATGTCCTATAAAAAAAAGGTCTTCGGCTTGATTCGCGATATGAGGTCATATTTCTGTAAGTGCCAGCGGGGCGCATAAAATGGTCGCGAGGACCGGATCCGGCCCGCGGGCCGTATGTTGCCCACGCCTGTAATAAAATAATGTTACCGCAGATTATACAGCTAAACGCACTAAATTTTACTTTTTTCACGTAGAAAATACAAAAATTTTCACCGGCTGGGGCCCCAGACCCCCTTGCCTCCGGCAGCTTGGGGCTTCGACCCCAAACCTCCGACACAGCCCCCCCCCCATTGCGAAATCCTGTCAACTTTCAAAGCCATGAAAGTAGGAAAATATAGTGTAAATGGTGTAACCTAACTGCAGCTGTTAGCCTAGCTTTTTCGCATTCTCGATCGCTCGCACAACAGATTATACGTGTGCACTGTGCAAGCGTTCAGAGGTGTCGAGCTAAACAGGCGAAATTCACATTAGTTCCCAGTAGCTGCAGCCTAACAAAAAGCGAAAGTTGTGAGCTTTTTTCTTGTTGATATCTACATTGAGTTTTGTACATCACTTACAGTAAAAGTTTTGTGCGCTGACATTGAGTTTAGTCAATTAGTTAAAAGTTTTGCCGATCGGTTCTACAGTTGTGTCAATCGCGAAAAAGACTTGTGCATCGTGAAAAAGATTTGTCACTCGCGAAAAAGATTTATGCATCGAGAAAAAGATTTGTCGATCGTGAAAAAGATTTGTGCATGGCGAAAAAGATTTGTCGACCACGAAAAAGATTTGTCGATCGCGAAAAAGTTTTGTGCATTGCGAAAAAGATTTGTCGATCGGTTTAAAGTTTTGTCGATCGTGAAAAAGTTTTGTCGATTGCGAAAAAGTTTTGTCGATCGTGGTCGTCGTGTGGTTGCGCATCCTCTTCCGATGGTTTAGATGTTGACGGCGTTGATTTTAAGCCAGCGTCGGGTGTCATCATCCAGGACCAACAGACCTTGTATTCCTTTTGGTGCACGATGTAGGGGGCATGTAGAAATGATGTGGTCTGCAGTTTGCTCAGAGGCACCACGCTCACAATTCGGTGAAGGAGCAGCACCCCATTTGCACATGGATGAATGGAATCGCCCTACGCCAGTCCGCAGACGATTCAGTTTTACCCAAGATGTTCTGGGCAAACTCATTCCAAGAGGCTTAGGACTGGCCCTGGGAATAAAAGCATGAAGCCTTGATGCACTTTTCAAGTACTCCATGTTCCATACGTAATCCATCCATTACGCTGCGCGAATGCCTGATTCGGTCAGACTATCCAGTAGTTTCTGTGCAGCGGATACAAACGGGCGTCTTGATTTGAGCCTTCCCTGGTGCGCATTTTGTTTCCCGACCAGCTGCTCATGTAGAATATGATCAGGGTCAAGGGTGGCGCGGTTAGCCAGGGAGAGTGTCGCTCCTCGACAGCGAAGCTCAGCTGGCTGGATGCCTGCGAGGATTGGCAAGTAGTCCGTTGGAGTGGGTCGCAGACATCCAGTGACAATGCGCAAGGCGTCATTTAAAACACTGTCGATTAGCCGAGTGTGAGCACTACGACACCAAACGAGTGCGCAGTACTCAGCTGTGGAGTAAACCAGGGACAAGGCGGCTGTTCGTAATGTTTTGGCTCCTGCACCCCATCCGAGCCTGCAAGTCGCCGCAACAGTGTGACGCGAGTGGAAAGTTTCTTGCGCAATGCCTCTAGGTGATGACGAAAAGTGAGCGACCTGTCCAGCTCTACACCACGGTAGGTTGGAGTTGGACAGTATGGCAATAGTTTGCCGTTGTTGAAGATTTTGAGCTCACGTTTCGCCTCTCGGTTGTTTAAATGAAAGGCCGTCGTCACCGTCTTAGTGTGGCTGAGCTTCAGCCTCCAAGTCTGGAGATACGCTGAAAGTGTTGTCATGTCTTGGCTTAGAGTGCCCTCCAAAGTCTTCCAGTCTTTCGAGGTATGCATCAATGCCAGGTCGTCGGCATACGCATACTTCTGGGAAATTGTGGAAGGCAGATCCTATGTGTAGATGTTAAAAAGGAGGGGAGCCAGGACTGATCCCTGTGGGAGACCATTTCGCAAACGTCGTAACCTGCTTCGCTTGCTGTCACCGATGGAAAGGGTGAAACTTCTATTCCGGATAAGTTCCATAATCATTTGGACCATGTGTTTATCAGGACGAAGTCTCAGCAGCTTACAGGTGAGGCCACGATGCCAGACAGTGTCATAAGCAGCTGTCAGACCGACAAAAACAGCACTGGCCTTCTTCTTGGTCTCAAATGAGTCCTCGATGTGTTGGGTAAGTAGAACAGTTTGGTCTACTGTGGACCTCCCCTGTCGGAACCCAGCTTGCTCTCGAGGAAGAAGCGGGTCGACAATGGGCTCGATACGGGTGTAAATAAGCCTCTCGAGGATCTTGTAAGGGACACAGAGCAAAGAGATGGGGCGATAGCTCTTGGGGTCCTCTACAGGTTTCATTGGTTTGGGGATCGCGACAACCAACGCTCTTCTCCAGATTTTTGGAATTTTGAGGTGGTGCAAACAGGATGAAAGAAAGCCACACAGCCAGGATTTTAGGGCAGCTCCAGCATGGAGCAAAAGCTCAGGGCAGATAGAGTCTGGGCCTGGAGCTTTTCCTGGTTTCAGATGTTTGAGGACGGCTGCGAATTCTGAGGAAGTAAAGCTTCCACAGACATTCACTGCACTTGTTGTAGAGGCCCTCCAAAGATCAGACACTTCTTGAGACACAAGCTGGGATGACTTGCGATCAATATCCTCGTATTTGCTGTTATTGACCAGTACTGATGCGATGGCATTGGCTGAAACTGCACAATGCCGAGGGGAGCGTCGTGATCTACCAGTTAAGTTGTTTAATATGCTCCATGCTTTACGACTGAAGTGAGAAAAGTCGATGGTTTGGACTGCCTCAGACCATCGGTCCCTGCGTTTTCTGTCAAGCCTGGACAGCAGGGCAGAAGCAGCCCTGCTAGAGTCTGATCCCTCAGGCGATTGCAGGAACATCTGATTAAGGTTCTCACACTCAGCATCCCAACACGGAATGTGGTCGTTTCGTCGACCACGTGGGATATACTTTTTGGCTGCTGTGCTGATGGCATTACAGAAGTCCTGGTATGCCCGGTCCACATCAGATGTATCAGGTGGCAACAAGCTCTTAGCGAGTTGGTTGGTCAGGGCATTGTAATGGCTCCATTTGGTCTTGCGGAAGTTCCATCGCTTAACAGGCATACTCGGAACTGACGAAGTGAGCCTTGGTGGAACAATGAGCGAAGGTCGATGTTGTGACCTAGGAAACTTCTCTAAAATACGCCTGTCAGGTAAGCGACTATCAGGACCAACACTAACAAACGCCAGGTCCGGGTTGGTGCCAGTGTTCCAGCAGCCTGAGTGGAAAATGGCCATGTCCTTTGGGTCATGGAGAGGGACAAGGCCATTAAGGCTTGCCCAAGCAACAAGGCACTCTCCATCAGCGCTGTTGCTGCTGTAGCCACAATTCACATGCGGGCAGTTGAAATCACCCGAGTACAGGACAGGGTGTGGAAACACTGGTAGGTCGGTAGTCTGCAATGGTGTAGGTGGAGGTTTGTCAACATTGACAATTTTATAGCCATCAACGTCTACGCATAATCACTCAGTCTCTGATGTAAATGGGGACTGATCTACTAGGGTCCATTTTAGTCGCTCATGGACAAATATAGCAAGGCCGTGTATCCTGTTTAAACAGGACCCAGCTAGTGCAAAGCCTGGAATCACAAGCTTGTCGGTAGAAGCACAGTGGGTCTCCTGTAGTAGGATGACGAGTGCCTCAAACTGCACAGCGAGATGGTGAAGGACATTCATCTTGCTTGCAGTGAGGCCTTCAATGTTCAGCTGCAGGATTGCTGGCCTTCGGAACTTGTTGACGATGTGCCCTGAAGCAGGGCAAACATCGCCCCGTCCTTTAAAGGACGTTTGCCGGTTAGTAGGCCTTGGCTGAGCATTGGGAAGAGTGGATACCCTTCCGGGTCGGCAGATTTGGTTTCGGTCTGTCATTGAAACTTTGCAAGAGAAAAGCTTTGTACAGACTTAATCACAGCCCGGGCTAGAAGGAAGCATCTGCCATCCGGGCCTTGTCGATTGCGAAAAAGTTTTGTCGATCGCGAAAAAGTTTTGTCGATCGTGAAGAAGATTTGTCGATCGGGTTTTAACTTATTTTTGTGTTTTGCACTTATGGGCTTCCGTAAGATTTGTCGATCGTAAAAAAAATTATCTAACGGTTTAGAGCAGGGGTGTGCAACCCACGGCCCGCGGGCTACAATCCGGCCCTCCAGGCCAGTCAGTGTGGCCCTCGACGATGGCAGGACAAAAAATTTTTTTTTTTAAATCGATGTATTTAGCTATTTGTACCGTCTATAATACACGGGTTGTGTTTAGCATTTTATAATTTTATACATATTTGACGGTGACTGGCCCTCGACGTTGTTAAAATTTTCGAAAGTGGCCCCCCAGTGAAAAAGGTTACACACCCCTGGTTTAGAGTTTTGTCGATTGCGTAAAAGATTAGTCGATCGCGAAGAAAATTTGTGCTCTGCGAAAAAGATTTGTCGACAGCGAAAAAGTTTTGTCGTTCGGTTTAAAGTTTTGTCGATTGCAAAAAAGTTTTGTGCATTGCGAAAAAGATTTGTCGACTGCGAAAAAGATTTGTCTATCGCGAAAAAGATTTGTGCATCACGAAAAAGATTTGTCGACTGCGAAAAAGTTTTGTCGATCGCGAAGAAGACTTGTGCATTGCGAAAAAGATTTGTTGATCGGTTTAAAGTTTTGTCGATTGCGAAAAAGATTTGTGCATCGCGAAAATGATTTGTCGATTGCGAAAAAGTTTTGTCGATTGCGAAAAAGATTTGTCGACCGTGAAAAAGTTTTGTGCATCCCGAAAAAGATTTGTCGACTGCGAAAAAGTTTTGTCGATCGTGAAAAAGATTTGTCGATCGGGTTTTGATTTATTTTTGTGTTTTGCACTTGTAGGCTTCCGTAGATATTAGTATTTTTGAAAAACAAAATCAGTTTTGCTTAGCGCGTAATCGTAGGGATTTGAATAATTTCACAGATAAGAATTGTGTTACTTATCAATAGCCACTCAAAAGTATACGTTAAAATTGATTGATGTGTTTGAAGCTACGAGAAGTTGTTGGCATAAAAAAAATTTGTTTTTGTTTGTTTGTTATGTGTGTTGCATTACATTCATTGATTTCTAAAAAAATACGGCACTCGTGAGAGGTTATGCTAAGAGGTGCAGTGACCATGCATTTCTTTTATTTTATTAAATATTTGTTTGTTAACTGAAGCATGTTTCAACGTATATCGTTTTGTTGCTGTTACCTATTTTTCGACCATTGTTTTTGTTTGTGTTAGCTTGATCGTTCAACGAAATAAACTACTACTTCAACGAAATACGTCAGCGACATGGCCTAGCAGTACCGCGCGCAGGTGACAGATCCTACGTGACGGGTTCGATTCGCGGCTGGAGCCGATCGCATTTGACATATTTAACGGGTGGCTGCTGACTCGAAGAGCGCAAGCTTACTTCGCAGTCTCCCACAATTACTGTTGAATTTTCAGTTCAATATAATTTGAAAATAACCTCAGTTATTTATTTATTTACTACTTTATAGTAGTCTACAAGCAGGGATGGGCATGATCTTAATCTTAAAGATCAGATCGTGATCTTAAGATCAAGATCGTGATCTGATCTTCAAGATCACGTTGATTTGATGATCTGATCTTGAATTTCAAGATCACGCATTTCAAGTGATCTTGATCTTCAAGATCACCATCTGCAGTAAACATTTCTATTAAGGACTGTAGGCACTGAGCTCTCATATCTTTACCTAAACTTACTTCGTTTCATATTATCATGCATTAAATGGAATGGAAATTAAGGAGGCTGCTACGCAGACTACAATTTTTCACAAAATACTTTCGTTAAAAAAATACCGGTAATAGAAAAAGTTGATATGTGAGTGTCTATGGTGTACTGCAGCTCAAGGGAATCAGGATTTCGTCTTTGAGTGCGAAGGTCTTCAGGTCGAAACACGCAAAGGCTGTTTTAACTCCATCTGTTAATCTCAGAAACACCGGTGCCGTAGCGTATGTAGTAGGTTATGCGTTGTAGCATAATAAAATTGTGGGAATGGATAGAAAAATGTTTTTCATATTAATAGAACTTCAATCATTTTTTATGATGACCTCGAAATGTTGTAATGTGCCACCGGTACTAATCATAGTTGTTTGTCAAGGGCAAGTTGTAAGCTTACACAAAGAATAAAGTAAATAAATAATCAGTAGCAGATTTAATCTTTTGATTAAAAACTACTGAAAAGGAAAAACTCTCAATTTTCATGATGAGCTTTTTGCTGCCTCAAACGTTGGATCAAGCCAAGTAATTACATTAGTTATTGTTAACTTGTAAACCAATTTCTATTTAGTACGCTGCATAATAAGTGATCTTGGAAGTGATCTTGATCTTAAGATCACGATCTTGATCTTGATTTTCAAGATCACCTCGTTTCGGTGATCTGATCTTGATCTTCAAGATCACGAAAACTCGTGATCTTGCCCATCTCTGTCAACAAGCAGAGATGGGCATGATCTTGACCTTAAAGATCAGATCGTGATCTTAAGATCAAGATCGTGATCTGATCTTGATCTTCAAGATCACGAAAACTCGTGATCTTGCCCATCTCTGTCAACAAGCAGAGATGGGCATGATCTTGACCTTAAAGATCAGATCGTGATCTTAAGATCAAGATCGTGATCTGATCTTGATCTTCAAGATCACGTTAATTTGGTGATTTGATCTTGATCTTCAAGATCACGTTGCTTTGGTGATCTGATTTTGATCTTCAAGATCACGATTTTTGGTGATCTTGATCTTCAAGATCACCAAAAGTCGTGATCTTGCCCATCTCTGTCTACAAGCAAAACTCTTAAAAATCGGCTCATCTCATGTATAAATAATGACATTTATAACCTTATTTATAATTCGTTTCTACCACTGACTTGATTGCTGCTTAACCAACTTCTAATTCACAGTCACTAACTCACAACCTTTTTATTGCTTTTGCACTTCGCGCTAGCATTTTAGCAAAAAGTGAATGCATGCACTGAAGCGTGACCGATGAAACACAAAATGCTTTGTTTTAATTTTATCGCAGTTATTGGGTAAACGACTAAACGCGCGAATAAACAAATCAAAGCTGAATAGCCCAAAAGATCAGGCCACTATAGGCTAAACCTGACTGTTCAGATGGTAGGAGGAAAGTGTAGCAAAGGCCCTCTGCATCTTAGTAAACTATGGACTAGACTAGGCCTACTGGCACCTGCACCTGTAGCAAATGCACCTGTGCAGCGTGCACAGTGCAACGGATAACACAACCAGTTGGTATTCAGGGTAAGCAGTCAGGTTTTGCATATTTGTAAGGTGCTCTAAAAGTAACTGAGCAAAAGCTTTGCAAGATTGGAATAACAGCTTGTGCTAAAGTAAAAGAAACAAAATCCAGACTGAGACTAGGCTAGTCATGTCTTTTTAGTCTAGGAAGTGTCTGGAGCACCGGCAAACTTATTATGGAAACCAACTAACAGTTCGTTGCAGCAGCGTTTTGATAATGAAAACCAGGTCGGTTCTCTAGACACTTCCTAAAAGTTTGCAGGTATTGTTAACAGTTAAGTACGATACCTTGTACCAGTGTTGTGAAAAATGTCTAATCCTGAGATTATGAATAATAATCAACTGATGGAAGGTGTTCACAATGATAATCAAAATAGCAATAATTTATCTTCACCTGTCGTTGTCAATTTCGAAGATGAAGTTGAGAAAACAACAGAGGTTAAGTTAAAAGCTACAGGTATGCTAGGCCTACCAGTAGCGTTGTGTGAATCAAGTTTAGACTTTGGACTACACAGAGCAAGTTTATACAGTATTACAGTATGATAAGTTTTCTCTGCTGGCTTTATGATTGATAAATTTGGACAAGTATTCACAGCTACCCTGTTCAGTGTATGATGCTCATACTTGAAGGGATAGTGTGGAGAACAAACTGGCAAGTGTACTTGTGCCATGGCAGATTGTGAAATGCACTTACCAAGATTTGCCCATCTTGAAGTGGTACACTGGCACTGACTTGCGGAGAGATGGGGAGGTTTAACCTCTCCCATTTACTGTATATGCTAAAGAATGATACCTTGTTCATAAAATATTAAAATCTAAAGTTCGCTGTTCATGTTAATTAAAATTAACCTGATATATATTTAAAGGAGTACTTTGCATTCTTACTTTCGTATTAATACCAGAAAGTGTACCGTTCAAACACATACTCCCACAACAAAACTGTAACTCAGAAGCCTACGCAAACGTATTTTAGCGTGGGCAGGTTAATTTACGTAATGGTGTGTATCCACGTGTATAAGCGCATTCGCACAACGTCAAACACTTTAGTTTCTGGTTCCCATTCAAGCAGCGGTGCTAAAATAATATGAGAATTGTTCAGGCAAAAAAACACTTGCAGAAAAACTTCCGTAATACTGTACCAGTGTACAGTATCAGCAATTCCAAACACGATATAATGGTAAGGAATTTTCTGAACCTCGGAATATTAAATATGTGAAGGATTTTTCTACATTAGGGTACACACAATTCTTATGGTGGAATATAAGCGATAAAAAAGGTTTTGGCATGTAAGGGCCAAAGAAGCCAAAAATAAGGGCCTGAGCATTGGTGCCGTGCTTCCCTGTGTACGCCTAATGCTGAGCATAATTACTTGCCATTTCAATGTGTTATCTTTAAAAATTTTTCATAATTTTGATTGTTTTAATTGGCCATGAGCAAGCCAGAAACACGTCGTCATTTAGTCGGAAACGTGCTAATTGTTTGTTGTGTTGAAATAAAAATAATGTACAAGAAATGTGATGCTTTTAAAATCTTAGGGATTGTTAGGGTAAACTTGCTAACTTGCTCGTCTCCGGTTGAATTTGATGCTGACGGCAAAAGCCAAAAGTTTGAAAAATGCTTTGCATAGCTCAATGATTTTCGAAACAGTGACTTGATTGGAGACTAAGAAATAAAAATCTCCCCATGTTTTAACAGTAAGTCGGCGCCAATGGAGTGGACAGTAGGCTGTACCAAATTTTGGTGACTTTGTCAGATTGCTTAACAAGTTGGCCAAAACTTGTGGTTTAGATACAAAATGAGAAAGACAAGTGCATTTATTTTTGTTTGGATAGACGCAACAACAAAGAAAAATAAAAAATATATCAACAGTTTAATTTTCATTTATATCTGCATGGTCCATCCTGTGAGAGGTTGCGAAATGACCTATTGTCCAATCCCAGCAGTAGAAATTGGCACGGTCGTCTAGTCTGCAGCCTCTCACATTTTTCTTACAGCATAAGAAAACTATAATTCACGTTCACGTAAACAGTTGTAATAATCACAAACAGAGGTAATAATAGCAACAAAGAAAAAAAAAAAAACATGAAAAAGAAAAGGACACCTCGAAAAGGAACTAATCACGAGATAAACAATATTAATAATAAGTAAACACAATACAACTTTCATCAACTGAAGAGTATTTGTAAACACGAAACAGGGTAAATAAGGGACAATAATAATATGAAATTAATAGGAAAGTGGTTTGAATCTAAGTGCATAATAATAATTTGAAAAATACAGGAAAGAGTTTACGGAGAGGTAATTAAATCGGAGAAAGAAAACATATCAAAATCAAAATGAACTAATCGCAAGTCATGCAATATTAAATAATGAAGACATGCAATATTGACATGCAATAGACATGCAATAAAACATGCAATATTAATAGTCATGCAATATTAAATAAAGACATAATTTTTTTGACAAAAAATTTGGTCTTACGCCTCCTCATTGCTTGTTTTCATGACAACGTACTGGTATCAATATTGACAAATTACGTATCAAATATTGACAAAATAGCCATAACTCTAGAACCACATGAGCTAGAACAAAAATTTTTTTCCGAAAGATGCAAAATACCCAAGTTTCTATCTGTTGTCCATATCATTTTGTACATCTATCTGCAGTATTTTTCTAAAAAAATGCAGAAAACCTGTTTTAGCCTATTACCAAAAATGTTTACTCTATTATAATGAGCAGGGAGTCGAACCGAACCCGAACCGGAGTTTTATAAACTGGTTTTAAGCTATTTTTGTCAAACCTTAACCGAACCATATTTTTCAAAATCGCGAAGAGCAAACCGAAACTGAACTGAATAATGTGAGTACTTGAGAACCTTAACAGAACCTGAACCGATTGAAAGAAGCGGTTTGCTCTGTGACGTCACACGCATCACTTTAAAGCTGGTTTGAATTAAAAATAATAGTCATTTATGTAATTCTTCAAAACAAAGTTCTGCGAATAATTAACAAATCCACATAGAAAGATCGCGTTACTAATAATGCTTTGCATAAAAGCTTAAACATTTTAAAAATTGCTGATATTTATAACTTCGAATTAAGCAAATTTATGTACTTGTACCACACACAATCTCTTCCCGAAATATTTGACCCTTATTTTTTGCCCATCAAACAAGCTCATCACTATAATACTACAAGTAAATCTAATCAAAATTACTATCTTAATTCCGTAAGAGAAAACAGTGGAAAAAAATCCATAAAATTTCTTGGAGTCAAAATGTGGAATCAGATTCCTCCTACAATCAAATCTTACACATTTTATCGATATAAAAAAGAATGTAGACAGATTCTAATTAACAAGTATGATTAAAAAAAAATAAATATATATATATTAAACCATTTCACGTTACCAGTATGTTTAACCCCTGGACAATTGCTTTCTGTTCAAACCAAACTTGGGAGTGTATTTTGTATATATTTTTGTGAATAGTTTGCTTCAGCGTATAAGTAATCTCATTTTGCTCAATGATTTTGCATTTTGCTTATTGTTTTTTTCGTTTTCGTTGATAATTTTTGAAGATAGCACATTGTGATTTCAAGGTTTGTGGTGGCAGTTGCCTCATTGAGCTTTGCTCTTGCACTGCATTCCACGGCTTTAGATTATGAAGCGCATTTTTAAGGTGTGATGTGTTACTGTGTGCTATATTTTCTACCTGCCGAATAAAACATGTTCTGGTCTGGTCTATGTAAGTAATCTATGCATGGTGAAACAGTTTTTTACCGTTAATTGGCTTTTAGGGATGTGCCGCAAGGAAAATTACTCGGACTCGCCTAGTAACGAGTATTCACGACATTACTCGGCTGAGTATCTATTCTGTGACGTCAAGATATGAACTCAAAATCAGGTGAAGAGCAAAAAAAGGTCATCACGTCCGTAAAAGTACTAATTTCAACTCAAAATCGGGTGCAGAGCAAAAAAAGTCAAAATGATAATACTTTAATGCTCGGTCAAGTAGTAGTATTTTTTATGTTTTGCCTGCACAGGTGACAACGAAAATAGAGCACAACATTCAATAAGGAAAAAAAAAATTTAAAACATTGTGCGAAGGCTAGGAAGCATCGAGCAACCGTTAGGTTTTCCAGTCAGATGCTTTCTAACATGCGCAGCACCAAAAACATGAAGATTTACATGATATGATGTAGGGCATAGAGGCCTTCAATTAAATGATAATATGAAATACGCAATAACAACAAACGATAATGAAAAAGACAAAGAGTATCGATAAATACTCGGACTCCGCCGAGTAATGTCTTAATACTCGGCCAAGTACTCTGACTCGACTCGGCACATCCCTACTGGCCTTACTGCGAGTTAAAATTAATGCATTATATTGGTCTGTCAACGTAAAGAAAAATTGCGTAGTACGTTTCATTTTTTAACTAGTGTTACTAAAACTATACCATTTTTTACTGTGAACCAGAACTGGAGCTTTATAAACCGGTTTTGAAATATTTTTTGCTGGAGCGAACCCAAACCGAACCGTTTCAATTTATGTGAACCTTAACCGGAACTGAACCGAAATTTGAAATTGCTGTTGAACCCAAACCGAACCTGAACTGGAAAAATCAAACGGTTCGATTCCCTGATAACGAGTAATAGCCAATAAACACCAGAAATAATAAACAGTAAATTTTCCAACTGCAATGTAGCGAAAATCAATTTTAAATGCGTAAAACGTAATGCATCCTAAAAGAATAACTGCCAGGAGGATGGAAGGGTAGTCCTATTTTTAGGATCCTGTAAACGGCTTCTTTTTTAAACATTTTTAAGCATTGTTAACTCCATTACGATGAGTGATTGCCAATAAACACCAGAAACGTGACAAACCGCAATGTAACAAAAATCAATTTTAAATACGAAAACGAAGTGCGTCCAAAAGAAGGACTACCACGACTACCATCCTATTTTCAGGATCGTGTAAATGGCTTGCTTTTTTGAATATTTGATAGCATTGCATTAACTTCATTGTAACGAGTAATAGCCAATAAACACCGGAAATGTCTATAAAAAACTTTTTATGCCCGGCAACAATAAGTGTTTGATCTACTCCAGCTTTTTTGTGAGTGTTGTAAACCATGTGTTCAAATAGTTTTATGGCAGCTTTGCAGAAAAGGCAATATGATTATTTTTTACAGACAGTGGTGAAAAAATGCGTCTTGTAAAGGAGCAAACTAACCCTCCAACTATCCCAGTATCAGAGTTAGTTCCAGACAAAGTTTTTTTTCATGGTGAAGAAATGGAACATCCTCCTGACAGAGATGGGTTGGTCAATTACAGGATTTACAGCATAGACGATTGAAGATTTATATATGACTGAAAATGAAAATCGAATAGCACTGTTCCCTATAATTTGCAAAATTTTAGAAAATGGGAAATTTGGGCAAAATTTTCCTATCTATTTGCAAGCTTGTTGACTAAAATGGTTAGTTTTGGTCGAATTTGGATCAAAGGGTTCAATCTTTTGGTGCAAAACAAAATTCTCATACTTTTTAAACTCAATTTTGAGTCAAAATTGGATCAAACTTTCTTTAAACCCCTGAATCTTTGGAAATTTTTTTTATTAAAATTCATATTTTGGCAAATTCGCACTTGCTAAAAACTTGGAGGGAACAGTGTTGAATAGCCTTTTCGTGATAATGCTGTTTTTAATTAAAGTGTCAAGAGTAGCTTTAAATTGCTAATCCACTTACTATATTAGACCTATTATAAAATCAGATTAAAAATTGTCTAATATTGATTTGTGATAGTCATTGCATTGGATTGAGCTTTAAAATAGAATATCGCATTTATGATAGGATAATGCGCACCCTTAATCTTTAATTGAAAATTAATGTAAAATTTTTTGTTTCTTTTTCTCAGCTAAAGAAGCAAGTGCTGTTGAAACCATGCGGCTATGACAAAAACTTTGTTTGACATTGTATGGTACATTGATAAAGCTAATTGTCCGTACGAGCGCAACTGTCAAACAAAATTACAATTTAATACCGGTACCCATCAAAATGGGATTCATCATGAAATTCACCGAACAGTTGTTCGAATTTTTCTTGAAATGTTTTATCACTGTCCCAGTTAGCAGGAACGTCAGTTTCTTCACCTATTTGTGAATCTCACTACAGGTTGTCTTCGGTATTCTCACTTGTGTGTATAACGCGCACCCTTAAGTTTTGATTGGAAGTCAGTTCAAAATTTTGAGCGTTGTGACCTACTCGAATAAATACCGCGATTAACATTTTTTTTGCATTACTAGGCATTGAGCAGTGCTGAGAGGTTTTCTTGGCTTTACAAATTTTTTGTTTGCATTGCTGTGTCACAGTCGTAGTGCATCTTGGAGGACCACATCAGCTGAGAAAAAAGCTCTCAATGCTTCAGATGAAGAAAAGTGGAATGATTTTCGTCAAGCCGCTGAGGCTCACAGACAAGTTCGAAAATATGTACAAGGATTTATTAAACCAGGACTTACAATGATCGAAATTTGGTGAGTAGTGCAATTTGGATTAAATTAACTTACTCTGCTTCATTTTTTTCAGTATTTTCAGCTTGTCTCTCGTTTCATTATTTTATTGGTCGCAGTGTTTATGAGTTCTTAATGTGTTATATTAGAATAAGATCATGGTTGTTTTCCCTATTTTCTTGCAGGTCTACTAGTATGGCTGGCGTTCAGAACTAAGTGGTACATAACCTTACAAAAATTATTTTTTGCAAGATTATAAATTGATTTTGTTTATCGCAATTTTATCAAAAAAAATTGTGCGAAAGTATTACTTGTGCATATTGGTTGTCTACTAATGTCTAGTTCATTTGCATGTTATGTTTATTTGAACGTAGTGATATGAGCATGGTTTCAACCATATGGCTGGTTAAAGTTATAGCCCTACAGTCAGTGGCGTAGCGAGAAATTTCAAAGGGGGGACAAAATTTTCACATTTTTTTCTAGCGTATTTTTTTTTCGGCTGAACAAAGTTGAAGCTGATTGTAAAATAATAAAAGTTTTGGGAGGATCAGGGGGCATGCTCCCTCGGAAAAATTTTGAAAATGTACATGCTGTAATGGCAATTTTAGTGTTTTTTGAATAATTTTCAGACAAATTTTGTTTAAATTTTTGGGCCCTATTTCTAAGTAGCTTACTTCGCCAAATATAATGCATTTTGTTCGCATATTTTCGATTATGCGTGCTGAAGGCGTAGAGCTTATTGCAATCAAAGTGGTTTGAGATTATGGAAAAATTGTATACATCAAAAACATTTTGGAAAATAGCTGGTGGAAGGATGCATACCTTTCATCCTACCCCCTGGATCCGTCCCTGGTCATAAGCTACAAAAACCATCAAAAGCGTCTAGCTAGCATATTTCAGTCACTTGGCACCATTAGTTTTGTTCTTTTTTACAAAAAGGCGGAGTCAAAAGGGGAGGGGGGCATGGCACAATGGCCTCCCTCCCCCTAAATAGCTACGCTCCTGCCTACACTGCTGCTACGTGGTGGTTCTTTTAAATATAACACGTGCATTGCTTTTATCATCTGTAGTGAAAAGCTGGAACAAGCTTCTCGAAACCTCATCAACGAAAACAAATTACAATCTGGACTTGCATTTCCTACAGGTAAAAATAAATAAAAAATTCAAATCTTCGTTATACTCGCGGTATTACGCCCAAGCGTGTATTATAGCGAGTGGCGGGGCCCATCTCCGCTGCTTAGCAAACAGCTCCCCAGAAACGTCGCAACGGTGGCGAGCCGCTGGCAACACTGTGTTGATTCGACTAGCCCGGAATCAAACCCCAGATCTCCTGCACCGATAGCGTGTGCTTGACAACTGAGCTAACCCGCCGGTAAAAAATTCAAATAACTGAGTTAATTGTCAAACTATATTGCTCTGAAAATTCAACAAAATTGAAGGAGGCTGTGAAGTGAACTTGCGCTCTTCAAGTCAGCTGCAACCTAGTTTATGTCAAATGCGGTCGGCACCAGCCGTGAATCGAACCCGTCACGTAGGATCTGTAACCCGTGCGCGGCACCGCTCGACCATGTTGCTGTGATAAATGTTATCAATCTGCCGCAAACAGCGGAAATTAGGTGGAGTTACTGGTGTGTGCTTTTTATTTTTTTGAAAAGCTACGTGGAAGAGGAAACGAACCTAGTTAAAAAATTACCGTTATTTTACAAAGTTTTGTTCTAGTATTTTTCTGTAATTTGTTACTTTTTTCAAGAAAACAACATCGGAGATAAACATGCTAATTGCAAGGATTTAATAATTAGGAGGCGACGACAACATTTTAGTAGTATGTAAACTTCTACCTGTGGCTAACTGCCTCATCTCCGATACACATTGAAAATGTAGACCGGACTGATTCTGCCAGAAAAAAATATTTTGAGAGAAAACTTTTTTTATGAATCTTCGTGAGGGAAAACTTTGTCATGCTCCCTCGTGAAAAACTTTCTGCTTCTATCTTGCAGCAGTAGTGGTGAAAGTTCATTTAAAAACTGTCGATTACAACAGGTTAAAGGTTGTACTTTGATCCGTGTGCTAAATATGCTGTGTGTGTCTCTTAAAATTTATATTTCGCGTGTGCTTGTAGTAAAATAATGTTATGAGGCAGTTGCTAACAATTCAAATACTTAGGTTGTTCTCTCAACCACTGTGCTGCCCATTACACACCCAACGCTGGGGACAAGACAGTTCTAAGTTACGATGATGTTTGCAAAATCGATTTTGGAACCCACGTTAACGGTAGGTTTTGTCGTTGATAATGTAGGCTAATTACTGCTGTTCTGTCTACGCGTAGTTGGTCTTTGCTGCCACTTTTGAACCATTTGTGGCGCAACCACCCAGGCATAAGCTTTCAACATCGAGTAGCTTTTAATATTTGTTATACGCATGTCCTGGGTATTTTAAACCGGTTTGACGATTTTACTCCGCTTTAGGGCGGATTATCGACTCCGCGTTTACTGTGAGTTTTAATCCGAAATATGATCCGTTATTGGAAGCAGTGAAAGATGCTACCAACACAGGAATCAAAAATGCTGGTATGTTTGTTGTCCTTAACAAAAAATAAAGAGTAGACAACGAATTTATTTTAACTGCTCAAAATACATTGCTTGCTTCAGGCATCGATGTACGGCTTTGTGATTTGGGTGAAATTATACAAGAGACGATGGAATCATATGAAATTGAATTAGGTGGAAAAACTTATAAAAGTAAGCGGCGTGAATGCATCTCGCGTTTTTGTGCCCGGCATCGTCAATGCGTTTGTAAATATTTCAGTTCGTCCAATTAGAAATCTGTGCGGACATTCTATCGATCAATATAAAATTCACGGCGGTAAAACTGTGTCAATTGTGAAGAATAACGATCGTACTCGAATGGAGGTTCGTAACTTATGTAGTTGTTCTTTGTACTCTTTGATATTTGGCCAACATAAATGGACTTAAATGACAAACGGCCTTAAATGCCCACTATTTTACTGACAAACGGCTGCAAACTGCCCAGGTTTAAACATGCGTCAAATTAAGCATAGTCTTCAGGTATGTTTACGCAATATGGTGCAATTTTTCGTTCGTAGTGATGTAGGCCTCGATACAGAGGTTGTGACGTAAAGCTGCGTCACTTTGCTCGGCATTCTAGGGAACAATCATGAGGTGCTTTGCAAAAAAAACAATAGAGGCCAAAATTGTTACGATTCGAATTGTATGGAAGACATTCCCGTCAACTGCTAAGGTAAAAAAATGAATGAAATTTCGTAGGACAACAAATCGGATTAAAATTGTATTTAGTGTAACCAGACGTTTAAGCAGCGCAAGAGTTGAAAATAGCCTAAATGTTATCCAGAATGGACTTAAACGTGCGTAATTCCAAAATCTTGTGAGCCTGTTTGTTGTTGCCCAGGAAGGTGAAGTGTTCGCTATCGAAACATTTGGCAGTACAGGAAGAGGAATGATATACGAAGATGTAAATTGTTCTCATTATATGAAAAACTTCGATTTGGCCGACGATTTCTCCGGTTATACCGATTATAATTATATAAGGTGAGCAACAATTATTGCATACGATACGAGTAATTACCATTATGGTATGTACTATCTAACCTCGTAGTAGTGGTAGTGTGAAATAGTGATAGAGTCAAGTTCTGATGGTCGAGACCGAGACTTGAAAAATTTTTTGAGACCCAAAATTTTAGGAAGCAAACTTTGTTGTATGTTAACACCTAACGCTTTTCTTGGCCTTTTTTGTTCACATCGTATATAATTACGGTAAAACGGTGACTAAGACCACAATTTGGGCTAGTTTGGTCGTAACTTTTTTAACTCAGCTTAAAATTTAGCGTTTTTTGTTGTAAATCATGGGGAAGAACCAACATAATCTAGCTGAATAATTTTCTAGTTTGTCATGAAATTACAATGACATTAAAGCTAAAAACTGTGGTGGTTTTTGTCACCCCGGCATGGGGTGACAAAAGCCACTCGATAAATTTTTAATCCTTGGCATTTGTAAACCTTTCTATGGGGTCGCAAAAGCCACCAAGCACTGAAAAAATTGTAGTCCTTACATGACTGAATCTGGTAAGCTTTAGTTTAGGCATGGGCTTGTGTAGTAATTGCGTATGCTGCATTATAATTTCTGATGAAGATCAGCGGTGGCCTATTTTCATTTGACAAAAATAAATACTAAGCAATTGCTTTCAGTTTTTGTATTTGGCCATTGTACAACACCCTAGTTCAGAGGGGACGAACATGCGGCCAGCGAAAGAATTTCGTGCGGCTTGCCAACATTTGGGCGGGACCAGTACTCTTCCGTGTCACTAAATAGTACATGTCCGTGACGTCTAAGATGTCAGCGATGTCGAAGATGTCAACAGTGTCCGCGATGCCAACGATGTCGAAGATGTCAGCGATGTCCAGTGTCCACGATGTCCCATTTTAGAATATGTGAAAGGTATTATTGGTATTTGGTATCAAGTTAAGAGCATTGGGCGGTGAATGTGAAGCAAGGGGAATAAATTGAAGTTCTAATGTGTTTAGCAGAAACAAGCTAAAACACTGCTAAACAGATTAAAACTTCAATTTATTCCCCTTGCTTCACATTCACAGTCCAATGTTCTGTTCTTAGCTTCTTACCGGTACCAAATACCAATAATACCATTCACATAGGGACATCGCTGACATTCGCGGACATCGCTGACATCTTTACATCATGGTCATCGCTAACATCTTCGACATCGTGGACATCTTCGACATCGCGGACATGTACTATTTAGTAACACGCGTACTCTTGAACTTTGTTTTACCCGTCTAATCTTTGCGATGCACTATCAAAAGCTGAGCCCCCGATTGAACCACGCGCGCATCACACAGGAATCATACAAACGTACAGTAGGCCAACAAACCTTTCATCTGTTCCAGGATTCAGCAGTTCATCCATTGTTATGTCATAATAACGTAACTCGTGGTCTGTTGCAGCTTCAGAATAGCGCACTTTACTAGCAACTACTTGAGTGAGAGCCAGTAGTAGGGATTGTGTGAGTTTGCAGAAATGAATTGGTGACCTTGTAGTACCATCATGCAAATTTAAGGTAGGCCTATTTGTTTTTTGCTTTTCAATCAATGTTTAATTTGCCGTTCATTTCGAGGTCTTCAGCAAAGAAACGAAAGATTGAAGATGGATTTTTATGAAATTACTTTCGCTTGTTCCTTACTGCTGATGAACAATATTTTCGTTTTTAACAGATTTCATAATAGGTCTAGGACTACAAAGTTATGCGATCCGCTTGCTCATTGGTAAACCACAAAGTGGCCGGCGATAGCAAATAGGTTCGTCACCCCTGCCCTAGTTGTACCGCTTAAAACAAGGGCGGGCAACTTTTTTAGTCGGCGGGCTTGATGTGGGAAAATGAAGACCTTGGTGGGCCGGATAGTTACATGAATAGTATGACGTCACGCGAAACGAACCGTTGTAACACAGTGGTCGGAGATGTTTACAATGCCCTCTGCTGTGACCTAATTTCCAGCAATCACGCTGTTGTGCTTATAAGCCAATTTTTTGTTCCACAAGCTGGCACCGACAGTTCGGTGAGAGCATAGCGATCCGCTGATGTCATGAATGAGGCCTCTGGCCACATTCTAGGATATGGTGTGATAGTGGCGCACCCAAGGGGGGGTTGGGGGTCGACCCCCCTCTTTTGAAACCGAACCCTTGTTTTCGAAGTGAAGTGCCGAACTATGCAAGTGCTGTACGTGCTGTTGTTTTAGAACAGCTTTGACAGGATTTTCCCCGCATGATACTGAAGCCAAATCGGCTGGTTGGTGTAGTGGTGAGAGACATTGTTATCAGTGCGGGCATGGGCGGATCAGAGGGATGCATTCCCCCCACCAGCCATTTCCAAACATGTTTTTTGATGAATACAGTTTTTCCATAATTTCGAACTATTTTGATTAGCCTTACGCCCTAAGCACGCATATTCGAAAATGTATGAACAAAATGCATCAAAAGTTGGCGAAGTACCCAAATTTAGGGGCAAAAATTTGACTAAATATTGTTCAAAAAGTACTAAAATGGCCACCACAGTGTGTAAATTTCAGGGCATCGAACCACTTGAAATATCGCTCCGGGTTTAGGTTCCGCAAAATTTATTTTTAGCGGTTTCGCTCCGGTTCAGGATTTTTGTCGTTTGATTTTGCAGGGTTAGTTCCGATTAAAATTAAAAATACTTTGAATTATCGGGTTTGGGTTCAAGAATTTGAAATCGTCAATTCGACTTATGTTCTGGTACACAGCTACAGGCGCATTTAAAAAAAAAACTATTTATAGTATTTAGGCTAATTGCTTTTTAATATGCTGCGGTAGCTCATGAAGGATGTCTTCAGCGGCAGAAATAACCTCAAATTAACTTTAGAATTACTCGTTTCCGCCATATGTAAAATCTGAGTCTGGTCTAAATCACGCTATAGCCTATATCTTTGGTTAAAAAAAGATCCATCTGTGCATTCACGCTTAGATAAATCGATTTTACAAACTAATGAAGCACTAATTGCATGCATCACCGTTGCTAGCTGCAGGGTTGTTCTCGCCCTTCGGCAAGAACAACAGCATTGCAACGCAAACGCGCCGAGATGAATGAAACGAGACCATCAGAAATGGATCACTTAGTCTTATGGCATTGATAGCACAGTCGCAAAAATGCACTTCAGTTTGGGCTTAGGTTAGACAAAAAATATTTTAACGGTTCAAATCCGGTTCAGGTTCAAGAGTTTGAATGACCTTGGGTTCAGGTTCACGTCTATTAGCCTAATTATAAAGGTTATGGTTCGGGTTCAATGAAAGGAAGCGGTTAATGCGGGTTTTCGATTTACGTTCCGGTTCGACGCCCTGGTAAATTTTCAAAAATTTTCCGGGGAGCATGCCCCCAGATCCCCCTAGAGCCTTTTTTATTTTCAATATAGAGTAAAATGATTCTGCCAAAAAAAAAACACGCTTGAAAATATTGCAAATTTGGGTGCCCCCTCCTTGAAAAAATCTCTTAAATACGTTGCAAACATGAAAACATTTTTCACAGAGCTTCTTACGCCTTTTCTGGGTCTAACGTCTTAGTATTTAGTTAACACTCCACCTAATTCAAAATTTTATCCCCTCCCCACCAAAATTTTCTGGATCCGCTCCTGAGTGTGGGATCGAGTTTGTTTTAGAACCCCCCTTTGAAATTTTCCGGGTGCGCCCCTGTGGTCTGATGGTTAGATAGTCTGCGGGCAGGTGAAAATCCCTTTACGGGCCGTATGTTGCCCATGCCTGGCTTAGAACAACAGCAACAGCGAAGTGAATAAGTCAAATCATGGGTGGTTTTTGTCACCCCAGTTTTGGTCGTACAGCTCGGGGTGATTAAAACCACCTTTATATTTACCCCGGAGTGCTACATTATCCAAAAATAAACTAGCCTACCATTTATTTTATAATGATCAATAAAAAAAATTAAGTAAAAAACAACAGGATAACTAAAGCAAAAATTTATGGTAACTTACTTAAGTTATACTCTAGACCAACTTTTGTCCAGAACAAAATGTTAACAGAACAACCATATTTGCACCATAGGTGGTGGAACCGGGGGAGCCTGGGGGGCACTGGCCCTCCGACTTTTTTTTCAGGAAGGGCCCTAGTTTACATGTTTATTTCTACAGTATTGCCTCTGCATGAATGTAATTAAAACTTAATAGACCTACCATCGAAATTAAAATCCATGAAAGAGTTTAAGTCCAGAGATGTCTTCTTTAAAATTTTGTTTGTGGGGTGGGAAACAGAAATTAGAAGCAAGAACCGTGGGTCTGAAGCCCACATAAACTGGACATACCACATGTGGACAGGCTAAATATGGGTTGTAGGCATAGGGCCGGATTTGCGTATAGGCTTAGCAGGCTAAAACCTAGGGCCTCGGAAAAAATGGGGGGCCTCATCACGAACAATGACCTTTTTTCTCTTCAACGATACTTTCAGTGGAAAACAGAGCATCAGAGGACGTGTATACCTTTTTTTTCCTTTTCACTATACTGATATTTTCAGTGAAAACAGAACATCTGAGGACGTGAAGACCTTTTTTTGCTCTTCCAATCAGTGTGATCAAATAGCTTGGGGCCTTTCATTGTCTAAATCCGGCCCTCATGAGCGTATTTAGGGGCGGGGCTATTGTGCCATGCCCCTCCCCTTTTGACACTGCCTTTAAGTAAAAAAGAACGACACTGATGGTGCCAAGTGACTGAAATATGCCAGACTCTTTTGATGGTTTCTGTAGCTAATGGGCAGGGGCGGATCTGGAGGCGTAGAATGAGGGATATGCATGCTCACACCAGCCATTTTCTAAAACGTTTTTGATGCATACAATTTTTCCATAATTTCGAACCTCTTCGATAGCTATAAGCCTTACGCCTTAAGCACGCAAAGTTAAAATGTGTGCGAACAAAATGCATCATATTTGGCGAAGCACTCAGAATTAGGGTCAAAAAATTTAAACAAAATTTGCCTGAAAATTATTGAAAAAGCACTAAAATAACCATTGCAGCGAGTAAATTTTCGAAATTTTCCCGGGGGAGCATGCCCCCGGAGGCCGGACTCTCCTAGAACATTTCTTGCTTCTTAATCAGCTTCAAATTGGTTTTGCCGAAAAAAATGCGCAGGAAAAAATGTGGAAATTATGCCCCCCCCCTTCTAAAATTTCTCGCTAAGCCACTGCCGGCCCTGGTTGTTAGGTGAAGGAAATATGGTCATTGGTTTTGGGCCCCCTCATTTTAGAAGTGCTTACGTCATCGCTGATTTGCACAAAGTAATCTATTAGATCTGTTTTCTGAGATAAAACCTACAAATTATGCAATTGCAATAGATATGAAGCTTACTTACAATTTGAAGAAAAGGTAAAAGTTATTTTGATAGGTGGTTTTTGTCATCCCAGGTGGTATTTGTCACCTCAGTTTACGGTAATTCAATATTTTCTCGTTCTACGCTAACCTAAAATTTTGAGTCTCGAGACTTAGATTTGTAGTTTAAGTCAGAGACGAGACTTTGAAAAATGTGTTTCAAGACCCGAAACTTGTTTTGAGAACTCCATCACTGCTGTGAAATTCTGTTTTGTGTAAGGATTTTTAAACATAGGCCAACTGATGGCTGGTGTTTAAATAACAACACAGCCAAGAGCCTTTTGAGAGTTTGATTCTAGTTTGGTACTTAATTGTGTAAAAATTTGCTAGCACCGTTTCAGTAATCGCCACTCAACCAACGTTGATTTTCAGGTTTCCCAGAGCCAAAAAACTTCTTGCAACGATAACAGAAAACTTCGGTACATTAGCGTTCTGCCGTCGATGGCTAGACAGACTTGGAGAAACGGAGTACTCTCTACCATTAAAACAACTTTGCGAGTATGAAATAATTGATCCCTACCCACCTCTGGTTGACGTGAAAGGAAGCTACACAGCGCAGTTTGAACACACAATTATATTGCGACCTGATTGTAAAGAAGTTGTTAGCCGTGGGGACGATTACTAACAGCTACAGTTGTTAGGAAGACTGAAGAGTTCACCACAGTATGTAGAAAAATGAGGCTTTTAATAGCAATAAAAATTTTAAAAATGCGTTATGATTGATTTTGGCTACGTTGCGAATGAAATAAAACCATGTGCATTACTATAAAAAAGCTCGTTAATGTCCAGAACTAAGCGCATTTGATTTGATCCAGTGTAGACGAATCATCTCCAATCAACAGCTGAAAAAAAAGGCAAATGTTGCCCAAAAGAGATTGGCTCGGATGCTTGACAGCGTATTAATTTGACAATCTGATTTAACGGTACGAAGATCAACCCAGTTTTAAATACGCAAGTTCGAGGAGTTGTGATTATTAAGTTAAAATTTCAACAAAAGTCTTGGATTTTGCTTGTGTAGGGTAAAAAGATTAACAAAAATTATAACCTCAGGTGAAACAAACCTTTGTTGCATTTTCAGTGAAAGAGAGTGACACAGCTTTTGATCTTCTGTTTATTTCTTGAAGTGGAAATGGTTTTCGAATGTCGTAAATACAAACCTAAACATTTAAAACGTGAATCTACAGCTGCAGGACAACAATCACGCAAGTTGTATATTTTACCGATCTGTGATCTGTCACTGCGGCAACAAAATTTTCACAGCCACTGAATGCAACATCACACTTGGTGGCGCACTGGTGCTGATGGAACTTCCGAACACAGCTAAAATGTTCACCACAGTTAATAATCAGAAAAACTTAGCTGTAATAGTGCAACTAAATACGCGGAAAAATTTAATCCTAAAAACTGGTAATCTCAACCTTTCATGGTAAATCAATTTCCAAATGTTACCTGGCATCACCTACATTTGCGTTCGAAGATCCCATAATTTGATTCCATCACCAGCAGCAGCTGTTATGAATCTCTCTGATGAGGAACTTGAAAAAGGCTGAAATAAAAGGATTGAAAATCAAAGTTTCAGTTATTTTCAAAACAAATGTCCTTGCTTTAATAATTTCCCTCAGCCTTTTTCAGAAATCATGAAGAAACATTGGAAATAATAAGAGCTAATAAGCCAACATCAAAGTTAGATTTTTTAAGTAGCAAATATAAAGCAAGAAAACGAGTTCACTCGACATTTTAATCCGTCGTTCTACCAAAACGGAAATTGGCGATAGGATGCAGTATCGGATCCAAGCTCTTTGCTGGCCTGGTTTACTTTTTTCAGCAGCATATGTCGGAGTGGTGCATACCTTAAAAAAATGCTCACTGTACGCTACTGTACTGACCCCTTATCGAAAAAGTCTGCTATGAGGTGTGTTTAAAACATTCTAGTAATATCCCACACTCTTCGGCCAATTGTAATTTGGCCCATCCCCAAATTTTCCGCTGACTTCGCCCCTGTGTGTGTCTGGTTACCGTAGAATGACGTAGAGCATGAGCTGGTCTGGTGTGAACGTCGTTGAAGGTTTTAACTTCTTTGCAAGAATTGAAATCAAATACACAAATCGACCGATCCGATCCGCATGCCAGCACTACATCTGCAAATAAGGGCAGAAGTCTATGAAATTCTACTGTTTCCGTGAACGCATAAAGCTAACTGCTTTACAATAATAGCGACCTGCTCACCTTAAAATTGCTGTAAAAATAAATTTCGAGAACTTGGTTCTACACCAAGCATGCTTAATAGGGATGATGTTCAGGCCAGCCCTTAGCTACTATTATTACCATCTGACAAACACATACTAACACGTTACGTCACTTACATGAATAAAAAGCATTTGGTGACGTCATGCAGGTAATATTTTGAGCGGTTCCAATTTGCCAGTTTCCAACGACTTTACATTTACTTTTGTTAAGGTATCTACCAAAACATCAAATTCTTAAAATAAAAAAATTCACATTAACATTGCGAGCTCTCACCCTTTTGCTGGCCAGAGTTTACCTGTAATAAGCAATACACCGGAAAACTGTACACAATCATGCTAGGGGCCCCAAAATCAAATACTTGATTCTCACTCTACTCAGGCACGCAGAGAGGGGGGGCAGAAGGGGTCATCGCCCGGGGGCCCGGAGACACAGAGGGCCCCTGGGTTCAGAATTGTCAAGATAGAATGCAAAACTACGGCCTACGGACGTCACTAGTGTATTTAGGGGGTGCAATTGTGCTATGCACCCCCCCCCCTTTGACTCTGCTTTTTAGTAAAAAATAACAAAACCAATGGTGCCAAGTGACTGAAATATGCCATACTCTTTTAATGGTTTCTGTAGCTTATGGCCAGGGGCGGATCAAGGGGGGTAGGATGAGGGGTATGCATCCTCCCACCAGCCATTTTCAAACACGTTTTTGATGTATACAATTTTTCCATAATTTTGATCCTCTTTGATAGCAATAAGCCTTACGCCTTAAGCATGCATAATTGAAAATGTGCGAACAAAATGCGTCATATTTGACGAAGCACTCAATATAAGGGTCAAAAAATTCGAACAAAATTTGCCTGAAATTATTCAAAAAGCACTAAAATAGCCATTACAGCGTAAATTTTCAAAATTTTTCCGGAGGAGCATGCCCCCTTTTGTTTTTCTCAATCAGCTTCAAATTTGTTCTGCCGAAAAAAAATACGCTTGAAAAAAATGTGGAAATTATGACCCCCTCCTTTTAAAGTTTCTAGCTTTGCCACAGGCGATAATGTTTTTTGATTTCGGGCCGAAATTTGAACATCTGTGGACGCTATGACCTTTTTTTGTTCATCACGTGATTTTCGGCCGAAATTCGAACATCTGCGGACGCTATGACCTTTTTTTGTTCATCACGTGATTTTGGGGCACCACTGACCAAAGGGCCAAAACGGAATTTTTGCCCCGGGGCCCGAAATTTCTCTCGGCGCCCCTGACTCTACTCACTAGATTTCTGCACTAGTTACGCTGGAAAATAACTTTATCCTTTACTGGATGCTCATTGCTCAGCGTTACTTACCCAAAATGAAAATGCTGTAAAAAGTGTAAATACATAAGCGAAGTTGAGGTGAAATTAACCCGCGTGTGCACTTGAACTCAGGTTTTTGCGTAAAGAATGCAAAGTACACCAGCATTAGTCCGCCTAGTCCAAGGCGTAAAGAATGCAAAGTACACCAGCACTAGTCCGCCTAGTCCAAGGCGTAAAGAATGCAAAGTACACCAGCACTAGTCCGCCTAGTCCAAGGTAACTGACGTCTGACTAATCATAGCCTACTCATTAACTACCTTTTTACGTCGTCTTTCGTTCCTTCGTTCAATGCATACTTGTACAAAGACAACCAATTTCCCACACAATTCAAAATAAATTTGTCCAAGTAGTAAAATTGGGCGTGAACTAAGTCCTTTGGAATCTGAAAAAAATGTTCACACATATCGTTTGCATATCGAAGAGGTAAAATGTACAAGAACGTATTAATCATAAGCGAAAAGCAAGTTCTGTAAAAGTATGCCAGGCACCATTTGCAATTAGCCTACATACAAAGATGTTGAAGCAGTGAATGTTTTAGTCTTAAACTTTTAACACTTTCATACAATTAAATTTGATCATTTCAATCGAAATACGTCACCTTACCATCCCGTTAGCCCAGTTGTCACGCGCATCGCCATCGGCGCGAGAAATCTGAGTTCGATTCTCAGGCCGATCAAACTGGACACAACGGTTCGCCACCGCTGCGATGTTTCTTCGGAACAGTACTGCCCAGGCGCTAAGCCACGGAGATGGACCTCGCCACTCTTTACACGTTTACGCGTAATACCGCGAGTATAATAAAGAATTGATTTAATACAACAACTGTCGACTCCAAACTTAAAACAGCCCTTTTCATCGACTTTTATCGCGCAAAAACATGTCTAATCTTATCCACATTAGTTAAGCTTCTCGCTGACTTTATCGCTGCTTTCAGCTTGGAAAGACAAATTAGGTTCATTTGTATATGGAGGGCTCCATAATTTAACTTCTCGGTTGCTCGTGTATGTGAGGAGAAAATCGTTATCATGTGACCAGTGGCAACCAGCTACAGACTGACTGTGACCTGAAAATAGAGTGCAACAATAGGTCCATACAATTACGAACAGATACAAACATTTCAGTTCCATGTTCATCCTGTTATCACGAGAAAACGATCAAAACGTTATAACAAGTTCGCTTAGGAGTTGCCGGCCATTTATTTTTCCGCTAAGTGCCTTTCCCACTGGCACAAGTAGACTTACCGGCTTGTTCTGCGAACGGTTCCTTTCATACTGAGCGTCAAGCAAGGGATGAAACGACCATAGAATATAAGGTATTAGTGAAGCCAAACTAGAGGAGACTACGCAAAGTGATTTGGCTACTGATTTTGATCAGCTTTTAACGTTCTGGTCGAAGGTAACACAAGCAGCACAGAATTATTCAAACACTCGATCATTTACCTGTAATTACTTTGCTGCGCTTGTTAAAATTTTCCAGCGGTAATTTCGCGACATGAACTGATGCATTACTGAGAGCACAAGCAACATAACCGCTCCGTTCTATCAAATATGAAGCAAGATAGTGAAAATTCAACAAAAATTAAATCGAAATGCACCACGAGTTGGTTCGATAGCAAACTTTGTTAAAGGAGTCAGAATGCGCTCTATTAAAGCCTTTATTTCATTACAGATAAATATTCTTACCATTAATAGCCACGTTATTGACGTTGACATCGCCTGGGCACAGAACTACTCGCTCACAGACCGTTTCAACTTTGCTCCAATCAACAGGGTTGTCAGGAATGGATGGTTTGAACGGAGCAACGGATGGTTTAGATACGTTGACTTTTTTACGCGAATTCACAGTCTTCGGTTTGAACGTGGTCATTCTATTGAGAGAAAACGCTTAAATGTGATTTCTAGCGATCTGAGACCTAATGTGCACGAATTGCTCCAAAGGAAATTAACCTTACATGTTTTATCACCGACTTTAAGTGATGTAACCAGCTGCTACAAGCCTGAAGCTATGCGCTCTTTGCAAAATTGGAAGTACCATATTTTACGGACCATAAGGACAATTTAAGTCTTTTTTGCTTAAAAATTGATCGCGCGCCTTATAAGATTAATGTATGGATCTAATGTATTGCCGTTGAAGTATTGCGTTTTTGTTTGATGAGCTTTATAAGATAATCTAACTCTTCTCAAAAACCGTTGCGTCTTATGTACGAAAAAAAAAACAATCGAAGTAATGATTTGTAAAATACGATAATATATCGTAAAAACTTAAGTCGCAAAATACGTTTGAATAACATACTGTTTCGCTTACGCATTACCGCACTTTCAACTGACTGTGCTTTGCCACAGCCTTGGCAAGAAAAATCACAGAATTAGATTCAGGCACAACACTCAGAGTTAGAAGTAATTATTACTGAGTTACATACAAGGTAACTATTCTACCGCCAGTTTTCATTCTGCGTTTTACAAAATGCTAGTCGCACTTACCTAGGCGCAGCAGTGTAACCAGAACTCTTGATCTGTGTCTTAAATGTAACAGGTCGATCATTCTTCGGTTTATTCGCTTTGTTAACTTTGCACGATGTGTTTAGTGGAGATGTGGGCAGCAACGGGACACTGTGAAGCAAAAGAGAGTGATTTTTCAATGAATACTCATCTGCTGTCAGTGAGGCTATTCTCAAATTACATTGAACTGAAAACTCATTAGGCTGAGGGAGACTGCGAAGTGAGCTTGCCCTCTTCGAGCCAGCACTCACCCAGTATATATGACAAATACGATCGACCCCAGCTGCGAATCGAACCCATCACGCAGGATATGTAACCTGCGAGCGGCACCGCCAGGACAAGTCGCTGACACACTATCAAGTTAAGTGAAGTAAAAAATGTTTCAAAGTTTGATTATACTTATGAGCTATGCACACAGTGTTGTGCACATTTCAATCACCACAAATTTTTGTTGTTACTAAACGTCAGAATTTGTGCGTATAGAAGCATTGCAATTCCATAATTCAGTTAACGCAAAACACTTTTACTTACGTAGATATAAATGATAGATCCAATGAATCAGACACTTTTGGTAAATTGATTGAGAGCATCATAATTTTAGATTGCAATAAACAGGAAGCAGTACATAAAATCTACGGATAAAAAGTGCACTTACTGTACAGTTTAAGAGATAGCATCACTGAAAATGACCAAACCGTATCACAGCAGTTGATGTTCAAGTAACAGACTAAAATATTCACGAAAAGCATGCCGGAGTACAATAAATTTTAAAGTCAAATCAAATAGCGCAAAGCAAATCACTATTCATAACAGCATATTAACTAGTTACAAGATAACAGAGGCATTTAGATCAGGGGACTTCAACCTTTTTTACACAATCGCCCCTTCTCGGAAAGTGCGGGTCCAAATTGCCCCCTTTTAACCTTCACGTTCGTAGAGCTACAATTTTCGCACTGAAAACAGGTAAAGACCACAAAAAAGGTCTTCACATCCGTTGAGCTACTGTTTTCCTACTGAAATTGGGTGAAGACCAAAAAAAAAAGGTCTACACGTCCGCTGAACTAGTTTCTCGACAGTTCATTGAATATACTGTCACTAAATCTGAATTCATTTCTATCATTTGTTCAGTTGTTAACAATATTGGTAAGTCTAAAATCGCCCCCCAATTTCAAGAATTGCTAAATCACCCCCTGGGGGGCCATATCGTCCCCGTTGAAGAACCATGATTTAGATGTACCAAATTTACATGTTAGTCAAGACAACATTATATTATTGATAATCATGATAATGTGATTCAGAAAAAATTTTTCACAGCAATAAATCGAAAATTTAACAAAGCGATCCCAACCCTTAGGCAAATATTTTACCTTTCCATCATTTTGAAGATGCAAAAATGTGACGTTTCGGACAAGAACAGCTTCGTCTTTATCATCCCGAAATCCATGCACATGAACTTCACTGTTTATGCAGTTGATCATGTATACAGCTTGTTCAGTCGCACACAGCAGAAATCGTTCGTTTTCTTCTCGTCTGCCAAACAACATAAATGCTAAAAAACAGCAACGCCCCATTTACGTTAATTAAAAAAATCAAATCTTCATTTATCCCGCTATTATGCTAAAGCGCGTAACGAGTGGCGATGCCCATCTCCGCGGCTTAGCGCCTGCGCTACACACTGTACACAGCTCCATCAAAAACATCGTAGTGGTGGCGAGCCGTCGGCGCACTGTGTCCGATTTGATCGGCCTGGGAATCGAACCCCAGACCTTCCGCATTGATAGCGTTGTGAACAACTAAGCTAACCGACCGATTACGTTGACTGAAACTTCTTTTCTCAGTTTTTGAAAGAGCCATACAAAGTGCAAAATAACTTTATCAAATTAAGTTCTACTTCAATACTCATACTGTTTATGATGAGGAGAATCGCAATTATCAGTATATTATTCGTAATGGGATGATGTATGGGACGATTCTGCATCTATTTTCCTTAGTAGTAATGATTTCTTCAATTTTGAAATTAATCTTGACACAGAATCAGTCCAAATTATTTAAAATCACTCTATTTATTAAATCGATTTCGGCAATTTTGCCATCATCAGTAACTTATTCAAATATTCTATTTGAATAAGTTACTGATGATGGCAAAATTGCCGAAATCGATTTAATAAATAGAGTGATTTTAAATAATTTGGACTGATTCTGTGTCAAGATTAATTTCAAAATTGAAGAAATCATTACTACTTCAATACTCGTAAACATTTTTTCATAAACTCTAGAATAGATATGCTTTCTTACCCAGTTGCTGCAGCATCAGCTGAGTGTTGAACGTAAGACAGCGCGACCACATGCCCGGAAGAGCGATCACCTAAAACACGATTAAAAATTAAATAATTTAAATAAGTTTAAGGTCATTTACATACAAAAATACAAAGCTCGTAGAAGATCTCAAGATGCTGTTCAAAACTAAACTTAATAGGCAGAAAAACCTTGAAACGAAATTTTCTGATTCCACAATAATTGAATTTTCAACTTTGATATCCATACACTTTTATCATACAAACTGTAACAGCTCAGAGTATCGAATGGTTAGAGCTTCTGCCTCTGGAGCAATAGACTCGGGTTTGACTCCGAGTAGGGCTAAACCAATGACTTTAGAATTGGCTTACACAGCTTCCCTGCTTGACGCTCAGCATTAAAGGGACAGTGGGACGAACAAGCCAGCAAGTTTACTTGTTGTGCCGCTGGCGAAGGCACTTAACGGGATTCTCCCATCTTGGTGTGGTAGACAAATAGCCGGCAACTTGTAAAGGAGCTGGTTATAGCGCTTTGATTGCTTGCTCCTGATACGAGGATAAATATGCTACCTAATACTAAACATGTATATATTATCAATGTTTTGCAACCTGAATGGTGCATAGTATAGCTATCACAATGCTTATTAAATTAATGCATCAAAATAATAATGGTAGGCTTATGTCAGTATGCAAGAAGCTCCTAATAATGATGATTTGATTTCTTTCTTTTTAACCTGTTGTCACAACAAAGCGACGGAGGCGCAATTACGTTAAAGGAATGCACAATCACTCCGGAATTGCTTTCGTTTTCGAGTTTCTGGTTGAGTTTTGCCTCTGTTTTCTTCAGTTTGTTACTTGTTAGACTTTAAAATTGGCTTTCAAAGCTTACTTGCTTGACGCTCAACATTTAAGGGTTAGCGTGAAGAACAAGCCGGCCAGTTTACCTGTTGCGCCGTTGGAAAAGGCACTTTAAGGGATTCTCCCATCTTGGTGTAGTAGACAGATGGCCGGCAACTTCTAAGCGAGCTGGTTATAGCGGCAAGCGCTTTGATCGCTTTCTCGTGACAGAAGGATAAACAAACCGGTATTTTAATTGTCCTTTATATACTAGTATATATATAAAAAAAACTAATAGAATAGACAAACTACATACCTATCATTTTCTTATCTTCAGACACGCGTCTTTGTCTTTCACTTAAGTCCACTTTCATGTATAGTTTAAACTGCCCCAATTTTTCATCATAAGCAAATTCACAGACCTTGAAAAGTAACAAGCAAGTGATCGTTTCAAAGATTCAATCAATTCAACAACCACAAAAACACACAATATAACTTGTTGAAGTGAAAAGCATAAACCAGCACAGACATAATGCATCTATCTAAACGCGTAAATTTTTCAAATTCCTCACCCACTTCACTACCCAACCACATTTTCACTTCACTATGAAAGTCAATTGTTAATTTACATCTAACAATCACTAACCATCAAGTTGGAAGATCCAACGGCAAAACACTGCTGAAATGGAAGAGTAGCTAAGCTTGTCAGACTACTGTCTAAAATACAAGAATAAAGTATAATAATGCATGAAAAAGGTATTAATGCAAATTGTATCGTACATTGCCGAAAAAAAATACACTAAAAAATACATGTCCATTTTTAAGTACCAGGCTGTTTTGCAATCGACCACATCAAAAAAAATGAAAACAACAAACCCAAGGCTTCATATGGTCACTTACTAACGCAGTGAATAATTTTCCTGGACAGATCATCGTTTTTCTTAAAATCAATCAACACAATTTGGCCATTACACGAAACAGTAATCATGTTGGACTCATCAAGAAATTCAATGCAAGACAAGCATTTTTCTTCAATATTGGCTAGAATTTTGTCACTCTAAAAATAGTTCTCCGCATTATGTACATAAAAAAACAGAATAACAACACAGACAAAAAAATACTTAAAATTCACGAGAGAGGTATTTAAAGGACCAGCCCTAGAGTACCACTGCACAATTGAATAACCATGAACAGTGTATTAATTGCATCAACGATCTGTTATGGTTGGTATGTTCTAATCTTAAAATAATATTTTTGTTGAATTATCTTCTGTTAACCAGTTGCAAATGGCATACCTGGTCGCACTTCGCATTCACAACCAGCACGTAATGGTCAAAAGCGATAGACAGCAAAGAAGAGCAGTTGAAAAATCCCATCTGATGAGGAACATCCATAATTGAACAAAGGATATGTCCTCTTACCATTTCACCTGGAATTTAAACCAACCCAATAAGTGGTGCAGCCAGGGGTCACCGGTTTCCCTATTTTTGAAAAAGTCTACATTAAAGCAGGCTCAAAACGTTTTTATAAAACACTGTAAGTCTTGGCCATTTACACTTTGCCCTCCCTAAATTTTTCCCTGGCCACTCCCTTGAACACAATTTGCAACTGCAATTTTATAAACACCACCACTTGTTCGAACTGCAATTCTGCATATTTTGATATTGGAATTAAGTATGAACTAAAAAGGAAATTTACTTTAACCAGTTGTAGAATTAGACCTCCAGACTTACAAAACAAGTCCATTTACACAACTTGTGCAGAATGCTGGTGCACAAATTAATTACCGGTACCGTTCTTGGTAAAACTGGAAGTATATTTTACCAGAACTGCTATTATTTTTAACTATGCTACATTTTAAATCTATTGCAAGGTAGAAAACAATATTTGCAAGCTATTGTAGGAATTGTACAGGTAGGACACTTTGTCACCTATTCACCAATCATAGCTAAAGTAAATTTGGTAAAAGTCTACTGCACAAAAATCAGATGCTTTTCTAACTTTGCAAACTGGACTTCAAAGGCATTTTTTGCATGGCAATAAAACAAATGCAATAAAAAATACATTCATTCTTCTACAGACTGTACTATAGGAAATTTGACACAATGTCCATGATTGCATATTAGTAATACTCTCAAACAGCACTGCACTAACATTACTCCGACAAACTCACCATTCTTATAACTGTTATTCACTTCATGTAAATGCCAAATGATAACGTAATCAGAGCCAGCAGAAACAAGCGATTCCTCGGAATCAATAGTCACAAATTGTAATGCATTTATACTCCTGTGATGACCTTCAAGCAATATCTCCTGTATGTAAAAACAATAAATGTAAAAACAATAAACGTTAATGTAAAAACAATAAACGGTAAAAACGGAGACAGAAAAAATCTATTCTCCAATTTTTTTCTGTCTCCGTTTTTACCGTACTGGAAGAACAAACAGCGCAGAACTTGAGTTAGCCTAGCTAGCCTAGACTACGATGCCCGGTATACAAGTCCAACAAAATCTTCCCCACTATGCAGTGTTTAAATGTTAATCTGTTAATAGCAACTTCTGTAACTAACAAGGCAACAGTTTATCTGACTCCAACGATACGTTTACTTTAATCAAAGTAAATTCTTATATGAATAGAATTACCTTATTCAAATAGAATCAAGTTAAGCACAATATTAACAAATACGGCTGGCGTAAAATGACTTGAGACCTACAGCAAATTTTGCATTCTAATGAAACCTGTAGAGCTCAAGCTTATGACTTTTTTTATGCAATTGTGATTCACTAGTATATTAACAATAGGTCAAGTTGGAAATGGTAGAATAAGTAATATTGTTTTTGTATCAAAATAATTTCATGTTAAGAGGAAATTTTCAAATACACTACTCTTCCTGGCCTGCTGAATGGGAAGTCACAACAACTTCCATATATCTGGAAGAGTGTTTTGGCAAGGTCAAGCATTTTAAAGGACGAGTGTATTTTTCACCTGAGAGTGGGTGATGAGGGCTGATAGCCCAAAACAGCGCTATCCCGCTCTATGGTACAATATTACTTGTTCTACCATTTACACACTGACCTATTGTTATTAATGAATTACAATTGTGTAAAAAAAAAAGTCATAAGCTTGGGCTTTATAGCATACCTGAGAATACAAAATTTGCTCTAGGTCTCAAGTCAAAGAAAAGAAAGGGCAGGCGTCACCCTACGAATGGAGTATCACACTCACGTCAAACCTACGTCATTAAATGACACAATTAGGCAATTTATTTTGCTTCTCCAAGTGCTAGTCATTACTTAAAAGGTCTCAAGTCATTCTGTGCCAGCTGTGACTTAAACATATAACATTAAAACGTTGACTCAATATTACTGACTAGATTCGAGATCATTACTCCATTGAATAGCAGCTGTTACCAACAACTGTTTAGTTTAAGACTGACCAGTTGAAATGGATGAAGGGTTTATAAACAGCTTACAATTTCAGTACGTGGTGGGAATATGGAAGTCAAAAACATTAACACCAAATCGTGATTCATGTTAAACAAACTAAGAGTTTCACATATTTATGTCGAGTGGAAGTTATGATTACTCAGTTGCAGTTGCATCAGAATTAGTATTGTCTGGCACATTCGTTTGTCAGCAAAAATGTAACTATAATTGTGGTCACTACATTTGTAAGACCAGCTCCCAATCAACAGATCACTTCTTCCCTTCAGAGGGCAACATTGATTCACTTAAAATTGTTTTCGTAAAATCTACTGGAACACTAGGCCTACAGCATTATAGTGCTAAAAGGCTAACAAAAATATACCGGTATATTATCTCACACAATACAGCAATAGGTAACCGTTATTATAGAATTGATATAGCCTACTCTACCTATCTACTGTCTAGCTGCCTAGCATTTACCCACACATGCAGATGGCAACTCAACAAATGGCGTTGGCATGTGATTAAGTTTTATCTTGTTTGGTTTATACCGGTAGTCCTTCTCACTGGCTATGCAAAAGCTTGATGCATTTTTTTACATGGTAATAATCATTGTTGCTCATCACATACTAATACCCATATTGGTAAAGATATTGATAACTTGCTGCAAAATGCCTTTCATTTGTAGAAACTTATTGGTACTTGGGTCTCATCTAGAAAAAGCTGTTCGGGTCTAGAATAACCTGTTCGGGTAAGGCGACAAAAGACATGGACAGCTCACTCTAGATGAGACCCTTGGTACGGTACTCTCAGGTCACAGTGTTTTTAGTCTAGGTACTACTAACAATGGAACCACTCTTCATGATCGGTGTCACAAACAAAAATCAAGGTTACATAAAATACATACCGGTACATAATATATCATAGTTTCATAGAATTAAAGATTGGTCAGTTGGTCGAGGGATCGACACTGTGTCAGCACTGAGCATTTAACAGTTTAATTTCTTTGTTTTTACGATTTTTTAAAAAATGGCTGACATTCTCATCATTTAAAAAAACGATGATGCTGCTTAATGCTTACCAACTATCATTGTTTTTTCCTTTGCAGTTAGGGTTGCCAAACATTTTACTTCTTGCAAGTAAAAAACACATATTTAAAATAATGGCAACATGGTCAGTGGTCCCAGGCCCCTCAGCCTTGCTTCAAAATCTCTTCTACTTTCCTCTTGCATTTAGCATTTTTGTGAACACACCTAACAGTTACAATGCTTTTTTCGTAGAATGGATGTGCTCACGTCTAAGGGTACCGTAGTGCTAAGCGGGTATCATCAAGAGTAAGCCGTCCGCATCTAAAATAATTTGTCCAAGTAAAGCAATGAAAGGTGCAAGCACCTTACTCTAGATGAGACCCGGTTTAAGCTAGCCCCAACTACTGTTACTGTAATTAAGCATGTTACCAGTTGGTTGCTCAGCTTAAAATTTGAAACAGCTACTACACTAATGATAATAACTTGGTTGAAAAATTTGAATTACCTGATTGAAATCAATCTTCTCTGTCAAAATGATTTCAAATAATTTGATGTTGTTTTCATGACAAATCGCAAAATGAGTCGGACAACACGCAAAAGGTGAGAAAGTTGTTGGCGAGGAAATATATCTTTTAAAAGCTATTTCCATGTGTTCAGCTTTGTTACATGCATGCATATAAACTCAGTAGTCTAATCTTTCTAAAAACGCAATAGATAAAGCTCAGCAGTTCAGCTCAACGTTCACAGGTTTATGTGTTGCTACTCTACTGTTATAAAATCCATCACCAAATACCAATTTCAAATTTGAATCAATCATTAGGAAGTTCCATTGTAGGGATTTCCCCATGTGTAACAAAAGAAGTTGGAATTACCAATCCGTGTGAATTGAATTGAAATTTATTGTTTTGTCGCTATATAGCAATAATAAAAAGCAACTTCAACAAAATATGCACAAAATAGCGACGAGGATGCTGCGAAGCAACCGTTTTAGAGTCTTCGAGTCCAGCAGTCACCCTAGATTAGGATATTCTCAAGTAGGCCTACAGTGTTAATAAACTCACGTCAGAACCGAAATAACAACAACAACAAACAAAAAAAGAAAACAATAAAATAATAATAGAATTTAAGTGAAATTTATAAACAGCCAAATTTTTTAAATCAGTGGCAACGTGGCCATACTTTGCATCAATCATACAGCCTATTAAGGGTCACAAAAATGACTGTGTCGACGTTCAAAATTTAATGAACAAGAAAATAATTTAGCTGTTTCTGGAACTGTAATACCAAACTAATACTGAGTAAGAACAAGCTTTTTGAACTTTTTGGTAAAAGTTTTATAACTACGTCTTCTAATTTCTGAAGAAAGTGATTGCCAAATTTTAATTTTTCTGTACTTGATCGATCGTTGCAAACGAGCAGTGTTGTAACGGGGTACGTTAAAGTTAGAGCTAACATTTTGCCTCGTACCTAATTTATGTACTTCTTTGGATTTTAAGAAATATTTCGAAAAAGAGCTTGGAAGTTTATTATTAGAAAATTTATGCCTAAAAGAAGCAAGTTCGTAAGAGTACAAATCTGCGACTTTAAGAATTTCCAGTTGTTTATATAAAGATGTTGTTCGAGCAGGGCGTTGGTTGTGGGTAATATTATTCGTGATTAATCTTAAAGCTTTGTTTTGAAGAGATGTAAGTTTATTGAGATATGATTGGTAAGTTGACATGAAATTGGAACGTAATGTCTAAGTTTAGCAATAATACCTATTGAACGAGCAATTTTCCTTTCTAGTGTGTTTATATGATTACGAAATAAAAGCTTATTATCTAAAACAACACCAAGATATCGGAAAGTATTTGTAACTTGGACAGGTGAATTCTCCATACCAATTAAAAATGTTAAGGGAGGTGAAGATAATTTAAGACGATAATCATAGCTTTGGTCTTAGATGTATTAATGATAAGTTTATTAGCTGTAGACCAATTTTTAGCGAGAGAAAATAGATAATTTGTTCTGGATTCTAGTTCTTCAGGATTGAGAGCATTAACAATTAGACAAGTATCGTCAGCATACTGACTAATGGCCATATTTAGGTGATCAACAACTTTGTGAATGTCGTTGTCATAGAGTAAAAACAGCAGGGGCCTCCAAATCGATCCTTGAGGAACTCCATACGTAATATTTTGGGGTGCACATAAATAGCCATTGTTGTTAACAGATTGTTTTCTATTGTTCAAATAAGATGGGATTAAACCAAGTGCTGATCCACGTATACCGTAACGTTCTAATTTTGAAAAAAGAATTCCATGACAAACCGTGTCAAATGCTTTTTGGTAATCCACAAAAACTAGCGCAGTGTAGAATGATTTTTCAATGCTGTCATAAATTCTAGTTGCTATATCGATTAAAGCATGACTCGTGGATAAACCTTGGTGGAAGTCGTACTGGTTTTGGTGTAGAATGGAGTGTTTATTAAGAAAGTTGGTTAGCCTTGAGTAGATAAGTTTTTCAATAACTTTTGACAGGCACGGTAAGAGAGATATTGGTCTGTAGTTGGAAGCATTGCTTCTATCACTACTTTTGTAAAGTGGGACAACTTTAGCAATTTTCATACAATCTGGGAAAATGCCAAACAAAAAAGAATATTTACATAAAAGTGATGGAGGAACTGCAATGATATCCGCAGCGAGTTTTAAGAAATTTGTGGAAACACCTCCAGGCCAGGAGATTTATTGGCGTTCAAAGAACTTATTACGTTAAAGACTTCGGCTGGAGATGTGGCTGTGATCACCAACAACAATCACAGAAATTACTCATCCGAACCAAAGCACTACGTGCTGCACTCTAGCTTTAGATTGGTTGAATAAATTTTACGCTCAGCTCTTGCATGAGAATGCAATTGAGGAATCAGGAGTATTTAATCAAAAATTCTTTAAAACCGTGCAACACCGAAAATCAGTGCTCGCGAATTTTTAGTCCTATTCACATTTAATTGAACGTTTTATGGCTAACTCGTTCATTGCCTTTTAATTTTTTATGCCTACATGGTTTCATTTTTTTAAATTTAGAATTAAGATGCATTGCCAGGTTATTCCTGTTATTTTTTTGTGGTTAGTTGCATATTTAGCCTCTTATATCTCAAGGAAGCAATCAAGCGCTATAATTTGCGCGCTTCATAGGAGTTTCCAGCCATCTGTCTACCACCACACCAAGATGGGAGAATCTCGCTAAGTGCGTTTCTCAACGACACAACTACTAAACTTGCCGGCTTGTTCTCCTCACTGCCGGTGATATTTTGAATTCTTGCTCACCTGAGGTCGCTAGAGTACCTACTTAAACGACTATTTTACATTAGCTTAAAAAATAGACTGAATATCGCCTTTTGCTGATTTTCTTTCTTAGCTAAAACGTGGTTTCCAAGGGTTTATAAAGTGGATAAAGTACTTCCCAACCTCAAAACAGATTGAATTAGCAATACTGAATTATATTTTTATCTCTTCTCTCTTGTTGGCTTAACTATCAATCAAAAAAAACAATGCTTGTTTGATTTTTTAGGATCCTTTTTGCAGTCAATTAGATAGCATTTGACTACCAGCATGGTAAAGCTATGTTGGCGTTTTAATGGCTTTTAGCCTTGAATGTTTTTCACTGCATGCCCTCGAGATGAACCGATACCGTGACTTATGTTGTTTTGTTCGTTTGACCGCAGTACCTTTACCGTAAGTTCAATTTATTTCATGATTTACCGTCAATTCAATTTATTTCAAGATTTAATCGGATTTTAGTGAGTCATTTAACTACGTAATAATGGTGCCTAACCTCAATCATGCACGTTAACATCAAAAACAGTTTTAAGCCAAAGGAATAAGTTGGTTCCGGTATAGGTCTTTGCTGAGCAGTCGACTTAAGGGGCCAAGCGTTTATCAGAGGGGGAAAAGTTTGAAATTAAGCACAAAAGCTGCTGTTTTCATAAGAGTAGGCTTGTTGATTGGGGGGGGGTCAAAGTCACACAATAAGCATGTCTATTGGGGGGCCAGGCCCCCCTGCCCCCCTTTGGCGCTGGCCCTGACAACAAGTTATTAATTTCTTCTCTGAAGAAGATTTAGGAATAAATTTATAAATTATCTAGCCTGTTGATAAACTTACGCTTATGACATCACAATAAGTTCCTATTTTACGCTGAATTATGTGATTTTGCCAGACATACATTATTTTTGAAGGATTATATTTACCCCAAAATAAAAATATTTTCGATTTATCGCGCTTCGATAATGACATGAAGTCTTTGATGGTATAAAATATGGCTGGAAATAATTAGAATATTCAGGAGAAAAGTTGGAGTTTATTTATTTTTGACATTATTGGCTGAAAGCAATAATATTCAGTTTTAATCATCAAAGGGTCGTAACAGCTAGGCTTAGCTAATTCTACGTGCGATAGAATTTAGCGGCGGGCCATTAATGCTACAGACACGAACCAACAGCAAAGCAGGGAATTAAGGATTTACCCCTTTTTACTCCAAATAATCTTGACGAAAAATATAAACTGCAATAATTCCAAGTAAAATATAACAAAATAACGTAAATTGCTGGAACTTTTGTAACCATTAAAAAAAGGCTGGTTACAGTATTTATCACTGACTGCTCAGCATTTTTAGAGCACCAAACTTGTAATTACGACAATCAAAAAATGTTTAAAAGCGAAGAACAACTCAAAACATCTGAAAATATGAATAACTTTGATCAGGAACGTCACAGCAATTACTGTAAAATCAAAAGTGATGCGAAACATGGTCGGGTACTTACGCAGAAATTTCTGGGGGGGGGGGGGGGCACGTGAAGGAGGTCTCCAACATTACGGTGCGATTTTTTTGGAAAAATCTGAGTGATGAAGTATTGGAAGAGATTTAGGAGGAGGAGGGGCATTGTAACATAGTTAGGCTTTAACATCGTGTGCGTACGCTCCATGATCAATGCTGCTTTTGAAAGACAATAACGCTCATCTGAGATCAGAGTTATCAGAGGTTTGACTAGTTCAGCACACTGGTAAGAAAATGGTGCTGATTGCAAAATCTGAAAAATTGAATTATTGATTAGTCGTGGCATACGAGAAACGGATTTATGACAGCGGAAGATGATTTATTCGAGTCGAAAGAATTTAATGACGCGAAAGTACAGTACAATTATATTGTCCAAATAATTGATATTATGCAGCATAGCAGAGTTGCCAATTAGTTTTACAAAGGAAGTACACAGCGCCAAGTTATGGGGCGCCGTGTGTAAAGCTACGTAATATAAAATTTTGCATCATTTTTTTGGTTAAATTACGTGCAATATCATATATTGTTGCAATTTATGTATATTGCTGCAATATGTGTTAAATTGTTACAATTTATGTATATTGCTGCAATTTGTGTAAATTGTTGCAATTTATGTATATTGCAAAAAAAACTTTAAATCGGCTTTTAATTGCCATGGTGATATGCTAACTAAAATAGTCAGTGTTGCCCTTTCCCTTTTTCCATGAAGTCATGTAGTGTACTGGCCTCATACCAAGTTTTAAACTACCGGTACACAAAGCACGGCGCCCCATACTAAGTTTTAAACTACCGGTACACAAAGCATATTGGTTGTCTGCAACTGCTTTGCACGCAGATATGTGTTTTAGGCTCGCATTTTTTTATCGGTTAAAATCTGAGGATAAACTTAGCAAAAACAAACTGCGCATTTTGAACTTAAAGCAGAAAAATCTGTAAGAACGATTCTGATAAATAATTTAAATCCAGCTTCAAATTCAAACTTGCAAGTCACTAAAACTTTCAAATTTTTTCATGCACACGATTTTAAATGCTTATAACTTAAACAAATAAATAACTGAGGTTATTTTCAAATTATATTGAATTGAAAATTCAACAGTAATTGAGGGAGACTGCGAAGTGAGCTTGAGCTCTTCGAGTGAGCAGCCGCCCGTTACATATATCAAATGCAATATGATCCAGCCGCGAGTCGAACCCGTCACGCAAGATCTGTCACCTGAGGACGGTACGGTTAGGCCATGCCGCTGACAAAGAATTTAATGACGCGAAAGTACAGTACAATAATATGCCTACGTAGCGCTGAAGATGCAGTGGTTTAAATCTAGCTCTGGCTGAAACTGGCGATGTCAATAAGCGATTAATGCTCTTTACTGCAGACGGTTTACCTTTGGAATTTACAATGTAATTACCAGTTGCGGCTTTAGCTTAGTTTTAAAAAGAGATTACGTAACTAGCGATCTGGACTGTTATCACGTATAGCTAAATTGGAAAAAGGATATTTATATTTAAAACTAAAAATGTCAAGGCAGAACCTAGACTGTAATGAGTTTGAAATGCATGAACTGGTTTTACGATAGTAAATTAATTGCTTGACCAGTCTGCTGAGCGGTCAAGGCTGCTTATGTTTCCGTTAGTTTTGAAATCGCGAAAAACGCGCTTTCTTCTCAGTTTTTGTAAAGCTTAAATTCAAGTACTGGGGCCTAAGACGCGTTTAAAACGATGTGATTTCTATGATTAGGTTGTATTCCCAACGATGCGGTTAGTGTAATTCAATCATGTGCGTAGGACAGGAAATAGTTGCATAGCTCTAACTTCTTAGTATAAAGCATGAGTAATGCATTCACTTTTGATTATATCGATATCTACGCTTCAGCAATCGGCTGATTTTAACAAAATAATGCCGTGTATGGCTTGAGGGCAAACTTAAGTAGCAGAGGTAGGTCAATAACAGCTAAGGCGTGAATGACGTAACCATTTGTTTTTGTGGTAGTCAAAAATTTAACATCCCTTAATTGGCGTCATTCTTAGCTTCTTAGAGTCATTACGTAGTGCGTAAAAAACGTAAGAAATGGAGTTTTTTTTTTTTTATTTTTTGTATACTGGCTGCAGTGACTTGTCCCACCTCGCGAGTTTAGAGTAGAAGGTTGACTTTTTTGGTGGGAGTAAAAAGCAACGGGTTCACAAGAAAAGATAAAATAAGCAGAAAATTACCTTGTTTTGAAGGAAGTTGGAAAGTGATTCAGCGATGTCTACACGATTTGAATAGCCAGTATTTGAAAAAGCAGTACAGCTCGAGCAATAGCCAGTACTGCAGTGGTAGTATCAGTATGAAACGAAAATACTTGGATAGAATTCGTAGTACAAACACAGTTGCCAGTTTCGGTTCAAAGCTTTAGCAGCCCAAATTTTTACCATATTCACAAAGTTGCGAGCTTTAACGAAAATATCAGGTTTGGAAAAGAAGAAAGCATAAAAACTCAGGTTTAATTTTTGTTTTCGTAAATAGCTATTTTTAATGCAGATAGAAGTATTTTATTTGGCGCATTGCCGGGCTCAGCATCAACCCCCGCTAAAATGCTGATTTCGAATTGACCCTTGCTGATATATTCAGCAGATTACTGAACATGTCAGCTTATGAAAATTTTTGCAAGGTTGGCTGTAAATATCGCCATTGTCATGAATTGCGGTTGATACGTTACGTAAGACAGGTGTTGTTGAACTTAAAGCAACAAGAATGTGTATACTTGAATAAGGTTATTTCGTAGTGCTTGTGTGTGTGGCTGGCTTATAAGGCGATATTCTTCGCTAATGACAATGAACAGAAAATCAGCAGCTTAATCGCTGTCTGCAGGTCACATAAATCATGCCTGTCGAGAGACATACAGTAGTTACGTGTGGCATGCCATGTACTACGCCGCTACGCGAGGGTTAAGTTATTGCCCATATGAATGCAGCTATGTTGACCGTTCTTGAGAAATTTTTAGTTTCTGAAATTTGTATTTCCTTGATGAAATTGCTTGCGTTGTTTGTGTGTTTTGAAAGAAGCCTTGTTATTATTCAAAAGCTGCAACAAATAAACGTGGAACTTGATACAGTTGTTTAGCTGTTAAATAAATACATTTTAAGTGTCTGATTTACTATTGTCTAACAATCGTTTATTGACGCGATAGTTACGGCAGTTTCGTTAACCAAGCCGTTTCTGAGCATTTGAAGATAATATTTTACTGTTTGTCTATATTTTTTCTAAATGTTAACGTATAGTAAGTTATACTGCATTTCTACATAACAATCCGTTTTTTGGACGTTTCACTGTTTGTTGTGCTGAGGTATTTGAGCTGTTAGTTGTATCAGTTGATATTGTAAAGGTTATTTTTTTCTGTGTTTTGCAATTTGGAATGAAAAAAGCTGAGCAAATTATTGAAAGCGTTCAAAATATTTCATTGGAGTGTCTACATGTTGCAAAATATGAAAATACAATGTCAATATTGTTAGATAATATCATCGGTGCTTGAGCCAATTCTTGGACCTGTTTATAAGTAGAAAATAATCCTTTGTGCAGTAGAGCGAGACTTCAATTCTAAGCAAGGTATTGCTATCTACTAATATTTTGCAAAACCATTCATGCGTGACGCTTTTTGCCGCTCTTGTAACTTAATACAGTGATATTCTATCTTTGTATCTATTACGAGCAGGAATGAAGCCTCAAAGTTAAAAGATTTTTCTATCTACCATTTTTAGATGCGATTTTCTGAGTTCAACTTAGCTTCTTTGCAGTCCTGTTTTTGGTCATGCTTCAGCAATGAAAATTTCTGAATAAGATTTTATTCTGAAACGTTTTGTTAGTCATACTGAACAGTTGCAATGTATAAAGTTATTCCTGTACCATCAAGAAAAAAATATGGTGTAACATTTTAAAAATACTGTAGTTTGATGAACTTAATAGTTCCGTAATTTTTTGGAAATAACCTCATAAAATAGTTATATCAATGTTGTTTTAGAGATCATAAAGCGATTTGGATAGGTTTTTGATAATTGCCAGCAAAACTTTATGAACATGAAAAAGTTTTTCGTCAAGAATCTTTGTTTTTGTTGCGCAGGGGGCAACCGATGTGGCAAAGGTGAGTTTTACGCTTTAAGTTAAAATGCTTGTATCAACGTTATGCTGCATTTGTCTGCACATGCTACACTTTTTTAACATGCTGAGAATAGCAAGATCGCCAGTGATCTACAGCATAATGCAAGGGTTTTACGTTTAATTCTTGTAGTGGTGTAAAGACATCACTTCGGCACGGGAGGTGAGGAGTTCAATTCCAGGGCCAGTCAAATCTGACACTATGTCGCCAACGGCTCGCCACCGCTTCAACGTGTCTGTGGAGCAGTGTTGCTCAGGCGTTAAGCCGCGGAGATGGACCCTGCATCTCCTCACACGCTTGGGCGTAATACTGCGAATGAAATGAAGATTTGATTTTTTTGATTTCAGTCAGTAAAGGTTAGCGCACAACATGACAGCAATATAGCAGTGTTTTAGGTTTGTTGCTATTGTGATTTGGAGTTAGGTTTTGTGGCAATCAATGGACACGGTAAACTCGATATACGTAGAAATGTATGCGTAAAAGTTTGACGGACTTCTTGTATAAAGCAGTGTTTTTGACACTAAAAGTCTCTGTTTTGTCGCAAAGAATAAACAGGTTTAGCAAAGTTTCAGTGCTTTATTAGTCTGCCTACATTTCAGTTTCTTTGCAATTTAAATGCACTGCGAGCCTTTTAGAGTGTTTTGCAAAAATATTATCGTTTTGTGAGGTAATAATAGATATGCACTAGAATAGACGAAGTTTTCTGGTCTGTAGAATAAGATTTGAAAAAAAGTAACCAAAATCACGCTTGATTGACAGGGGTGCAAATCTATGTTGAGTATTGGGGGGATGATTTAGCAAAATTGACTATTTTTGGATATTGGGGTCGATGATTTAGCAAAATTGATCATTTTCGATATTGGGGGAATGAAATTGGCTCGTATGGGAAATTTTCCACTTCCTTAAAATATATTGGGGGGGATGCTGCCAGATAATCGGGGGGGGATACATCCCCCCATTCCCCCTGGATTTGCACTTAAGTTAAGGGAATTTCCGAAAAACATTGGCAAGTCATGTGACAAATCTTATCCTACAGACCAGAAAACTTCGTCTATTCTAGTGCCTACCTAATACTTCTTGACGTTGTAAATAGCCAGGTTGTGAAGTCATAATTTAGAAGTTGTCGCTTTGTCGTTTGCACGAAAGAAGTGTATTTTGGAAGGACATGACATATTTATGCCTATGGGAACTATTTTCGCTCGGAGATTCATATCTGAGCGTATCATTAAAGAGGGCAAGTTGGGCAAAAAATTAAGTTCTATTTTACGCTTGAATGGACTTGTCATTACTTGCATATAGCGGAGCCATTAGCATTAGAGTCCTGTGTTTTTTTTATCAATAGTCAAACATGAGCAATTTAAACTAATGTTCTTAAAACTATTTCTCAAAATGGCTTTATGAAAATGGTTTGAAGGTTAAATATATTTCACCGACAAAATGAAATACTAAGCACCCAAACTTATTTATTTTGTAATAAACTAAGCCATGAGGTTCTTTTGAAATATTGCTTCATGGTCATGATCTTAAAATATTGCGATTGCTCTTTTTACGATTTACATTCCAAGAAGGGATTATTTTTACTCCTTGCTTTGCTTATTGTGAATTCTTGAAAGAAAATTACTATTTTTATATACAGCGCCAGGAGGTGTTCTAATTTTAATCAAGTTTGTAAAATATCTGGGAACATCCACAAAAGCGGTTAATGGCGTGTGTTTGCGTGAGTTCTTGTTCAAAGTTGAGCTATGCAGTTTTTGGACAAGGCTTAATACGGGTCAGCTAATGAGTTTTTGATTACGAATTAAAGCTTGCTAACTACGTGCATGTTTAAACGTATGCGATTTGTGACGTCACAATAAAGACATTGGCCGATATTGCAACATTAAAGGAAATGTTCAGACAGGAAACTTTTGTCAACGCAAATCAAGACCTTTTCATCGTCGCTGAACTGCTGCCATCAGCAGTGTTAGGCTACTACCTCCTATTCCACTTAACAAATCGAATTCATGTTCATTATAGTCGCTTCAAATTTCATACATGTCTCGAGTGTTGTGTAGCTAGCATCTCTCTTCAAACGCATTGAATGCATGCGACTGACTTCGTTCAAGTGTTATAAGTTAATTATTGTGATGGTACTTGCATTTGTTTGTCTGTCCATTTATAAACACCCCTAGAGCGACATTGATTCATCACATATCTCACCATTCTACCCACTCTATTTGAGTTGTGGTTCTTTTTTCATTCATTGCATTTACTCAACTCAACTAGTTTATTTCAGTCAACAAAATTACTTAACGTAAAAAGCAAACATGTCAACGCAATAAATGAAAAAATAAATGAGTTGAGTTGAGTTGAATAAACGCTATGAATGAAAAAAGAACCACTGTTCAAATAGAGCCGGTAGAATGGTGAGAGCAGTGGTGAATCGGTGTCGCTCTAGGGGTGGTAATTAATGAATCCTGTGTTTTTCTATCAGTAGTCAAATACGAGCAAGCATGTCAACGAAATAAATGAAAAAAAAGTTTGCTGCTTTGACATGCTTGCTTTTTACGGAACGTAATTTTGTTGGACTGAAATAAATGAGTTGAGTTGTGTAGCGGTGCATATTCGTCTGCTTTCGAAAGGCACTTAATTTTCAAAAATGGTGTACTGTGCTACAACGTATTGTTTACGGCGCAGCAGTATCGCAAGAGAACACTCTGCTACATTTTTTGTCGCATTGATAATATTCAAGCATTGCATAACTGGTCGGTGAACAGCAACATTTTTTGTCATTTTGCTCGTACTTTTCGGTCTAAGGTTCGAAGAATTTCGACAATGGCTTCATGTGACTTATTCTACTGTATTGCAGCACAGCGGTGATTATGAACTTATCATAACGTAACTTTCACGTGATGTTGGTGATATGTTCCTTTTTGCTCAATTTATAAAAACATGTTTTTTCGCTGACAATCATTTGTTCACAATTGTAATGGAAACATTTTTCCACTTTTTTGCACCACCCCATTTCTAGATGATCTTTTTAAAATCAGATGAAACATGTCTAAAAATAAATGAATGAGATCATTTTCAATCAAAAGTTCGGCAGTGAGCTTGCGCTCTTCGAGTGTACATCTACCCGAAAATCCGAAATATGTGTCAAATGTATTCGGCTCTAACGGTGAACCGGACCCGACACGGATCTGTAGCCTTTGCGCAGTGCTACCATGCTATGACATTATTACAGATGATTAGGGTTACGGTAAATATTGTTAAATCAAATCGAGGTTTTAACCTGACCTTTACTTCAATGCAAGATCGTGTGGACTTCGACATTTAAATTTCTTTGCATATTTTCTCCTAAAGCGGTCATCAGTGGCATTCTTTAATTGTGACGTCATAACGCAAGTAGTTAATAGTAGTAAGAGGAACGCTTGATTTACAAAATGCTTTTTTAATTTGTTTTTTATGACAGCCTGGGATTTATGTTAGCTGTGCAAGCATTTCGATAAAGCTAATTCACTTCATTATTAGTATTTGCGCGTAAACGCAATGTTAATTATTGTCCCATTTTTCATCAAAACTTGGTTTTAATTGGCTTTACCTGTCGCAACATCCTTTGATTTAGCTTAATTGCTTAGATTCTTAGAACACAGGTTTGATTCTTAGGCAGGCAATTCTTAGACAGCAAAACTCTATAAAACGTAAACAAACACTTATTGTTATATCTAAGTGGAATATAAAGGCTGTCAGAAACGTTTTAAGTGTGATTTTGAAAGATTGATCTGATGCCGCAGCAATCAGGTTATATTAAAATGTGACAAGGAATATGTTTTTAGGACAAAGGTAACAAATCGGATTATCAAAAAATCGAAACTTTTTGTGACAGAGTTTAAAAACAGAAGCGGTCTTATATTTGATAAAACAAATCAATATTTTAGACTGAAGTCGAAGTGGTTATTGGCGAATCCGACCCACCTACTAATTAAAAGGCTACGTTTAAGTAATATCAGTTTAAAGTTCAAATAAATTAAAAAGGAAGTAGCCTACAGTCATTGTTGTATTGAAGACTAATTTGCAAAGTTAAAGTTTTTTTATAAATATCTAGTTTAAAATAAAAACTTTATTGTTTTAATTGAAGTGGTTGCCTTTGATTCCAGCTTGTGGAATTAAATAAATTTTTAAGCATTGCGAAATAAATAACACGATTTCGCCAATATGTCCAAACTCGAAAAATTGGTCCTTTTTGCTTAAATCAAAAAAAAAAAAATTCCTGCACTCGGCGTGAGAATTTGCCATTTTTACTCAGTACTAACTCGATCAAATAATTTGAAAACTTTCTCACGAAATCGTGATCCAAAAATATGGGTTCAATTCGCACCCAAGTTTGTCGCATTCGTGCATAAGATGCTTCGAAATCGTACAAGCAACAAATTGAACCGAAAAAAATGGGAATATCTTTAACCAGTGCCTGGTTTGTTCAGTAAATAGCTATGTAGTAGAAGCTTATTTAGTGGGGGATTTTGTCATGCCCCTCCACCCGCCCTTTTGACTTCAGTATAAAAAAGCAAATGTTGCTAAGTAACTGAAACACTGTTTTGATGGCTTTTGTAGTTAATGCTCTCCCTTTTCAAATTTCTCGCAATACCGCTGGTTTGTTGTCGTTTTTTAACCGAGACAAGAAGAATGAAAATATGCCGCCAAGACCGTAGCCAGAAAAATAAAACTTGAGGGGCAAAGTGTGGCTAATTGCTTGTGATGTCATCAGTTCTAAAATCTTATTCAAAGCATTAGACGCTTGGCTTTTTGGGGTGAGGCGATGATGCTTTTCGCTGTTTAGTTTAGGCTAGGAACTGTCGTAGCATGTCATCATCAATATGCTGGTCTTCTGATCTTCTGTTGCTGACTGGGTTACTTTTGAAGATGAGCAAGCATTAGTCATTGCATGGTGTATAGGCTGTATGGAAGAAGGTATATGACTAGTGGCATTGTCATCAAAATTTTGCGCACTTAGTTGTCTCCAATGTATCAAACAGGCCCTGCCAAACAAGTGACAAGTATTGGGGTATACTCTAAGTTGCTTGTATGATAAGATGAAGGGAAACCTTAATTTAGATTGGAGTTGCATGCCATTATATTGTTTTTATTCTACGTACTAAAACAAAACCATTGATTTTATTTTGGTACAGACAACGAAAAGAAAACGGCCGTTCCATTCCAACAAACAGTTGCAATCCATGACATTGTTTCTAGCGCCAATGGTGAGCTTGTAGTGTAAACTTTAACCATTTTTTCTTTCTACAGTAGTTTGAGCTTGATGCTGTATCGCCAAAAGCGTTTGAAACAGGTCTTATCACCTGAAAATCTAAAGCGGCTTAGCAGTATTTACGTTGTATTAAAACCTAAGCCATGTTTAATTATGGTTTAGGTTGTTTTATCTGTTTACGAAGAATGCTGCCTTAAAGCTAACAAAGTGTAATCCCGATTAAATGTGCTGTTCTTTGGCGTGAGACCGATGTAAAACCAGCCAATGCAGACAAGAATGCGTCTGGTGAATGTTATACTGTAAATGAATCACGGAGGTGATTTAAAATTATATTGAACAGAAATTTCAACAGATTGAAGGAAAGTGGGAAGTGAACTTGCGTCCTTAGAGCCAGCATCCACACAGTATGTACTTCGAATGCAATCGGCTCCAGCCTTGAATCAAACTCGTCACGTAGGACCTGCGCGCGGTGTCGCTAGGCCAAGTCATTAATGACTGTAGCTGTAATAGCGGAAAGTGTGCTGATCTATGGATCGGATCAATTTCCAAACTGGTCTTTGCGGGCTCATTACGATTATGTAAAGCTTACCGTAGAGCGGGCCAACACTGTTTCGGCTACTTACCCTCATCAGCCGCCTTCTGGTAAGATGCATTCATCTTCCAGAACGAATGATCTTGCCCGGATCACTCATCCTTCGGATAAATACATCTTAAAGAATTTAACCTTTGTGTGTACGTACCACAAAGGTTAAATTCTTTAAGATGTATTTATCCGAAGGATGAGTGATCCTGGCAAGATCATTCGTCGTGGAAGATGACTGTGTCTTACTTGAGGGCTACTGATGAGGGTGAATATCCCGAAACAGCGCTGTCCCGCTCTACGGTACGTTTGACTGGAGTGCTTTGCACTGTTAGCGATGGAGAGCTGATATTAGCCTACGACCCAACAAGAGGAAGTCGTCATGACTTCCCGTCCAGTAGGCCAGGAAGGACATTGCTTTTTTAGTTATGTAAAGCTTATTATCTCCCAATAGAAAGCTGACAAACAGAAAGCGCCTAGGACACTAGTTTTAAAAGGTACCACTTGAAAATACATTTTTTTAAAAATGAGATAATACTACCCTGTCACAAATTCATTTTTTTGTGTATTGTAAATCATGAACTTTCGTCACAGTCAAATAATTATGTGACATTACCATCGGTCTACCTTCCGGTTCTTTCAGGCATCCAGCCAGCTGAGCTTCGCCGCCAAGGAGCGACACTCTCCCTGGCCAACCGCAGCTCCCTGGACCCTGACCACATTTTACATGGCCAGTTTCATGAGTCACAGGACGTATGTAGGGAGAGATTGAAATCTAGACGCTCATTTGTACCTGCTGCTCGGAAATTACTAGACAGTCTTTCTGAGATGGACGTCCGTGCAGCCCAGTGGACGAACACGAAATGGGACAAGGAGTACTCTCCACGCTTTCATTCTCAAGGTTAGATCCATACCCTCGGGTATGGGTCTGCCGAGGGCAGCCTGGGTCAAGCTCAACCGTCTGCGCTCTGGTGTTGGACGTTTCTGTTCGTCCATGTACAAATGGGGTCTCGCTCCTCTAGCGAATTGTGAGTGTGGTGCCAGTGAACAAACCGCAGATCACATCATCTCACAGTGTCCCATACATCGGGCACCCCGAGGTATGTTTGGTCTAATGGTTTTGGATGACGAAACAAGATGCTGGCTGAAGTCCCTTACAGTCAGCATCTGACCCAAGAAGTTTGGTGGCCAGGGTGGTAAAAGGACAAACCCTCGGCCTTGGTCCTTCCATCTGTCTTGGAAGAGATGCCCCGCCAAACAACGACGACGACGACCATTATTTCCGTTATGATCTCACGGGCATGTTGCCTACGAGTAAAGGTCATATGGACTGATGGTTAACTCGAATGCAAAATTGTCTTCAGGAAGAGTAATACGGAAAATCGCTACTGAATTAAATATTGTCATACTCGTAGTGTTTTTTGTCTTGCCACCCATTCTGTTTACGCAACTGAAAATCCGAAATATAAATAAAATTTTAAATTGATTTAACACTCACAGTGACAGAAGGTCCAATCGCGAATAAATCTCTCAAGGCAAAGCATTGATGTCGGTTTTAAGCCATAAGTTTTATCGTCGCAAAATCTTATTTCGTTGATCGTGATTCTTCATACGGTTTAATTAGCTTCCCACGTGCTCTCAGTATAAAACTTATTTGCCAACCGTTCCACTCATCAATGCTACAAGCTGCAGCTGCCAGCAGTAGCTTTTTATGTTCGTTATATGATAAATCTTGAAGCAATACACTTGGAGTTGGCCGAGTGGTTGGTACATTGAGCTCCGGAGCTGGTTTTGAGGGTTCGATGCTTAACTAGGTCATATTCCATGATGAATGTCATTCACTAGTATAAAAACCTAAGCTGCAATTACTTGGCTTAAAAGTAAAAAAAAAGCATGTTATTAATCTTGAGGCCATAATTGTTTTTCTTGCAAAAAGTTTTGTTTAAGATATTATACAAGATTGAACTTTGTTGTGTTTAGGTTTGTTTTTGTTTACAGGTAACGGTGCTGTTAATAAGCAAACATATGTCAACAAGGGGTACAAACATGACGACCTCCCTGTACAATCGCAGCCATCGCTTAACAGCACAAAACCTGTTTATTTCCGTAAACGTCAATTAAGTCAGTTGAGTGATATTTCCGAGATATTCCGTCTTCCGCTACCAGATGATCGAAGCCTTGGTGACGTCATGATTGAAGAATACGATAACAAGTCGAAAACACTTCATGCCGGCGAGTCCGGCAACCTTAGCGATCATGGTAGCCGAGCGTCTTCTCGAGCAGCATCGACGGATGACGAAAGCGTGTCACTTAACCTTGATGTAGCTAAAGATAGATCAGACACTTCAAGCAACGTTTCGAATTCGCTCAACCGAAGCAATTCTTGTAACGCAAGCCAGAACAAAATAAAGGAAACATTCGAAAATACAATTTCTAAAGGTATGCAACATTTATAGCTTTGTTATATGTTAATTAGGCTCTTTACTGCATTGTTTCGCCATCATGAAAGCTGGAGATTTCTATTAAAGATATTCGTTACGTTTTCCACCATTAGATGAAGAATTTATTTTGCAATTTCGAAAACGAAACAAGCAACTATCTTTACTTATTTAAAAGTGTTAAAATGAATTTCATCTACTGGTACCATTGCTAAATATACTGTAGAAAAAAATATCTGGTCTTAGTCTTGCAGCAAAATCCCTTTTTGCTGAAGTTGATAAGCACAAACTTGCTTAACGCAAGAAAAGAAATTGTGACGTCAATAAAACATCACCAAATTATTTTTTTTAAATATTATTTGCGTATTTCTCCTCCTATCACGAGAAAGCGATCAATGCGCTATGCGTGCTCGTTTAGGAGTTGCCAGCCATCTGTCTACTACACCAAGATGGGGGAATCCCGCTAAGTACCTTTCCCAGTAGCACTACAAGTAAACTTGCCGGCTTGTTCTCCACACTGTCCCTTTAATGCTGAACGTCAAGCAAGGAAGCTGTGAATACCAATTTTAAAGTCATTGGTTTGACCCAACTCGGAATCAAACTCAAGTCTGCAGCTCCCGAGGCGAACGCTCTCACCACTCGCTCATTTGAGCTGTTAATTCGTACATCATTATCATTGCGGGGTTCAATTTCCGTTCTGGTCAAATCAGAAACAGCGTCGCCAACCGCTCGCCGCTGTTGTGATGTTCTTCGGAGTTGTGTTGTTCAGGTGAAGCGAGAATGAGCCCCGCCACTCGTTCTACGCTTACGCGATATCGCGAGTGTAATGAAAGTTTGATTGTTATTTTTTAAACTTAAAGTTTAAAGCAGAAATCAATTTTTAATAAACAACTGTAAATGGCTGCAGTGAGAATCGATCTCTTCGTCATGTTTGGATTGCAAGCGAAGCATTTATGCTTTTCTGCTGTACTAGTCGATATTATTGCGTAACAAATCATTGCGACTACATGCTTATGACTTAATTAATGATTAAGGACGCCATAAATGACAGCTTTCTGACGTAATCGTGGTAGACATCGGAAAACGAAGCCAAAAATATTTTTATTGCTGGCGTCTGTTGCGGAATATGACAGTATTAAATACTTCCATCAATGCTAAATTTATATGAACCTTTTTAGGATATTTTGCCGGATTTCAAAGCATTGCCGCAAATGAAAGCTTAGTTTATTTTGACAGAGAAAATAAATGAAAATTGCAAAAATTTATTTATTTATTTTTCTAAAAATAAATCAAAAATAAATGACATGATGAAGTGTAAGTCTGTTTGGGATCTTGGCATCGAGCTGTTTTATTTTTACCGCGAATTACTCTGCCTTGCAAACATATGTGCAATTTGTACGTCATAATGCAGTTCGCTAGAAGAGGTTTGAAATTCATTTGAAGCAAGTAGAATGCAAATCAAGTAGTCCCACTAACTTTATTGTGATTGATCACGTTGGCCCACTTGGATAGACTACCCATAATTTCAAAACTTCCTTTCTTATAAACAACATCTTGAACCAACAGTTTGGCCTAGCGGTTCAAGACATCGCAATCGGTGCGGGAGTTCTTGCGTTCGATTCCGGGCCCGGTCAAAACGGACACTGTCGCTTACCACCGCTGCGGCGCTTCTGTGTTGCCCAGACGTCTAGTCGCAGATGCGCTTCGGTGCAATATATCAAGTATAATGAAAACTTGATTTTTTTGCTTTTTAATCACCATCCTGTTGACGCTAGGAAGACGTGAATCATTACCGGTATTGCCGCTTGTAATTAAAGCTCTTCTGTCTCATTTTGCTGCAGTTTTAACATTAAAAACTTCTCCAGTTTACGTTAGGTAGTGATTATGAACGCTGTGATTCATTATATCCTCTTATTGGGATGCCTCGTGTCGAAATTATCCTTCATTGGGCTAGTGTTTTTTCAGCTCTTTTCATTAGGACCCAGTTTTCACTACCAAATTTTTTGCGACCCCCCAGAGAGTAAAATTTTCTCAGTTCATTCAGGTGTGAAATGTTCAATTTCGTTTTGTCAAGGCTGGAAAAAACATCTCGTGACCCCCAGTTTGAAGAACATTGCTATATAGGCTATGCGCGGGGCCCATGCTCCTATTTGTTCAAGTTTTGCCAATATGAGCCATGTCTCTCGGTCATCGACTTACATGCTATGTGCCTTAACTAAAAATTTGGGTAATATTTTCCGATTTGCATTGAATTTTTTTCTTGCAGGTTCAGAAAATATCCGGGAACCTAGCGATAGTAATGACGAAAGTTCTGACGATGACCAATCAGCGCCGTCCCTCGAGGTCAGTTTTGAAGAAAGAAGTCTACAATCAACTTGCAGTGAAAACGACGCCGCCGAAAATGTTGAAACACATTACACAAAAACTCCTAACGTATTCAATGCAGTGCCTATTAGTGCTTAATTTTTTTTTTTTTACAATTATAATGCTGCCTTGTTGTGGTGTATCTTTACGTCATTTTTGAATTGTTTTCGCAAAATGCTTTGCGAAAATTTAATGAAGTTCTAACTGTAAGAGTTTGTTGAATTTTAGCTGTACCATTGTCACATTTTCAACGAAATTATCGTTAAACAGTTACTGTTTCAGCCCTGTATTCTTCATCAGGGTCGCATTAATAATATTTCTGTTGTTTGTTAGCAACAACTTTTCTTTGGCATGTGAAGAATAATTTTTTATTGAGATGAATTTTAACTAGGTTTTTCCGGATCAAAAGCTGAGTAAGTGCTGTCGTAACACTTCGTGTCTTTTGCGATTAGAAAATTAATTTTATGATTTAGTTATTTCCCCATTCATTGATGTAGGCAAAACCCCGCTCTTGTCAATTGTTTAAACGCGTTTGTTTGCACTTTTTTAATATGAAAATAACAACGATTGGTGGACTATTATTGTTCGAACCCACAATTTCCTTTCATCAATTTGGTAACTTTTGTAGCGATACGTTGGCAGCGTATTGTCGTCGTTTAGAGGAGCGTTTTTTGCAATGACCTTGATTATGATCTCACTGGTTCAATTTCCACCTTAGGTTTGTTGTTGCATGTTATATGAGATGTTTGGTAGTTGTATCGTGGCTTACTAGTGGTTAACAAAGCGAGAAATAAAAGACCAAAAATTACCAGAAAACTCCAAGGTGCAACTATCCATTTTGATTTGGTCGACGTCGACGTAAAGCCCTTCCGTCGCTTTCTCGCAGTACAAGGATAAAAAAGAAGAAACCAATCAATCGCCACCCCGCTGCTTTTCGCATGAAGTGATGATTAATTTGAATGGTTGGTTGGCTAGGTATTGTTTGTGCTCATTTTTAAAGGAAATGTATTGCTAGTTGTTAATATTTTGTTTTTCATTGCTTTACCTACTGCGTTTTTGCTATATTTTTTCTAATATGAAAGAATGAAAACTTTTTGAATTTTCTTTTAAGCCTCGATCATTTTGTGTTTTTTGTACAGTTTTTTCCTGCTATTCTGTGTCCGACAAATATGTAGCGTATTTATTTTGTAAAGAATTTTAAAAAGCGCTAGAGGCGCAATTTTCTTTTTTGCTTTAGAAATAAACCAATTGCGTTTTGTACAAGTTAAGAATCGAAAATTGTTTTGATTAGGTTTCTTCGGGTTGTCATACTTGGTTGAAAGAAATTGAAGGGATATGGGCATATGAATTAAATATTTCTCCTTAAGTCTACGTTTATTAAAAATATGTTCGGCGCATGTTTTGAATATTTTGTGACATTCGGCAAAAGCAAACCTCTACATTTTGTCGGCCTGGTCCCACGAGCGAGTAATTTGCGCGAGCTATACGGAAGGGGGCAGCTACCCCTGTTATTACAGTATTCTTAAGGTTTTGGTTATATTGTGTAAACATGCGAGTAAAAATTCCTGCGTTATATTTACAGTAGCATTTCTATGACTTCTTCAATTTGCGTTTTTATTACGTCATTTTCAAGAATTTAATTGTCCATCCCAGCAGGCAACAAACAGGCGAAAAAATTTAAGAGCGTATACCAGGGGCGTAGCCAGTGGAATATTTAGGGGGAGCCAAATTGCAATAGACTAAAAACTTCAAAAATACGGCCTGTTCAGGCCAAGGCATTAGGCTCACGCTGTCTTCCCTATTTCGATTTTTGCCTCAAGTTATTCGTATATATTTTGTTTTGGGACAGAGGCGTCGTGCAGCCAAAAAATTTGTAGGGGGCCTTGTAAACAACTTAAACAGATACTGATCACAAGTTCGCAAACTTTGTAAAAGCAGCATTTAGCATTGAGTACCGGTAACATCATGAAACAAGAAAGTTAGGAAAAAATGCCAAAATATGTCGTGATGCCCCAATTTTTGGATAACAAATCAAAATTTGCTTTCATACCTTAAACCGCTCCATTGACTAATTATGGACATTTATGCGCAATCAGTGTGGCCCCACGATTTAACAAAGGGGGAGGACATTGCTGGGGGGCGAAGCCCCAGCCGCTATGAGCAAGGGGGGTCTGGGGGCGGAACCCCCAGCCGCCAACGGATTTTTGCGGTTTTCACATAAAAAATGCTCGTTTCAGCACACTCTGTTATCGAAAAAGGACATACCGATGTCCTGCAGTGAGTGCAGTCACTATTATAATAATAAGAATTTGTATCCCCCTTAAGATTTCATCAACAATTCGATGAATCTGACGAAGGGGTTGACCAGAATTGAATTAACGCTAAAAATCACTACCCAACAGCATCAAAGATAAATAAATGAAAAGTACTACCACAAAAAACTTTGCAGTTGTTCAACATTGGCAATACACTACTACAGTAAAACATAGCACAGTTATTCGATACTGGCAACATCCTTAAAAGCAATATTAAAAAAATATGATTTCAAATGCGTTTTGAAAAGTGAAACACTGCTAATTTCACGCAGCGGCAAAGGCAAAGAATTCCAAATTTTTGGAGCAGCAAAGGAAAACATAGATTTAGATTTGACCAAGCTAGGATGTGGCATAGTTTGAAGTAACTTGTTATCATTATTTACACGCAGGCAAAAACGAGTGCTCGCAAATCGAGGAAATATCAATTTTCTTAAATATGCTGGAGCATTTTCATGCAAACATTTGTGAGTTAATAAAGCTGTTTTAAGTTCAGTACGAAACTTTATAGGCAAGATATGAAGGCGTTTCAAGAAAGGAAGCATGTGCAAACGTGAAGCATAGTGCCGTGGAGTTCAAAAATAAATCTAACACCAGCATATAAAACTTTTAGTCAACTTTTTCAGCAACATTTCAGGCAAGTCGTAAAAAAGAGCATTACAGTAGTCAATGTGCGACAAGATCATGGAATGTACCAGTTGAATTTTTAAGTCAATAAAAAGCTTGGATGCAATTCTACCAAGATTCCGTAAATTGGCGTAATGTACTAACTACCTTATGCACATGTTTTTCCATATTAAGTTTAGCATCAAAAATAACACCAAGGTTTTTTACATAAGAAGTAGGCAAAACCAAAGTACAACTCGAATCAATATACAAGTCAGTAACTAATCTGGCATTAACATTATGACTGGCAGGCAACAATTCTATTACTTTGGTCATGTTTTTGTTTAATTTTAGATAGTTGCTAGTCATCCAGTTTTTAAGAGCCAGTAGAAAAGAGGTAATTTTATCATCCAGTTTTTAAGAGCCAGTAGAAAAGAGGTAATTATAGTGTCATACAATACAAAAATGTTTTAGTAGTCCATGTCTAAAAGCAGAAGCTGGGTTGAAATACATGAAAGGAGGCTGTAATCATTGTTGGTTTAGACGCATTTGATGGGATCACGTGTATAGGTGTGTTCTATAGGCTATTCTCTTTAACAACGCATGCAAAATGTTTCCCAAATTCTAACTACAGATCAAGAAACTAACTTTATTCTAAGTGATTGATTGAAGCGACAGTTAAAAAACAAAAAATGGTATTTAAAGTATAAGAAAGGTGGGGGGGGGGGTATGGGATGAGTTTGAAGAAAGAAAACGAAATGGCAATGGCTAAATTTTTTGTATTTAAATTTTCAACTTTTTAAATAATAAAAAGCGACACATCTCAGAAAATTTGAGGGGACGCGGGACCCCTTTCCCAAGGGCGTTGGAAGGTGGGGGCTGAGGGGGGCTGAAGCCCCCCCTACATTTTTATCAGCCCCCCAAAGAAATTTTGAGCCCTCTTTCAGCCCTCCCTTTCTAGAATTTATCATAACAGTACAGCCTAAGGCACTTCAACAACGACTTATAGCGTCACTTCTTATTTGTTTCTTTTCTTCATTGATACTATCAAAGCCAACGTACTAACTTTTACAACTTTGTGCCAAAGGCGAACAAAATCGCAAAAACTGTTGGATTTTTGGTAACTTCGTGTACAAGCTCTTAAAGCTTTAATATGATGTCACAAGGAGATTTTCTTCAATTTTATAAGAAACTTTTGGGCAAATAACAGCGAAACAACAAAATATCAAATTAGAATTAGCTAGCTTACCCTAAGAGCAGTGGCGTAGAAATTTTGAGAAGAGGGGGGGCATGATTTTCATATTTTTTTCAAGCGTATTTTTTTGGGACGAACGAATTTGAAGCTGATTGAGATACAAAAAAAGCTCTAGGGGGTCCGAGGACACGCTCCTTTGGAAAATTTAGATGCTGCGAATGGCTTTTTTAGTGCTTTCTGATTAATTTACAGGCTTAAATTTAAAAAATTTAAACAAAATTTTTTGTTTTTTTTGTTTTAAAAAATTTAAACAAAATTTTTTGTTTAAATTTTTTGACCCTAATTCTGAGTGCTTCGCCAAATTATTATCCTAAGCGAGCTCGTACCAGTGCAGCGCATTGATCGCTTTCTCATGATAGGAGAATAAATATGCAACTAAAGACGAAATAATATGATGCATTTGTTTGCACATTTTCGATTATGCGTGCTGGCGTAGGGCTTATCGCTATCAAACAGGTTCAAAACTACAGCAAATTGTATGCATGAAAAACATTTTTGAAAATGGCTGGTGGGAGGATGCATACTCCTCATCCTACCCCCTAGATCCTCTCCTGGCCATAAGCTACGAAAAATATCAAAAAAGTCTGGCATATTTCAGGCACTTGGCACCAATAGTATTGTTCTTTTTTACTAAAAGGCAGAGTCACAAGGGGAGACATGGGACAATGCCTCTCTCTCTAAATATGCTCCTGCCTAGAAGTCTGAGACTAGGAGCTTGTGAACGGATAATAAATTCCTTTACAGGAGGTTAATTAACACGTTTACAAATATCCATCTGGCTACTGTGAGCTTCGTTAGCTAGAGGAGAGCTTGAGTTCACCAAGCTGTCTCCAAGTGACTTTTACTTAAGGAAAGTGCATGGTACGCACGACGTCTGTTGCGAAACCAAAGAGGGGGTCTGGGGGCGAAGCCCCCCAGACGTTGATATGGTAACACAAATTTCAGCCCCTCCTACTTAAAAGTACTTCCAACGCCACTGCCCTTTCCCCAATGGCACGACGCCACTGTTAATGGATGAATATGGAGTTAAATATTTATAATGCTGTATACCAAGGCAGGCATTCCTTGTTCGCTAATCGCTGCCCTAATACTGATCAAACTGTTTTTAGCACGGCATTATATAAGAAAATCCAACGATTTTGTCACCGTATGGTATGCCCGAACAAGACTCATATAGAACAACAAACAAAACGAAAAAGTCCCTATTCTTTCTTGAAATAATTTTTGATTGAGCACTTTTTCTTTTTGCGCGTATATTTAATTGCCTTTTTGCGATACAGTCTTGCTTTTTCTTTGTACTTACAATTAAATATTTGATCCCATCGCGTTGTTATGATGCAATAATGCTTTACAAGCGCTTTTTGTACAGAAGTAATGTCGACATTTAAATGGCGCAAAAGTTGGTCGTTAATGAAACAATGGTAAAGGTGAGGTAGCTTTTGAAACAAAGTTTACGGTATTTTATAAGAATGTTTTAATTACACTCTAGATTAAGCTTCGTCAAAAAGGGGGGGGCAATGCCCCGGTGCCCCCCCCCCCCCTGGCTACGCCACTGGTGTATACAGTTTCTTTTTTAACACAAGGTTGCCGTCTTGAATTTTTTTGTTCAGCGGGTTTGTACTTGGACTCATGCTAGACAAAAAAACGTGTCTGAAAAGACTAAAAACCGAGTCCGGCAGTGTCGAGCGCCCTAAGCAAGCCCAAATCCGCTGCATTTACCCAACACTGCTTCAACAGTTAGAGATTATGCTCTTCAGCACGTACAGATTATCCGGTTGACCAGTGAGCCAAAATCTAAATATACGGATATATCCGTAAACGAAGTTGTAAGAATTACTTATATCAGAACAGAGAACAAACCCTAAAATTGCAACTGCAAAAATGCTATCAAAAAATTAATCACTGCTCTTGAAAGAAACTGCGTACTAAACAAAAGCATGCTAAACTAAATCGAAATATTTCATCAGTTTGCCAACAGTTTAAACGTAAAACATCAATATATAATAAATTTTCAAGATATTCATTTGGTTAGTAAATCAACTAGGCCAGGGGTGTGCAACCCACGGCCCGCGGGCCACAATCCGGCCCTCCAGGCCAGTCAATGTGGCCCTCGACGATGGCGGGACAAAAATTTTTTTTTTTAAATCGATTTATTTAGCTATTTGTACCGTCTACAATACACGGGTTGTGTTTAGCATTTTATACATATTTGACGGTGACTGGCCCTCGACGTTGTTAAAATTTTCGAAAGTGGCCCCCCAGTGAAAAAGGTTGCACACCCCTGAACTAGGCCTATTGGCCTTGTTTTAACTACCGGTATGCGATACTGTTTAACTACTGACGTTACAAATGTCTCGCAAAGAATGTCGGCCCACAGAAGTTTTAAAGAGTTGAATTCTGATTCCTTTGTACAACACATCACTCTTTGTGACTTTTTCCATTTTTTTTAATAAGTTAAGCTACATTTAGTTTTTTTTTAATTGGTAAAAATATGAGTCTTTTCATAATTTGGCAGAACCAGCCATTAAGTGCTTCTTTCTATGAAGGAAGCCTTGTTCGTCGATGATTGCTATACCGTATCCTATGAAAAAACGTATTTTCTATTGTTAAAGTCATGGTTAAAGTGTTGAAAAGTAAAGCTATTTCGGTGTTATCCAGTAAAATTTTTTTTGTGCTGCAACATCGTATCATTCGTATGTGGCTTCTTATACAATATTGCTCATATTTTTTTTCACTATTTTTACGAAGTTTTAAGTTTGGGTGTTACATTTTTGAACTGGCCTTACGCACAATTTTTAGCTGTCATTTTTTAGTATTTATGCGATATACGCACTTATTACTCGGGTTTTGTTGAAAATTAGTTTTTCTTTGACGGTATTAAAAAGCAATGTTAATGATAATTGACCGTACGTTGGTGCTAAAAGTGCCCTTCCAAAAAGCTGCCCCCTCTTGCCTTTACGACGTTCCGGCACCTCTGTGCTCGCTTACGTGTGACCACTTACTCGCAGCAAAAAATCTCGCGCAAGTAAAGTTAAACACCCATTTGATCAGTATGCTTCCCATGGTATGGGCGAAATGACGTAGGCCCTTTCCATGGACTCTGGTGCCGAATATTCGAACCTGAAGTGTCTCAGCTGACAAATGGTCGAATCTGAAGTTCCTTCCTGTAGACTCAGATTCCAAATCTTCGAACCTGAAGTCAATGAGCAGATCGCAGATTTCGATATTTTGTGCATACACTTGGAAGCATGCTGATCAATATAGTGAATGTTCAACTTTACTCGTGCAAGCAGGAAGGGAAATCCCCGTTTGCTTTGAAATCTTATAATCATGTCATCATCGCAATTGTTGAAATTGTATATTTGTATTTCGTTGCATAATTATCCTCCTATCACGAGAAAGCGATCAATGCGCTGTACGAGTTCGCTTGCGAGTTGCCAGCCATCTGTCTACTACACCAAGATGGCGAATCCCGCAAAGTGCCTTTCCCAACGGCACAACCAGTAAACTTGCCGGCTTGTTCTCCACACTGTCCCTATAATGCTGAGCGTCAAGCAAGGAAGCTGTGAATACCAATTTTTAAAGTCATTAGTTTGACACGACTCGGAATCAAATACAGTCTACAGCTACCGAGGCGAACGCTCTCACCACTCGGCCATTTGAGCAGTCAAATGAGAAAACCTAGCATTGAAAAATAAATTTGAATAAGCTTCAAAAATTGCAGCCAACACATCAGGTAAAAAGTCGGATTATCATTGTGTTATGGGGCACTCTAAACAGCAATCTTAAAGAACAAAAACTGTCGACACTTGCCATAAACCTTAACGTTATTTCCAATTTCGTCTTGCATGGTATAAACGACCTCATAACTGTTTCTTGCTTCTTTATTTACAGTTGATCCTTTATCACCAAACAATACCACAGACCAGGGGTCTCAATCACCGACCTGTATAGGCCTACCTACGAAATCGTGAAGCTTATGCACCAACGCACTAACCAAAAACTCTCTCCCTGTGTCACTTTTATTTTTACTAACATCTCTCCACATTCGCGATCGAAATCCAAAAACAATTTTTCCCTTCCAAAATTTTCTGCAACACGCTGCCAAAAATCATTTAGGTTTTAAAGGCCTGAAATTTGGAAGGCGTTGTCTACTGAATTAAAGGATCAAACGCATTTCAAATTTTAAATTAATCTTGAAAAACGTTTTTTGAAAAGATATTTTATAATACTATGTAGCTAGTAATGATCCCACATTCCCACATTATACAATGTTCTTTATGCACTTGTTAAATTTTAATAGAAGTCGCTCGGTTGACTGCTTGACTAGAAGACCTTAAACGGTCACTTCTTGGTCACCTTTCAAATTTATTTTGTTTTCATTTTTCCTTCTCTTGCTTATTATGTGCTTTTTTGTTTTTTGCTCGGTAAATAAACTGTTAGTATACTATTACTACTTCCTGTGTGATCAATGCAAGCAATTCTTCGAACTTATTTTTATACATTCGCAGCACATTCATGTAACCAGCTGGGTCTTCCACAGCTAACTTCCTGAAGATATTGTCGAAAGCTCGGATTTCTTCCTTTCTGGATGCCCATCTTTTCACACACTTTCTTTTCCGTTGAATGCAAGCTCGCTAAAGATATCTTGCGATATTTTGGCGCAAACTAACCGAATTAAAAGTTAAAAACTTGGCGTGGCATACCGCTGTTCATTCAGTTAACATAGGAATAGACTACCGGTACATAAAAATTTACCAGATTCACAGCAAGTATAAAATAGCGGGAATATTTGCGCGAATGGTTGTTTGGTAACTTTCGGGCGGTAGCATTACTTTTCTTTATTTTTCCAAGCCGCATAAATGCAGCTTAGTTTTTTATGCTGGTGCTAAATCATTGCTAAAAACCTTACATCGCTTGGTTGACACTGCGCTGATTCTTTGATTCGAAGAATAAGAAACGACCTTAACTATTTTTTCCCTGAACTAACCTGGGGGATGCAGACTTGGAGACCGAAAGGTCAATTTGTTGCTTCCATACTGTCAAGAACTATTTTTTTCTTTTTTTGATATTTAGTACTGTGATTGATTGATAGTGAAGTATGAGCATCATGGAAGATGACCTAGTTGCGCATCAAACCCACGACGCCAGCTCCTGAGCCCAATGCACCAACCACTCAGTGAAAGGAAAGTTTTTGTGAAATTGATCAAATATCGTGAAGCATTTTAAAGCAACCATCGGGATCAGTACGGTCAAAAATATCTCTAACATCAGCGGTTTCTAGTAAAAACTTGAATTTTTAAATGTTGCATTGGGCAAAAGATCTGGTTTTGGGTACACTACAAATTTTTAATTTACCCAACTCTCACTCTTGTAAGTCTGGTAAATGATCGGCAACACAATGCACAATAACGCCACTTTTAATATTAGTAGCCATAATACCTGTATCAGTCCAGATAGAACTATATGAGAGTCAGTCATTCTGGTTGGTTTATTAATGAGAGGGTAGAAATTGCAGTGAACATTTCAGTATTTTTGTCTAAGAGATTTAGCAAGTTGAAATTCAGGTCTCCCATTATGAAGCATTTATTTTTGGTTTTACTTATTTCAGTAAGCACCATGTTCATGCTTTGAAAAAAACAGGTCAGTCTCAGACTATCATTCCGAGGCGGTCTATGGACAGTACCACGAAATTCATAGTTTGCTTGAGTACACCCAGCGATGGCGGAAGCATTTCTAAAGTGGTGGGGCCCAAAACAAATGACCAGTCTTTCTTCACCTACAACCAGGGCCGGCAGTGGCGTAGCGAGATATTTTAAAAGGGGGGAGTATAATTTCCACATTTTGTTCTAGCGTATTTTTTCGGCAGAACTAATTTCAAGCTGATTGAGAAACAAAAAAAGCTCTAGGGGGGTCCGGGGGCGTGCTCCTCCGGAAAATTTTTGAAAATTTACATGCTGCAATGGCTATTTTAGTGTTTTTTCAATAATTTTCAGGCAAATTGTGTTTAAATTTTTTGACCCTAATTCTGAGTGCTTCGCCAAACATGATGCATTTTGGAATACATTATATGGATTTTTTGAGTATTTCAGTTACAAAAATAAGAACCCAAATAATTTGAAACATTTGAATGTTAAAGACGTTTCGATTTAAACTTAAACCATTATCAATCTAAAAAATATCACTGCGAAAAAAGGGAAAAAGTTACTATACGGACAAGCTCGAAGCAAATCATGAACATATGGATGCAATTAAAAACTGTTGGTTCAACGAATTAAAATTAAAAACCAAAAGTTTTTAATTGCATCCATATGTTCATGATTTGCTTCGAGCTTGTCCGTATAGTAACTTTTTCCCTTTTTTCGCAATGATATTTTTTAGATTGATAATGGTTTAAGTTTAAATCGAAACGTCTCTAGCATTCAAATGTTTCAAATTATTTGGGCTCTTATTTTTGTGATTAAAATGATGCATTTTGTTCGCACATTTTAAATTATGCGTGCTTAAGGAGTAAGGCTTATAGCTATCGAAGAGGTTCGAAATTATAAAAGAATTGTAAGCATCAAAAACATGTTTGAAAATGGCTGGTGGGAGTATGCATATCCCTCATCCTATCCCTCTGGTTCGCCCCTGGCCATAAGTTACAGAAACCATCAAAAGAATCTGGCATGTTTCAATCACTTGGCACCATTAGAATAGTTATCGTTTACTAAAAGGCAGAGTCAAAGGGGGGGGGGGGCATGGCACAATGGCCCCGCTCTTAAATACGCTTTTGAGGGCCGGATTTAGACAATGAGAGGCCCTAGGCTATTTGATCACACTGATTGCAAGAGCAAAATAAAGGTCTTCACGTCCTCAGATGTCCTGTTTTCACTGAAAATATCGGTTTGGTGAAGAGTAAAAAAAAAGTATACTCGTCCTCAGGTCTCAGATGTTCTGTTTTCCACTGAAAGTATCGGTGAAGAGAAAAAAAAAGGTCTCCATTGTTCATGATGAGGCCCCCCATTTTCTCCGAGGCCCTAGGTTTCAGCCTGCTTAGCCTTTACGTAAATCCGGCCCTGTACCTATACAATCCATATTTAGCCAGTCCACATGTGACATGTCCAATTTATGTGGGCTTTAGACCCACGGTTCTTGCTTCTAGTTTCTGTTCCCCCCACTCTGCAAGCAAAATTTTAAAGAAGACATCGCTGGATATAAGCTTTTTCCTAGGTTTTAATTTCGATGGTAGGCCTATCAAGTTTTAAATACATTCATGCAGAGGAAATATTGTAGAAATAAACACGTAGGCTAAATTAGGCCCCCCCAAGGCTCCCCCTAAAAAAAAAGTGGGGGGCCAGGGCCTCCCCGGTTCCGCCACCTATGAGTACACCGTACCTCAGATTCATAGACAATGCTACGAAATTCATAGCTTGCTTGAGAACACCGTACCACAAATTCACAGACAATACCACAAATTCATAGCTTGCTTGAGTACACCGTTATCAACTACTCGTCCATTGTATATCCTACGATACTATTTATACACCGTGGAGCAGCAAATTGCAGGCAAACCTTCATGTGATCTTGAACACTAAACTTTGATATTGACTAAATCCCAAATGGTGCCAATTCTAAAAAGCAAGTACAGACAATGCAATAGTGCCAATTGGTGATTCATGTAACCAGCTGGGTCTGGTTAATGAATGAGAAAGCTTATGAGCAATTTGGCAGTAAGGTACAGTAACCAGATGGCCAACAAGTATTACACCAGTGCTTAAACGTTCTCATCATAAACAGATTATTGTTCTTTTGCCATAAAAAACATTATGTACTGCTTGGCTACCATGTTATTTTTGGTTTAAGACTCTCTATGTGAAAAAAACACCTCAAAGTTAGCATTGACATCATGTTCACCATATTCTGAGACTTTGTTTGAATTCGTTTGTTGACAATCCTGACTATTTTTATTCCTGAACATACTCCACATTAACAGTAATAGACAGGGTTGAATGCACGTTAATCACTTTTTAAGGCTTTCTCGATTATTTTAGATTTGAAGTAGTGGACTAGTGCTCGTTTTTATAAAATTTGTATGCTTGGATTTTTCAAGTTTAAAGTTATTTAACCTGTTTTAAGTCGAGCTTTTCCTGAATACTTCAATTTATTTGCATGCTGAGAGTATAAAGCACTACTTTGTATTGGCACCTCAACTTTGGTTTGGTATGGGTACTACCATATACAACAAATGCACCATGTTTGTCGTTTAAGTTTATCCTCAGGCGTAACGATATTGCTCTCAGGGTCGTTGAGCGCCAAGCCCGGGCCCGGTATCAAAATCAAATTCGGGCCCCCGCAAAGTGACAAAAAGAATGATCCACCAAAATAAAAGAGTCGCTTAGTTACATCGAAATCAATTAACAACCGAAAAATGGCCAATGAAACTTTGTCTGCCAGAAGAGGCGCTTTGTTACATTGAAATCAATTAACAACCGAAAAATGGCCAATAAAACTTGATCAGGTGGTGCTTACTGTTTGGCTCTCTTAGTTGAAATATAGGCCTATCATGTAGCTACTGGTCGCTCTTGGCACTGCAATATATTATACCTTTAGTGACCACTGTTGATCCGCAAAGACATTGGACGATAACCAGAAGCGTCATGCAACTAAAACATTGGAGGGGCCCTAGTGACAACTACAGATATAAGCTAGCCTGCTGATTGCAACAATTATTGTTAAAGCCGTATTTAGCATTCATGAATAAAGAGAAGCTTGGAAAAGATACCAAATTATATCGTGATACCTCATCTTTTGGATAAGAAATCAAAATTTATTTTGATGCCCCCGCCCGCTTCTTAATTACAGACATTATGCGCAATCACAATCAGTGGGGCTCCCACGATTTAGCCAGGGGACATAGTTTGAGTTTTGGGGGCTGAGTTTGAGTTTTGCAGCTTCCGAAGGCTACAAGGGTCTAGTCTAAGGGCTTCCGAAGACAACGGTTGGGGGCGTAGCCGGTTTTGACAAAAAAACTCTCGTTTTAGCACACTTTATCGAAAATGGACATACCGATCCCTGCAGTGAGTAAAGTCACTATTATAGTGTCAGACAATACAAAACTATTTTAGTATTCTATGTCTAACAGCAGAAGCTTGGCTAAAATAAATAAAAGGAGGCTGTAACCATTACTAGTTTGGGCGCATTTGATAGGATGACGCGTAAATTTGTTCTATAATCTTCTACAACGTATGCAAAATGTTTTCTTAATTTCAACAACAGATCAAGAACTTTACTCCTAAGTCGAAGCGAAAGATTGAAGCAAAAATTAATAAACAAAATATGGAATTTATAGTACAAGAAAGGGCGGCGGTTAGGATGAAAACAAAATGGCACGGGCTAAATTTTTCATTTTTTTAATTTTCAGTTTTTTTAATTGAAAAAAAATCTCAGAAAATTTGGGAGCCCTGGCATCCCTCCCCCTCCACGGGCCCAATGGCACGACGCCTCTGACTGCAACTGATCAAATCATAGTGGTATCGGTATTAGGATAATTATTCCAATTAACGAGTAAACGAGCGTTTTGCATGATTTGATAAAAAAATTATTTCCTCTGCTAGACCTTTTTCTTTTTTGAGCCCCATTCTGTTATCGATATGACCAGTAGCGCGCGCAGGGGCCGGGGAGTTCCCAGGCCCGCGTTCTCCTGGGGCCTTCTTCGATGCATATTAAAGCAAGTTAAGAGGTGAGGTCAATGGTTACGGTAAGAAAACAATAACACATCTAAAAACAATAACAGCGATGATCTAGTTGAGGTCTTCTTAACCTTTTTTGTCTCGCTTACCTCTTGCAGAAAGAAAAAAGTATAATTTACCCCCAATGTACCACTAGTGGTAGTGCTCGTTCAATACCGAAACTCAAATTTTTCTTCAGTCTTTAGTTTTGAAAATTTACCCCCTCGGTAGGTAAAGTTTTTTCCGGTTAAAAACCCCTGCTCTAGTTAATACCAGTACCACACCGCATTATGGATTCGGAACACATTTCAGACTCTTTTTGGTTGGTAGGCTACTTTAGCTGTGGCGCTGACTGGGAAAGGGGTAGTACCCCGGCTGTGAGTGAGTAGTATGACCTGTAGGTGTTGGCAAAAGGTGAATTTGTCTGCCTTCAACCAGTCAAGAGTTACCCTTTCAAGCTTTTTACGAAATTTTTTACGCGGGGCATTTTTAAAAGTTCCGATCCCTCAAAAATTCCGGGCCCGGTACCAAAGGTACCCCCTGAACCCCCCTTTCAGCAGCCCTGATTGCTCTTATGATCTATCTCAGTCAAACCTGGTATTATTGTGCAAAATAAATTGTGTATGAAATCATATGGCAATCGAATCTGGTTCATTGCAACTCAACTACGTGCATTTCCGGCGCTTCCTACAATAATTTCTTCTTCAATGCGGGCTCTTGCTAGTATGCTGCCGCCAGTTCATTGCAGCAATTGTCAAACGAAGCAAATTTCCGGAAAAAATGTATTTCGGAAAAAAACGAAATATCGGCGTTCTCTTGCTAAAAATGTAAAATAACAAATGTACACTGAAAACACGGACATTTTCATCGAACTCGGTTATCTGCAATCATGGTGGTGTTGGTATCATCCATCAAACAATCAAACGTCACTGATGATTATCCTGGAAGCTTGAGCTACAGATGCAAAGCACTAGCCACTTCCCAGTATTTAAGTTTCCTATTTTGGATTCAATTTAGATAGTTTGTTGTCGAAACACATTTCACTGGCGAGTAATCCGATTTTGACGCCTTTGAGGATTGAATGGAAGCGTGCGAGGGAGTTCGGAGCGAATCTTGTTTGCAACACGGGGTACAGTGCAAGGCAAGCTTTTAATTAGTTAATTCAACCCCCTCCAACATATTCACCATCAAAAGTTGTTTCTTCCTCGCATTGTGCATAGATGCAGTGGGGAAATGCAAATATCCACACGTGTCAGTCACTCATATTCTTAGCAGTAAAGGAAACGCAATTGAAAGCTGTGGCTGTTTGCAGCTTGTTCATCAATAACTATGTTGTATTTGAAAAACCAGTGGAGCCTCTTCGAACAAGTCGATGTCGTGAGCTGGGGGAGCACACGGCAGTCGACCGGACGTTTCCGACTTCGATATTGATATGTCAAAATCAACACCGAGTTATCTCCAACTGCTATAAGCACTTTTCTGTTCAGGTTAGTACTGACAACAACAAAAGCCAAGTTGTTTCAATCACCTGTTGGTTAGTTCAGTCACTTCCAAGCTAAACCCAAGCCGGTTTAATGACAAAAGCACGCTTGCTTGAACTTTAACTAGGCCTACTGCGAGGCGAGTCATTATGGATTCAGTTTCAAGAGTTTGTTGTCAAAACACACTTCACTCGCAGAGAATTCAATTTTGACACCCTTCAGGGGTTGGATGGAAGCGTGCGGGGTAGTTTGGAGCGAATCTTGTTTGCAGCATGGTGGACACTGCAAGGCAAGCTGTTAATTCGTTAATTCAAACTCCCCCCAACATTTTCACCATCAAAGAGGGTTTCTTTCTTGAAATGTGTAGAGGTGCAGTGGGAGAAATGCAAATATTCACACGTGTCCGTCACTCATATTGTCAGCAGTAAGGGAAACCATGCAAAACTGCAGCTGCTTGCAGCTTGTTCCTCAGTAACTAATTTGTATTTGAAAAACCAGTGGAGATTCTTCAAACAAGTCGATGTCTTGAGCTGGGGGGGAGCACACGGCAGTCAACCGAATGTTTCCAGCTTTGATATGGAGCTGTCAAAATCTTCAAGTGCTGTAAGTACTTCTCTGCTCATGTTAGTAGTGACAACTACGAAAGCCAAGTTATTTCGGTCACCTGTTGATTATTTCAGTCACTTCCGAGCTAAAGACAAACCGGTTTAATGACAAAAGCACGCTTGCTTGAACGTTGACTACTACGAGGCGAGTTATTTTGGATTCAGTTTAAAGAGTTTGTTGTCAAAACACATTTCACTGTCGGGTAATCCGATTTCGACGCCACTGAGAGATTCAATAAGCGTGCGGGGGAAGTTTGGAGCGAATCTTGTTTGCAGCATGGGGAACACTGCCAGGCAAGCATTTGATTCGTTAATTCAACTCCCCAACATATTCACCATCAAAGAGGGTTTCTTTCTTGCGATGTGCAGAGGTTCAGTGGGGGAAATGCAAATATCCACACGTGTCAGTCACTCATATTGTCAGCAGTAGGATAATGCAATGGAAAGCTGTGGCTGTTTGCAGCTTGTTCGTCAATAACTAATTTGTATTTGAAAAACCAGTAGAACCTTTTCAAACAAGTCGATGCCGTGAGTTGGGGGGAGCACACGGCAGTCGACCGGACGTTTCCGGTTTTGATATTGCAGTGTCACAATCTTCGAGTGCTCTAAGTACTTCTCTGTTCAGGTTAGTAGTGACAACAACAAAAGCCAAGTTATTTCAGTTACTTCCAAGCTAAAGACAAACCGGTTCAATGACAAAAACACGCTTGCTTGAATGTTGACTACTACGAGGCAAATTGTTTTAGATTTACTTTAAAGAGTTTGTTGTCAAAACACATATTATTGGCGGGCAATTCGATTTTGACACCATTGAAGGATTGAATGGAAGCGTGCGGGTAAGTTAGGAGCGAATCTTGTTTGCAGCATGGGGGACACTGCAACGTAAGCATTTGATTCGTTAAGTCAAACCCCCAACATATTCACCATCAAAGAGTGTTTCTTTCTTCCGATGTGCAAAAGTTCAGTGGGCAAATGCAAATATCCACACGTGTCAGTCATTCATGTTGTCAGCAGTAGGGTAATGCAATGGAAAGCTGTGGCTGTTTGCAGCTTGTTCGTCAATAACTATGTTGCATTTGAAACACCAGTGGAGATTCTTCAAACAAGTCGATGTCTTGAGCTGGGGGGAGCACACGGCAGTCAACTGGACGTTTCCGGTTTTGATATTGCAGTGTCACAATCTTCGAGTGTTCTAAGCACTTCTCTGTTCAGGTTAGTAGTGACAACAACAAAAGCCAAGTTATTTCAGTCACTTCCGAGCTAAAGACAAACCGGTTCAATGACAAAAGCACGCTTGAACGTCGACTATTACGAGGCGAGTTATTTTGGATTCAGTTTAAAGAGTTTGTGGTCAAAACACATTTCACTGTCGGGTAATTCGATTTTGACACCATTGAAGGATTGAATGAAAGCGTGCGGGAAAGTTTGGAGCGAATCTTGTTTGCTGCGTGAGGGACACTGCAAGGCAAGCATTTAATTCGTTAATTCAAACTCCCCCCCAACATATTCACCATCAAAGAGGGTTTCTTTCTTGCGATGTGCAGAGGTTCAGTGGGGGAAATGCAAATATCCACACGTGTCAGTCACTCATATTGTCAGCAGTAGGGTAATACATTTGAAACTTGTGGCTGTTTGCAGCTTGTTCTTCATTAAGTAATTTGTATTTGAAGCACCAGTGGAGTCTCTTCGAACAAGTCGATGCCGTGAGTTGGGGGGAGTACACGGCAGTCGACCGGACGTTTCCGGTTTTGATATTGAGCTGTCAAAATCTTCGAGTGTTCTAAGCACTTCTCTGTTCAGGTTAGTAGTGACAACAACAAAAGCCAAGTTATTTCAGTCACTTCCAAGCTAAAGACAAACCGATTCAGTGACAAAAGCACGCTTGCTTGAATGTTGACTACTACGAGGCGAGTTATTTTGGATTCAGTTTAAAGAGTTTGTTGTCAAAACACATTTCACTGTCGGGTAATTCGATTTTGACACCATTGAAAGATTGAATGGAAGCGTGCGGGGTAGTTTGGAGCGAATCTTGTTTGCAGCATGGGGGACAGTGCAAGGCAAGCATTTGATTCGTTAAGTCGAACTTCCCAACAGATTCACCATCAAAGAGGGTTTCTTTCTTCCGATGTGCAAAAGTTCAGTGGGCAAATGCAAATATCCACACGTGTCAGTCACTCATATTGTCAGCAGTAGGATAATGCAATGGAAAGCTGTGGCTGTTTGCAGCTTGTTCGTCAATAACTAATTTGTATTTGAAAAACCAGTGGAGTCTCTTCAAACAAGTCAATGCCGTGAGTTGGGGGGAGCACACGGCAGTCGACCGGACGTTTCCGGTTTTGATATTGCAGTGTCACAATCTTCGAGTGTTCTAAGCACTTCTCTGTTCAGGTTAGTAGTGACAACAACAAAAGCCAAGTTATTTCAGTTACTTCCAAGCTAAAGACAAACCGGTTCAATGACAAAAGCACGCTTGCTTGAATGTTGACTACTACGAGGCAAATTGTTTTAGATTTACTTTAAAGAGTTTGTTGTCAAAACACATATTATTGGCGGGTAGTCCGATTTTGACACCATTGAAGGATTGAATGGAAGCGTGCGGGTAAGTTAGGAGCGAATCTTGTTTGCAGCATGGGGGACACTGCAACGTAAGCATTTGATTCGTTAAGTCAAACCCCCAACATATTCACCATCAAAGAGTGTTTCTTTCTTCCGATGTGCAAAAGTTCAGTGGGCAAATGCAAATATCCACACGTGTCAGTCATTCATGTTGTCAGCAGTAGGGTAATGCAATGGAAAGCTGTGGCTGTTTGCAGCTTGTTCGTCAATAACTAATTTGTATTTGAAGCACCAGTGGAGCTTCTTCAAACAAGTCGAGGTCGTGAGCTGGGGGAGCACACGGCAGTCGACCGGACGTTTCCGGTTTTGATATTGCAGTGTCACAATCTTCGAGTGTTGTAAGTACTTCTCTGTTCAGGTTAGTAGTGACAACAACAAAAGCCAAGTTATTTCAGTCACTTCCGAGCTAAAGACAAACCGATTCAGTGACAAAAGCACGCTTGCTTGAATGTTGACTACTACGAGGCGAGTTATTTTGGATTCAGTTTAAAGAGTTTGTGGTCAAAACACATTTCACTGTCGGGTAATTCGATTTTGACACCATTGAAAGATTGAATGGAAGCGTGCGGGGTAGTTTGGAGCGAATCTTGTTTGCAGCATGGGGGACACTGCAAGGCAAGCATTTGATTCGGTAAGTCAAACTCCCCCCCAACATATTCACCATCAAAGAGGGTTTCTTTCTTCCGATGTGCAAAAGTTTAGTGGGCAAATGCAAATATCCACACGTGTCGGTCACTCATATTGTCAGCAGTAGGGTAATGCAATGGAAAGCTGTGGCTGTTTGCAGTTTGTTCGTCAATAACTAATTTGTATTTGAAAAACCAGTGGAGTCTCTTCAAACAAGTCAATGCCGTGAGTTGGGGGGAGTACACGGCAGTCGACCGGACGTTTCCGGTTTTGATATTGCAGTGTCACAATCTTCGAGTGTTCTAAGCACTTCTCTGTTCAGGTTAGTAGTGACAACAACAAAAGCCAAGTTATTTCAGTCACTTCCAAGCTAAAGACAAACCGGTTCAATGACAAAAGCACGCTTGAACGTCGACTACTACGAGGCGAGTTATTTTGGATTCAGTTTAAAGAGTTTGTTGTCAAAACACATTTCACTGTCGGGTAATCCGAATTTGACACCATTGAAGGATTGAATGGAAGCGTGCGGGTAAGTTAGGAGCGAATCTTGTTTGCAGCATGGGGGACACTTCTAGGCAAGCATTTGATTCGTTAAGTCAAACTCCCCCCCAATAGATTCACCACCAAAGAGTGTTCCGTTGTTGCAATGTGTATAGATGCAGTGGGGGAAATGCAAATATCCACACGTGTCAGTCACTCATATTGTCAGCAGTAGGGTAATGCAATGGAAAGCTGTGGCTGTTTGCAGCTTGTTCGTCAATAACTATGTTGCATTTGAAACACTAGTGGAGCTTCTTTGAACAAGTCGATGTCGTGATCTGGGGGGAGCACACGGCAGTCGACCGGACGTTTCCGACTTTGATATTGAGCTGTCAAAATCAATACCGAGTTATCTCCAACTGCTATAAGTACTTTTGTGTTCAAGTTAGTGGTGACAACAACAAAAGCCAAGTTATTTTAGTCACCTGTTGGTTAGTTCAGTCACTTCCGAGCTAAAGACAAACCGGTTCAATGGCAAAAGCACGCTTGCTTGAACTTTAACTGCTACGAGGCGAGTAATTTTGGATTCAGTTCAAAGAGTTTGTTGTCAAAACACATTTCACTGTCGGGTAATCCCATTTTGACGTCCTTGAGGGATTGAATGGAAGCGTGCGGGGGAGTTTGAAGCGAATCTTGTTTGCAGGATGGGGGACACTGCAAGGCAAGCATTTGATTCGTTAATTCAAACCCCCTCCTAACTAATTCATCATGAAAGAGTGTTTCTTTCTTGCCATGTGCAGAGGTGCAGTGGAGGAAATGCAAATATCCACACGTGTCAGTCACTCATATTCTCAGCAGTAAGGGAAACGCAATTGAAACTTGTGGCTGTTTGCAGTTTGTTCTTCAATAACTATTTTGTATTTGAAAAACCAGTGGAGCCTCTTCAAACAAGTCGAGGTCGTGAGCTGGGGGAAGCACACGGTAGTCGACCGGACGTTTCCGACTTTGATATTAAGCTGTCAAAACCAATACCGAGTTATTTCCAACTGCTATAAGTACTTCTTTGTTTTGGTTAGTAGCGACCAGGGTTGCAAATCGATACTCATATGAGTAAAGAAATTTTCGATATTGCATGGTTCACCGAAAAGTAAAGAAATAATCGATTTCGATCGTAGTTTGGAAAAGTAAAGAATAAGGACCTTTGTTAGTTGATAGTGGACAGGCCTATTATATTTAGTGATTTGATTTTTTTCGAAATATTGCAAACCCAGTGTTGACACCAAATGCACTTTGGAACACAACGTTCCTGGTAGCCTACTAGCCAGAATCATAAATTTTGTCAGATGCTGCACGTTTCTCAACTTCCTAGCAACACTTGCATTTTGGCTTTGCAATTTGTTTTTGTCTATAATTAAGATAAAAAGAGAAATACTGGTACGATTGTTTCACTGGTGCAAGTTTGCGTAATAAATATATTATTGCGATCATTTTTGCACTACTTGACTGAAATGACCAAAACGTCTTGCACCTCACATCATTAAGTGAAACTTCCTTACTACCTTACAATCTCAAGCATGGTACTGCCTCACAGTCTGCAAACGCTGTCACGATGATCTCAAAGAAAAACAAATGTGTCAATATAAAAAAGTTTGTTGCTTGCAGGTGACAGAAGTTATAAAATTGACTGATGCTCAAACAGCTAAGCAATGATGCTGATGAAACGTTTTAACCAAACGGATGGGTAAACATTCAAACCACGCTGCAGTGACATTTTGGCCCTTGAGCAGGATCGAACAAATTACTTGAATGCGTTTGATTCACAAAAAGTAAAGAATAATGCAATCAAATATCAATTACAATCGATTTTTTGCAACCCTGGTATTGACTACAACAAAAGCCAAATTATTTCAATCAATTGTTAGCCTATTTATTTCAGTCACATCCACGCTGAAGACAAGCCAGTTCAACGATAGAAGCACAATTGCTTGAAAGGCGAATTAATGACGCATACGCAAATTAATTCGACACCAAGGATAAAAATAGCTAAAGTTGAAGACATAACGGAGGAACCTTTTTATTTTTCATTTAAAACTGGAAGTCGGCTTAGTCGCTTTATTCAAAACATACCAAGATGCTACTGTGGTTTTTAAATCTTGCTGACTACTTACGCCCTTGGTCAATGCTTGCCTACTTCATCCGTGGCTGAACAAGACAAAAACGAATTGAAAAGGTACGGTAAGACGTCTCTGAAAACGAGAAAACGATAAGCCACAAATGCACCAAAAACATTGTATTGAAATATCTTCTGGCCTACCATAATATCTCTATATCTCATGTAACTTACTAAAAACGATTACATGAATTTGTAAGTGCGCTGTGCCGCGAGTTACACGAACAAAATGACGCAGCACTTTAGCTGTGCACGGAACGCATATTTCGAGATTGCCATCTAGCAGAAAAACTGTCCTTCGAAATGACACCAACTGAATAGTGTGCCGGAAGGCATACAAAATTACTATTAACGAAGTCCCGGCTTCGATGCTGCTCTAGGTTTTCATTCTGTTCTCGTCGTATACTCGGCTGCTCGTATAGGTTACAGCTCGAGTTGATTGATGGTGATAAAATAAACAAATTGATATTCTGCAGAACGATTTCGAAATACAGCTGATATCTTTGTAGCAGATTTTCCTAATAACACTTAATTTCGGGAACGTAAGCTTTCGCGAGTCATAGCGGCATGTCGCTTGATAGCCGTATGCGGTGACGACCTCTAGAGCCGAGCGATATCAACGGGCATAAAATTGAATGAGATTACAAACAATAAACGTCAACTTACCACAACACATACTAACTAACACACTTTATGATATCTTCCTTTCACTTAATAGTTGGGTTGATAATCATAATAACCACTTCGTATCCGATATCTTTCCCTGATCCATATCCCAACAGCTTGAATACCTTTAAACAATCGAACTGCCAAATACTCTATAAAATTTGCCAATAATATTGATGGAAGCGCCATTTTATTGGTTGATTGTTGATTTGGAGCAACTTGATTAAACTAACCTGGGATTGTTTTCAGGATGATATGTGTGTCATTATTACGTCACAAGACGGTATAAAAGGACTTTTCTAATTGGTTGCTTCGCCCGTTTTTGTGTGAGACATTCACACCTATGCTTACAATGTCCACATGTCCAATTTTATTGGGCTTTAGGCCGGCAGTTTTTCCGCATCACGAACATTTTGTTGATGCCATGGTTATTCTTTTTAGCTAAAAAAATCAAATCGAACTGTCAAATACTCTACAAAGTTTGTTAAAATACTGCCAAATACTCTTATAAAATTTGTTCTTTTTAGCTAAAAAAATCAAATAAAGCCTTCATTATAAAATCCCAATCAAATAAAATCCCTTAATTATTATCAAAGCTTTCGACATTTGTTATTTTTTTGTTATGTTGTTGCTGCTGTGTTTTTTCTTAAGCTCTTTTTGATATGACGATAAAAAAATGAAACGGAAAAAGCTTTCAAAAATAACAGCTAATAAAAATCAACTCTACCCCATGCTGCGAAAAAAAGGGCCAAAAAATTAACAACGCCAATCTTCTTGAAGATAGTACGGACTTTATAAAGAGAAAAACATTCAACGTCAAGACTTGCTAAAATCGAAGTATTATTAATACATGTCCCGCGAAACCGTTTGCATTTTCAAAAATTAGCCTCCATGGTTAGTTGGTCAGTTGGGTCACAAGCATCTATCTCGAGCAAGGCCGTATTTAGGAGGGGAGATGAGGGGGTTCAACCTTTCCGAAATGCTTTTATAGGTTTGAACTAAGACAATCTAAGTCTTGCATTCTTCAAAACATAGCATAGTTAGCATTACGCAGTAATAAGATGTAACATTTTGACCCGCAGGTCTTTGTTGCGGTATGCGTTTCTTGATCAATCATAAAAGTCAGTGCTCCAGGCGTGGGGTGCCGTAGCGTTTGGTACATCTGTCACGCTGTGGGTTTTCGTTTCTGTTAAATGTGTTTCAATGTTGGTATTGCTTTTGTTTACGTTCTTTAATATGTCGTTGTAGTCGTGGGAATTAATCCTATGTGCTCGTAATACGTTGACTGTCAAAATGCTTTGCTCTGATATTGTCTTAAATTCTTAATATGATTTAATCATTGCACGCATTGTGTCATTGTCATAATATTTACTGCTTTTTAAAATATTGTTATTTCGAAAGTTTTGTTGTAACTGTTAAAAGCATAATTTTTCCCCGATGAGGACCCACAGAAATGGATCAAAAACGTTCAGTTTTATCATAAAAATGCTTTCAATGTTAAATTTGCTGGCGATGCATATTTGGCTAGTAAATTAAGGATACCATTCTGTACAGTTTAAGGTTTTTGTGCTTTCTACCAGTAATTCCCGCAGCGGCTTGATGGCGCCCCAATGCAACTACTGTTTCTTACACATTTTGGACAGAAACTTTTTTTTCAAAAATACCATAATAATAATTTACCGCGCAAATACTAATACTTTTCGCTTCGCTGCTATTGCCTCATTCAGGGATTTGTACAATATTCCTTGGCTTATGATTGTGATTGGCTACTTTTGTGTTTGACGTCATTGTTCATTTCGATGTTCTCCAAAAGTATAAAACGGCTGGTAGTTGGCTGTATTGAGAGAGCTAGCTTGTAGGGGTGGTCTACGTGAAGTAGGTAACTTTTTGTTCTTTTGGTGTAACTATTAAGTAAAACTTGTTGCTGAACTAATGTCTGCAAATTGAAGAGAAGAAGATTCCAGGTATTCCGTTCATTAGCACAATGGCCGCCGTAAAAGCAACGCTCTAAACAACTGTACCACGCTGGCAATTTAGTCGGTAGCGTGGCGCAGTGGTTTGAGCGTCGCTTTTACGGCTATCATGATCGAAAGGTTAACGGTTCAACTCCCAACCTAGTCTCGTTGTAGCGTCCTTGGATAAGATGTTTTACGATGATTATCTCTGCTTGGTGGAATCTGGCAAGCAGCAAGTTAAACAAGTCAGAAGCAAAATTTATCGGGAAAACTCGTAAACATAGGCAACTCCTAAACAAGTCTGGATTCGTCCTAAGCATAGCGCCTCCGCCGCTTTCTCGTGATAGGAGGAGAAAGGCATTAATCAATCAGTCACCGCGCTTGGTGTAGCAACCCTACAAGAGTTCAGTAGGCTAGACTGCGCACTGCGCAGCAGCCAGTTTATGATTGATTGGTTTCTTCATTTTTATTCTTCTGTCACGAGAAAGCGACGGAGGCCCTAAGCATAGGACGAATCCAGATTTACTTAAGAGTTGCCCTTGTTTCCGAGTATTTCGCTTGAGTTTTGCTTCTGACTTCTTCAGTTTGCTGCTTGTAAAATTTCACCAAGCAGAGATAATTGTCGTGAAGTATCTTATCCAAGAACGCAACAACGAGGCTTGGGTGGTAGTCAGGGGCGTGTCCATCCATAAATGAGTAGAGGCACAAAATTTCAGACAATATTTTATTGCTACTATAGATACAGCTGCGGCAGTTACGTAGCCAGAGTTTGCCGATAAAGGACCCGAGCCGAGTCGGGGAGTTAATGGGTGCAGTCGCGAATCATCTAGTCATGTGGCCCGCGGCATATCCATTTGTGTGGCCCGCGCCACACTTGCTAGCAAGGCTGGTGTGAGGGGCAGGGGGGTACAAAGTACCGGGGCCCGTTGAAGGGCCCCGCTCTATAAAATTTTTCTCTAGGGACACATGGGAAGAAATACTGGAGAAATTACGCCTTCGCCATGTCAGAACCTACGTCCAATGTGCGAAGTAGGAGGGTGGGGGGGAGACATGTTTTCCCTAGTAAAAATAGTCGTCCCCCCAGCAAAAAAAGAAAATTTGTTCTGGGGAGGGAATGCTAAAACTTCCCCCCGGTGGTAAATACCGCAAGAAATTAAATGTTTTTTATACGAGTTGTTTCTGGGTACGGCCTGCGGCGATACTTTCCAGCATATCTTCTAGCCTTTACGGTTTCTTTCGCACACTAATCAAGAACAATCTTTTCAGTGCACCTATTACAGAACAGTCTATTTTTCATCAACATTGCAACACGTCAGCAGTTTTTTATAAGCGTTAGTGAAAGCACGAAGACTATGATAAAGCAGCGGTTGCCCAACTTTTTTCACATCATATTTGAGGTTGAGAGTATAAATTAAGAAAATGCTATACCTTCTGGGGCTCCGCCCCGAACCCCGATGGGGTAGCTTCTGCTCTCCCCCAAACCCCTTGCTTCATTTATAAAACAAAAACCTGCCTAAAACCAAGCTTATAAAGCTTTCGAAATTCTACCGTTGATAATTTTTGTTCATCATGCTGGTGGCATGCAAACACGCAGTACGCCCTCCACCACTGTTTTAATTTGGTCATTGACCAATGACATCGCCCCGGAAGCGTATTTTGAGGGGGGCATTTGCCATGGCCCCTCCTCTTTTGACTTTGCCTTTTAGTAAAAAAGAACAAATGGTACCAAGTGACTGAAATACGCCAGATTTGTTTGATGGTTTTTGTAGTTTATGGCGAGGGGCAAATTCAGTGGGTGGGAATAGGATGAGGGAATGTATTCACCTCACCAGCCATTTTTAAGTATGTTTTTGATAAACACTTCGATAACAATAAGCCTTACGCCTTAAGCAAGCACGATTGAAAATGTGCGAACAAAATGCACCATATTTGGTGAAGTACCCAGAAGTAGGGTCAAAAAAATTAAACAAAGTTTGCCTGAAAAATGTTCAAAAAGCACTAAAATAGCCATTATAACATGTAATATTTCACAAATTTTCCGGGGGAGCATGCCCCCGGACCCCCCAAAGTTTTTGTTTTTTAAACTGCTTCAATTAGCGCTGCTAAAAAAACTACGTTTAAAAAAAATGGTGAAATTATGCTCTCCCTTCTTTTAAGATTTTTTGCAACGCCCCTGCGTCACCCCATGAACAATAAATATCATTTTCGCAACATTAGTCTTGCTATTTGGGTACAGAATTCAAGCAAAATTGTAGACAAAACACATCCCTTCAGTAAAAATTTTCTACTTCGCTCACTGCCTACGTCTGCGCGATGTCAAGACCTTTTCTTTTTTAGAGAGTCAAATGTTGGTACCGAGGGGGCCCGCATCATATCTCAGCCCCAGGGCCCGGATTTTCTCTCGACGGCCCTGCTTGCTAGTAGCCTATAGATAATATTTGGTGGTATATGGTGTCCGCCAATAAGGTTAGGATTAGATTTCAAGCAGTATTATTTAGTTTACAATTCCTTATTTAGTTAGGTAACAGCACTGCCAGACTTGAACAGCGTGGGATTTTAACCCTAGACCACTAGCCACTAAAACAAAAGCAATGAAACAGAGCGCTATACGATAAAGGTTTGATCAATCTTGATTTAAAACTTGATGCAATTTTACAATGTCAAACTTTTAATACAGCTGCAACTTAGGTCTACCAAGACTTACAGAGCTTCGGAAAATAAGCACAACGCAGCATCCTGAATCAGGGGCGCACCAAGCATATTTCAAAGGGAGGGGGGAGTTCTAAAAAAACTCGATCCCGCACTTAAGAGCGAATCCAGAAAATTTTGGTACGGGGGGAGGGGGGGGTATGAAAATCTGAATTAGGTTGAATGTTAACTAAATACAAAGACGTTAGACCCCAAAAAGGCGTAAAAAGTTCTTTGAAAATGTTTTTATGTCTGCGGCGTATTCAGAAACTTTTTCAGGGAGGGAGCACCAAATTTTGACATATTTTCAAGAACAGTTTTTTCGGGCAGAATTATTTTGAAGCATACTGACAATAAAAAAAGGCTCTAGGGGGTCCGGGGCATGCTCCTCCGGAAACTTTTGAAAATTCACGTGCTATAGTGGCCATTTTACTACTTTCTGAACAATTTTTAGGCAAAATTTTTTAAAAATATTTGCCCCTAAATCTGAGTGTTTCACCAAAAATGATGCACTTTGTTTCGTACATTTCCAATAACGCATGCTTAGGGCGTAAGGCTTATTGTTGTCGAAAATGTTTGAAATTGTGGAAAAAATTGTAGGTTATTCATCGAAAACATGTTTGAAAATGGCTGGTGGAGAGATGCACCCCCACATCCCTCCTGGATTCGCTCCTGCCCGCACTGATAACATTGTCTCTTACCACTACACCAACTAGCCGATTTGGCCTCAGTATGACGTGAGGCAAATTCTATCCAAGCTGTTTTGAAATAACAGCACATACTGCACTTGCACAGTTTGGACACTTCACTTTAAAACAAGGGTTCGGTTTTAAAGGGGGGAGTCGACCCCCCAACCCTCCCAGGGTGCGCCACTGTCCTGAATCGCCGAATATTCCACTCAGTTGAATTCTTGGTACCATTTCTTTTACCTACTCTATTTTATTTTCTTTGCCCTTATTGTGTTTGAGGAAAATATAAGATGGCTGTGATCCACAAAAAAAATGAAATGTTGTGTGGTTTTATGGCGCTTTATAACTACTGAGGTCCTTTAGCGCCAGGACCAAGTTTTGTCAAGAATTTACTGACGTATTTTATTCTCTGTTCATTTCATCCTCCGCGCTACACTTAATTGCTGAGCGTTTAGCAAGTGTAACAGCAGATACCAGTTTTAAAGTCTTTGGTTTGACCCGGCTGAGAATAGAACCCAGTCTACCAGCTTCGCATCCACATTTAACAACGATCGCCCGATTTTCATTGTGAATTACTTCAGAAGAGGATCTCTAAAACTAGAAATGCCTGCGGTTTGGGACATCCTTTTTTTTGCAAATTGCTTCGACTCTCAAAAAAGTCAAATATTTGAAAAAGCAAGTAAAAGGTTTGAAAAACCACCGCTTGCAAACCAAACAAACAGCTCGAATTCAGTAACTGAGCTGAATAAACGAATAGGCCTAATCCGTTAGCTCAGTTGCTAAGCGCACTCTCTCGGTGCGGCAGGTCTGGTGTTCGATTCCCGGACCGGTCAAATCAGCACAGTGTCGCCAACGGCTCGCCACCGCTGCGACGTTTCTTCGGAGCTGTGTAGCCCAGGTGCTAAGCCACGGAGATGGGCCCCGCCTCTCGTTACACGCTTCGGCGAAATACCGCGAGTATAATGAAGATTTGATTTTGATTTTTTTAAAACGAAAAACCAACGGTTGCAGTCCGCCGGTCGCATGCTGTTTTATTCTTTATTACGTGATAATGGGTTTTACAATTTGCCATCAACTGACGAGTAAAAGTTGCGAGATAAAAATTTCCGAGCGAAGAGCTGTTTGTTACAGTTGAACCTCTCGGAAGGAAGTGGCTACTCTGGAGTGTCAGAGTCAATAAAGTTTTTAGATTGTACAGCGAAATATGAAAATAAGAAAAAAAAAACCGGCTTGGATATGACGGAACATATCCCCCCCAGTCCTTCCCTTGGCCACGCCACTGGTGGGAGTTGAAGCATCAACCTTACGATCATAGCCGTTGTGAAAACGACGCTCCGAAACACTCGGCCACGCTGCCGACTTTTACCAAAGGGTTGCTATTATCCACTGGACTTTCCAATCCTATTATCGAGAATGACAAAGCAAGACTACTGTCGAAGTTGCATTTTTGCAAGTGGGCCACATTTCAAGAGCATAGGCCAGACCATTTTATCCAACAAGGGGTACTCGGCAGGAGTTTACTTGTAGCATTGGCAGATTGGCATTGAAATCCTGATATAGCAGTAAGCCTATCACCTTCCAGCCAGTAGACCATTTGTGTGCGAAATCTTAGGGGTTAATTGTTTTCAAACCACCTTATATTACAATGGATGGTTCGCTTTAAAACGGCGGGCGCAAATTCCCTCATAAGCCTATATCATTGCTTAACCGAGACACGCAATGGGTTAGGGTAAGAGCAAGGGTGGAAACTCAAACTTAAACCGAAACCTGAAAACCCGGTTTTAAAGGAAATTTTGGAAACCCAAACCAAAACTGACACCTACTTAGCCAAAATTTTGAAAACCTAAACTTGAACCAAAACCGTTTTTTCTTGAAACGTCAAAACCGAAATGAAACTAAAACCTGTTCAAAATTTTCTAAGGTTTTAGGTTTTAAAAATTGTCATCACCATCCTTACAAGCAGTTTCTTTAACGCTGAGCGTCGAATAGAGAAGCTGTGAATACTAATTTTTGAGTCTTTGGTTTCACCGCACTCGGAATCATACCAAAGTCGACAACTTCTGAAGCAATTGCTTTCCTCACTCAGCCATCTGAGCTGCCACTTATAATCGTAATAAAACCAAAACGCCAAGAAGAAGAGGATTTAAATAATCTTTATTCATAGTAAAATAACTTCCTTGGATGAAATTCAAATCGAAACTGAAACCCAGAAACCGAAGCTGCGTGTAAGCAAAACTGACACCGAAACTGGAACCCATTTTTCAACAGCCGTGAAACCAAACCAAACCTGACATCTGGGTTTCAACACATCGAAACTTAAACTGAGACCCTAACGCCAAGTAGCCAGGTTTTCACCCTTGGGTAAGAGCTATAAGAGGATGTCTGTATTGCGCATGATGTTTTGGGGAATTCCCGTCAGCTTCAAAGTAAACCATCTATTGTAGTATGAAGCGGCTTAATTTATGCGAGCCCCAAATGTTACAGGGTTAGCTGTAACCTGTGGCAGAATTTGGACTGTGCTGTTTAGTATTACCTACTATAGACTGACTATTCAGTCAGAAAGCTTTTCTTTTATAGTTGTTGAACTGTACATCGGTAGCTGTTGCTTAAATACTAGTAGACCGGAATTAGACTATACCTAATTAATCCGTAATGCCCAATTACAACTCTCAGGTCTTTTGTAGCCAGATAGGAGAACTGTTTGTAACTAAATTTGCCTGACAGTAATTTATGGATTTATCTGTTAGATGCCAACTTATTGTCTGAAAAGTTGTTCTTAAAAATTGTTCAAAATGCACTAAAATGGCCATTACAGTATGCAAATTTTCAAAATTTTCCGGGGGAGCATGCCCCTGTATCCCTCTAGAGTCGTTTTTGTCGCTTAAGTCACATAAAATTAAATCTGTCCAAAAAAACTACGCTTGAAAAGTAACAAAAATTGTTGCCCCCTCCCTGAAAAAATTCTGAAAACGCACCTGACATGAAAACATTTTCAAAAGGCTTATTTACGCCCGTTTCCGGGTCTAAACGTCTTTGCATTTGGTTAACAGTCAAACTGGTTCAAAATTACATCTACCCCACCAAAACTTTCTGAATCCGCTCCTGTATACAACGTATGGTCAAATGTGATGTCATACTCAACCCCCCCATTGCAAAATCCTTGCTACACTAGTGTTCTGATGTACTTAATCCTGTTTTCAACAGTTTTGCTTGGCCCATCATGACGAATCATGTTATCAACTACTCGTCCATTACATATTATACGATACCAACTACTTACACACTGTAGGTATGTCGTTGTCAGTGATGAGCTCAATAAACCTTTTTGTACTTAAGCGATAACGATAACCGATAACTTCAAAAAAATCCTAGACGATACAAACTATTATCGATAAATCTCAATTTCGTAAAGCGATATCGGTAATCGATAAATTATCGCAGATAAATATTTCCGATAATTGTGGCGACAAATTTTCAATGCTTTACGAAGTTTTTTTTTTGTAAGTCAAACTGCAAAAATGGTTTTCTAAACTTTTCAAAAAAAGAGAGTTGTTCACGAACTCTGCCGCGGCATTAAACAAAACAAAGAGAGTTTTTTTAATTGCAACAAAACTTCATGAACACCGTGTATTTTTTCCATAGCGCCGGGTATTTTTTCCACTCAATGGGTCAAGCAAAACTCATTAACTTTTAACACTGCGTGCATAAAGAATCGTTTATCGCGATAATTTATCGGCGTTAACAAAAGATTATGCAAAAGCTATATTGGTAATCGAAAAATCAACACTATTTTGAGCGATAACGATAATAATCGGTAATAAATTATCGCCGATAAATTATCTCGATAAAAGCTCATCTCTGGTGGTTGTGGGGCTGAAAATTGCAGGCAAACCTTCAACTAATCCTAATTCAATGTTGTCTGAATCCCATATTGTGCTCAATTGCAGATTCATTATTCCAATAACCAAGTACAGACAATGCATACACAGTGAATGAGAAAGCTTATGAGCGATTTGGCAGTAAGGTACAGTAACCAGATGGCCAACAGTAAGGATTATACTAGTTCTTATATTTTGTTATCATAAACAGATTATTGTTCTTTTGCCATAAAAAAGCACCAAACATTTAACATTATGTACTGCTTGGCTATACGATGTTATTTTTGGTTTAAGACTCCCTATGTGAAAAAAACACCTCAAAGTTAGCATTGACATCATGTTCACCATATTCTGAGACGTTGTTTAAATTCGTTTGTAGGCAATGCTGACTATTTGTATTCTTGAACATACTCCACATTAACAGTAATAGACAGCGTTGAATGCACGTTAATCATTTTTTACGCTTTCTCGATTATTTCAGATTTGAAGTTATGTACAAGTGCTCGTTTTTATGAATTTGTATGCTTGGATTTTTCAAGTTTAAAGTTATTTAACCTGTTTCAAGTCGAGTTTTTCCTGAATACTTCAATTTATTTGCAAGTTGAGAGTATAAAGCACTACTTTGTATTGGATCTTGACTTTGGTCGGTATGGGTACTATCATATCCAACAAATGCACTATGCTTGTGATTTAAAATTATGCTCTGGCGTAACGATATTGCTCATTTGCTCTTATGACCTACCGCAGTAAAACCTGGTATTATTGGACGAAAGTGTGCATGAAATTATATGGTAGTCGAATCTGGTTAATTGCAACTCAACTACGCACATTTCGTGCGCTTCCTACAGTAATTTGTTTTTCATTAGGGGCTCTTGCTAGTACACTGCAGTTTATTGCAGCAATTGTAAAACGAAGCAAATTTCCGGTACAAACGTATATTTCAAACAAAAACGAAACATCGGCGTTCTCTTGCTAAAAACATAAAATCACGAATGTACACCGAAAACATGGACATTTTCATCGGACTCGCTAAACTTCAATCATGGTGGGGTTGATACCATCGATCAAACAATCAAACGTCACTGATGATTATCCTGGCAACTTTAGCTAACCGATGCAAAGCACTACCCGCTTTCCAATATTTACGTTTCCTATTTTGGATTCAGTTTAAAAGGTTTATTGTCACAACACATTTCACTGGCGCGTAATCCGATTTTGACGCCTTTGAGGATTTGAATGGAAGCGTGCGGAGGAATTCGGAACGAATCTTGTTTGCAGCACGGGGTACAGTGCAAGGCAAGCTGTCAATTCGTGAATTCAAACCCTTCCAACATATTCACCATTATAGGTTGTTTCTTTGTAGCAATGTGCATAAATGCAGAGGGAGAAATGCAAATACCCACACGTGTCAGTCACCCATATTCTTAGCAGTAGGGGAAACGCAATGGAAAACTGTTGTATTTGAAAAACCAGTGGAGCTTTTTCAAACAAGTCGATGTCGTGAGCTGGGGTAGCACACGGCAGTCGACCGGACGTTTCCGACTTTGATATTAACTGTCAAAATCAATACCGAGTTATCTCCAAGTGCTATAAGTACTTCCCTGTTCAGGTTAGTAGTGACAACAACAAAGGCCATGTTGATTCAATCACCTGTTGGTTAGTTCAGTCACTTCCAAGCTAAAGACAAGCCGGTTTAATAACAAAAGCACGCTTGCTTGTACTTGGACTACTACGAGGCAAGTTATTTTGGATTCAGTTTCAAGAGTTTGTTGTCAAAACACATTTCACTGGCAGGGAATCCCATTTTGACGTCCTTGAGGGGTTGAGTGGGAAGCGTGCGGTGAAGTTCAGAGCGAATCTTGTTTGCAGCACGGGGGACACTTCTCAGCAAACAGTTAATTCGTTAATTCAAACTCCCCCCCCCCAACACATTCACCATCAAAAGTTGTTCATTTGTTGCAATGTGTAGAAGGTGCAGTGGGGGAAATGCAAATATCCACACGTGTCAATCGCTCATATTGTCAACAGTAGGGGAAACGCAATGGAAAGCTGTGACTGTTTGTAACTTGTTCCTCAATAAGCATGTTGTATTTGAAACACCAGTGGAGCCTCTTCAAACAAGTCGATGTCGTGAGCTGGAGGGAGCACACGGCAGTCGACCGGACGTTTCCGGTTTTCATATGGAGCTGTCAAAATCATTACCCAGTTATTTCCAAACGATATAAGTACTTCTCTGTTCAAGTTAGTAGTGACAACAACAAAGGCAAGTTGTTTGAATCATCTGTTGGTTAGTTCAGTTACTTTCAAGCTAAAGACAAGCCGGTTCAGTGACAAAAGCACGCTTGCGTGATCTTTAACTACTACGAGGTGAGTTATTTTGGATGCAGTTTAACGGGTTTGTTGTCAAAACACATTTCAATGGCAGTTAATCCCATTTTGACGTCCTTGAGGGGTTGAATGGAATCGTGCGGGGGAGTTCGAAGCAAATCTTGTTTGCAGTATGGGAAACACTGCAAGGCAAGCTGTCAATTCGTTAATTCAAACTCCCCCCAACATATTCACCGTCGTCAAATAGTGTTTCTTTCTTGCAATGTGTAGAAGGTGCAGTGGGGGAAATGCAAATACCCACACGTGTCAGTCACTCAAGTTCTCAGCAGTAGGGGAAACCAATGCAAGTCTGTAGCTGTTTGCAGCTTGTTACTCAATAACTATTTTGTATTTGAGAACCAGTGGAGCCTCTTCAAACAAATCGATGTCGTGAGCTGGAGGGAGCACACGGTAGTCGACCGGATGTTTTTGGTTGTGTTGTTGAGCGGTCAAAATCTTCGAGTACTGTAAGTACTTCTCTGTTTAGGTTAGTAGTGACAACAACAACAGCCAAGTTATTTCAGTCACGTGTTGGATATTTCAGTCACTTCCAAGCTAAACCCAAGCCGGCCAGTGACAAAAGCACGCTTGCTTGAACTTTGACTACTACGAGGCGAGTTATTTTGGATTCAGTTTAAAGAGTTTGTTGTCAAAACACATATCAATGGCGGTTAATCCCATTTTGACGTCCTTGAAGGGTTAGATAGAGGCGTGCGGGGGAGTTCGGAGCAAATCTTGTTTGCAGCGTGGGGGGCACAGCTAGGCAAGCTGTCAATTCGTTAATTCAAACCTCCTCCCCCCAACATATTCACCGTCGTCAAAGAGTGTTTCTTTCTTGCAATGTGTAGAAGGTGCAGTGGGGGAAATGCAAATATCCACACATGTCAGTCACTCAAGTTCTCAGCAGTAGGGGAAACCAATGCAAGTCTGTGGCTGTTTGCAGCTTGTTACTCAATGGCTATTTTGTATTTGAAAAACCAGTGGAGCTTCTTCAAACAAGTCGATTCGTTAATTCAAACCTCCTCCCCCCCAACATATTCACCATCAAAGAGTGTTTCTTTATTGCAATGTGCGGAGGTGCAGTGGGGTAATGCAAACATCCACGCGTGTCAGTCACCCATATTCTCAGCAGTAAGGGAATGCAATGGAAAGCTGTGGCTGTTTGTAACTTGTTTCTCAATAAGTATGTTGTATTTGGAAAACCAGTGGAGCCTCTTCAAACAAGTCGATGTAGTGAGCTGGGGGGGGCACAGGAAAGTCGACCGGACGTTTCCGACTTTGATATTGAGCTGTCAAAATCAATACCGAGTTATCTCCAAATGCTATAGGTGTTTCTCTGTTTTGGTTAGTAGCGACCAGGGTTGCAAATCGATACTCATATGAGTAAAGAAATAATCGATGTTGCATGGTTCACCGAAAAGTAAAGAAATAATCGATTTCGATCGTAGTTTCAAAAAGTAAAAAATAAAAAATATTGTTAGTCGATATTCGACAGGTCTAATACACTTGGTGATTTAATTTTTTTCGAAATATTGCAAAGCTAGTGTTGACACCAAATGCACTTTGACACACAACGTTACTGGTACTCGCGAGAATCATGAGTTTTGTCAGATGCTGCACGTTTTTCAATTTCCTGGCAACACTACATTTTGGCTTTGCAATTTGTTTTTGTCCATAATTATGATAAAAAGAGAAATACTGGTACGATTGTTTCACTGGTGCAAGGTTCCGTAACGAATATATTATTGCGATCATATTAGCGCTACTTGACCGAAATGACCAAAACCTCTTGCACCTCACATCATAAAGTGAAACTTCCTTACTACCTTACAATATCAAACATGATACTGCCTAACAATCTGCAAACACTGTCACGATGATCTCAAAGAAAAACAAATGTGTCAATATAAAAAAGTTTGTTGCTTACAGGTGACAGAAGTTATGAAATTGACTGATGCTCAAACAGTTAAGCAATGATGCTGATGAAACGTTTTAACCAAACGGATAGTTAAACATTCAAACCACGCAGCAGTGACATTTTGGTCCTTGAGCAGGATCGAACAAATTACTTGAATGCGTTCGATGCACAAAAAGTAAAGAATACCGCAATCAAATATCGATTACAATCGATTTTTTGCAACCCTGGTATTGACAACAACAAAAGCCAAATTATTTCAATCAATTGTTAGCATATATATTTCAGTCACATCCACGCTGAAGACAAGCCAGTTCAACGATAGAAGCACAATTGCTTGAAAGGCGAATTAATGACGCATACGCAAATTAATTCGACACCAATGATAAAAGTACCGGTAGCTAGAGTTGAAAATATAACGGAGGAAACTTTTTATTTTTCATTTAAAACTGGAAGTCGGCTCAGTCGCTTTATTCAAAACATACCAAGATGCTACTGTGGTTTTTAAATCTTGTTGACTACTTACGCCCATGGTCATGCTTGCCTACTTCATCCGTGGCTGAACAAGACAACAACGAATTGAAAAGGTACGGTAAGACGTCTCTGAAAACGAGAAAACGATAAGCCACAAATGTACCAAAAACATTGTATTGAAATATCTTCTGGCCTATTATAATGTCTTTATATCTTGTAAGTACGCTGTGCCGCGAGTTACACGAACAAAATGACGCAGCACTTTAGCTGTCCACGGAACGCATATTTCGAGATTGCCATATAGCAGAAAAATTGTCCTTCGAAATGACACCAACTGAATAGTGTGCCGGAAGGCATACAAAATTACTGTTAACGAAGTCCCGGCTTCGATGCTGCTCTAGGTGTTCATTCTGTTCTCGTCGTATACTCGGCTACTTGTATAGGTTATCGTACAGCTCGAGTTGATTGATGGTGATGAAATAAACAAATAAATATTCTGCAGAACGATTTCGAAATACAGCTGATATCTTTGTAGCATCAATGTTCTGATAACTGGAATTTTGCATGTATAAATCTTTTATTTTCCAAATAACACTTTGTTTCGGGAACGTAAGCTTTCGCGAGTCATAGCCGCATGTCGCTTGATAGCCGTATGCGGTGACGACCGATAGAGTCGAGCGATATCAACGGGCATAAAATTGAATGAGATTACAAACAATAAACGTCAACTTACCACAACACATACTAACTAACACACTTTATGATATCTTCCTTTCACTTAATAGTTGGGTTGATAATCATAATAACCACTTCGTATCCGATATCTTTCCCTGATCCATATCCCCACAGCTTGAATACCTTTAAACAATCGAACTGCCAAATACTCTATAAAATTTGCCAATAATATTGATGGAAGCGCCATTTTATTGGTTGATTGTTGATTTGGAGCAACTTGATTAAACTAACCTGGGATTGTTTTCAGGATGATATGTGTGTCATTATTACGTCACAAGACGGTATAAAAGGACTTTTCTAATTGGTTGCTTCGCTCGTTTCTGTGTGAGACATTTACACCTATGCTTACAATGTTCACATGTCCAATTTTATAGGGATTTAGGCCGGCAGTTTTTCCGCATCACGAACATTTTGTTGATGTCATGGTCATTTTTTTAGCTAAAAAAATCCAATAAAATTTTCATTATAAAATCCCAATCAAATATAATCCCTTAATTATATCATTGCTTTCGACATTTGTTATTTTTTTGTTATGTTGCTGCTGCTGTGTTTTTTTCAGCTCTCTTCAATATGACGATGAAAAACAAATGAAACGAAAAAATCTTCCAAAAAGAACAGCTAAAAAATATCAACTCTACCCCACACTGCGAAAAAAAGGCTAAAGAATTATTAACATGCTAGTCCTGTTGAAGATAATACGGACTTTATAAAGAGACAAACATTCCACGATAAGACTTGCTAAAATCGAAGCATTCTTATTAAATGTCCCGTGAAGCCGTTTGCATTTTAAAAATTAGGCCTCCGTGGTTTGTTGGTCAGCTAGGTCACTTGCAACTGTCTCGAGTTAGAAATTGATGCATTTGCTTTTTTGTTAAAGCATGCTTTTGCTATACGCTACAACGTTGGTTCGTTTTTAGGTAATGTTTTTCTTGTGCGTATTAGTGTGATGCTACTTGTCATCCTGCCGTGCATGCCCAGTTAGTTTCGATTGTCATGCCTCATCGCTAATCCTTTTTCCGTACCAATATTTGTTTAGTAACTAAAAAAGCAATGTCCTTCCTGGCCTACTGGACGGGAAGTCATGACGACTTCCTCTTGTTGGGTCGGAGGCAGTGTTCCCTCTAAGCTGTGCGCGCGCACACGGCTTTCAGAGAATGCGCACAGGCATAAATGTTCTGCGCACAGACATATCATCATGAAGCAATGCTCTCGGTTGGCAAGTTGAGGAAAATTGTTCTAGGTTCTGCTAAAAGGATGCATTTCTTCCCAAAATGTACCGTCCACCGTGAGCGAAAAATGTACGAGCAGTAACATAAACAAGAGAAGTTGCGCTACTTGTTGTTAATAACTGGGTTGTTGCACAAACGTTAGTCATTTCTAAAAACGTGCGCACACGCCAAAGTTTCCGCGCACACAGGCTACAAAAAATTAGAGGGAACATCGGTCGGAGGCTATATCAGATCTCCATCACCAACAGTGCAAAGTACTCCAGTAAAACGTACCGTAGAGCGGGATAGCGCTGCCCGTTGGAATCGGCTGAAAAGCGGGACAGCGTTGTCCCGCTCTACGGAATATTTGTTTAGTATAGTGTTCAAGTGTATTTTTAATGTTTTTGGCGTACGGGAATAAAAGTTGAATTGATTGATTGATTATATTGGCGCTATTACGCCGAAGCGTAACGAGTGGCGGGGCTCATATCCGCGACCTAGCGCCTGGGCAACACAGCTCCGAAGAAATGTAGCAGCAGTGGCAAGCCGTTGGCGACACTGTGCCAATTTGACCGGCTTATGAATTGAATCTCAGATCTCCCACAAGGATAGTGTGTGCGCTTATCAACTTAACTAACGGCCGGCCTCTTTTTGACTATGATATCAAATATTGATTATGATGCAAAAACTAGAACCAAAAACTGCAGGACTAAAGTCCACTGAAACTTGACATGTGGACAGGGTAAGTGTTTTCTAGCAGAAACAATATTGGAACCCGAAAGGCTATAAGCACAACACTGCAACATACCGGTACTATGCTATATAGGCTACATTTTTTTCTTTCTCCTTCCCTCAAAAAATCATATTTAAGCCCTTGGCAATGCGAATTTTGTAATTAGAAAAACAATTTATGATTATGATTCAAATAATTTATGATTCAAAAAGATCTCCGTCAACGACGTAACCTTTGTCAAAAACTTTTTTCCAGAAAATTTTGCAAAGAGCAAAATCGGATAAAAAATGCCAACCTACCTTTGGTGCTGATTAAACATTCTGTCTTTTTTGTATTCTGTAAAAAACTATTAAGTATGGGTCTATACCAGGGGTGGCCAACAAGTCGATCGCGAGCTATCAAGCGGTCAATCCCGTGCTATCAAGAGATAGATCGCAAAAATATCATTTAACTGTGACGTGTTAGAATGTGACGTATACAATAGATATAATTTGTGAGGTGTTATAAGTAAAAACAGAAAGAATGTTTGCTGATTAGTCCTAACAGTCAGTAACAAAGTGTTAATTCATTGCTTCAGTTACGATGTGTTGGTCGTTCAGTGAACCCTCGTTTATCGCGGGAAATACGTTGCAAAAATAACCCGCAATAGGTGAAATTCGCGAATTAGTCATCTTTATTTTTTACTGTTATTTTACAATGCAATACTGTACTCAGTGATGGGCACGATAAACCTTTCTGTACCAAAGCGATAACGATAACGATAACCTCAAAAACGCCCTGGGCGATACCGATAATCGATAAATCTCAATTTTTTAAAGCGATATCGGTAATCGATAAATTATCGCAGATAAATTTTTCCGATAAATGTTGCCGGAAGTTTTCAATGCGTTTGACAAAGTTTTTTTTGCAAGTCACATTGCAAAAATGTGTTTTTAGATTTTTCAAGAAAAGAAAGCAGTTCACGGACTCTGCCGTGGCATTAAATAAAACAAAGAGAAATGCTTTTAAACTGCAACAACACTTTAGGAACACAGTGCATTTTTTCCATAGCGCTAACTCACTAACTTGGAACACTGTGTCCACGAAGAATCGTTTATCGCGATAATTTATCGGCGATAACGAAATATTACAATAGCGATACTGGTAATCGATAAATCAAAACTATTTTGAGCGATAACGATAATCGGTAATAAATTATCGCCGATAACTATCGCCGATAAATTATCGCGATAAATGCCCATCTCTGACTGTAAGAGACCGGCCGTTAGCTCAGTTGATAAGCGCACACGCTACCCGTGCGGGAGATCTGAGATTCGATTCCCGGGCCGGTCAAATCGGCACAGTGTCGCCAACGGCTTGCCACTGCTGCTACATTTCTTCGGAGCTGTGTTGCCCAGGCGCTAGGTCGCGGATATGAGCCCCGCCACTCGTTACGATTCGGCGTAATAGCGTCAATGTAATCAATCAATCAATTTACCTTTTATTCCCTCACGCTAAAAACATTAAAAATACACTTGAACACTATACTAAACAAATATTGGTACGGAAAACAAAACATGCAGCAAAACGGATTAGTGTTGAGGCATGCCAGTCGAATTTCCAACTCGAGATAGTTGCTTGTGACCCAACTGACCAACTAACCATGGAGGATAATTTTTGAAAATAATGCTTGAACGACAGTAAAAGGCATCATCACAACTGCTCGTATGCAAACGGTTTCGCGGGACATGTATTAATAAAACTTCGATTTTAGCAAGTCTTATCGTGGAATGTTTGTCTCTTTATAAAGTCCGTATTATCTTCAAGAAGATTAGCGTTGTTAATTCTTTTGGCCCTTTTTTCGGCAGTGTGGGGTAGAGTTAATATTTTTTAGCTGTTCTTTTTGGCAGATTTTTCCTTTTCATTTTTTTATCGTCATATCGAAGAGAGCTGAAAAAACACAGCAGCAGCAACATAACAAATTAAAAAATAACGAATGTCGAAAGCTTTGATAATAATAATTAAGGAATTTTATTTAATTGGGATTTTACAGTATAATGAAGATTTTATGTGAGGTTTTTAGTTAAAAAGAATAACCATGACATCAAAAAATGATTATGATGCAGAAAAACTGCAGACCTAAAGTCTACTAAAATTGGACATGTGGACAGTGTAAGCATAGGTGAGAATGTCTCACACAAAAACGGGCGAAGCAACCAATTAGAAAAGTCCTTAAAGCGGGACAGCGCTGTTTCGGGCTATTAGCCCTCATCAGCTGCCCTCAGGTAAGATACATTCATCCTCCAGAACGAATGATCTTGCCAGGATCACTAATCCCTTCGGATAAATATATCTTAAAGAATTTAATCTTTGTTGTACGTATCCACTTGTGTGGTTACGTTGGCCAAGATTTGACCAGCGCGGTGACGTAAGCACACGAGTGGATACGTACCTCAAAGGTTAAATTCTTTAAGATATATTTATCCGAAGGGATGAGTGATCCTGGCAAGATCATTTGTTCTAGAAGATGAATGTATCTTACCTGAGGGCGGCTGATGAGGGCTGATTGCCCGAAACAGCGCTGTCCCGCTCTACGGTACGTTTGACTGGAGTGCTTGGCACTGTTGGCGATGGAGAGCTGATATTAGCCTCCGACCCAACAAGAGGAAGTCGTCATGACTTCCCGTCCAGTAGACCAGGTAGGACATTGCTTTTTTAGTTATTGTTAGAAAAGTCTTTTTATACCGTCTTGTGACGTAATAATGACACACATATCATCCTGAAAACAATCCCAGGTTAGTTTAATCAAGTTGCTCCAAATCAACAATCAACCAATAAAATGGCGCTTCCATCAATATTATTGGCAAATTTTATAGAGTATTTGGCAGTTCGATTGTTTAAAGGTATTCAAGCTGTGGGGATATGGATCAGGGAAAGATATCGGATACGAAGTGGATATTATGATTATCAACCCAACTATTAAGTGAAAGGAAGATATCATAAAGTGTGTTAGTTAGTATGTGTTGTGGTAAGTTGACGTTTATTGTTTGTAAGCTCATTCAATTTTAAGCCCGTTGATATCGCTCTGCTCTACCGGCCGTCACCGCCAGGGCATGCTATGGAATGGAATGGAAGATGACTTTTCCATATTCCATACTGCCGAATTTTTTCCATTCGATATCCATTCCATACTAAAAATTTTCCGTACCATATTCCATTTCATACTAAAGTTTTTTTCCATATTCCATTCCATTCTTCCATACTAATGTACGGTAACTTAACATTGCAATCTGTAATTGTAATCACGAACAAGCACCAACGTCTTGACTCTGCGTAAGTGTCACAATGGTGGTGACTGGCGCGTTGCTGGCAACACTGTGTCAAATTTGGCCGTCTCGAGAATTGATCTGTTATCTCCCAATTAAAGGTCAGGAATCAAAACCACTGGATTAAAATCCAGTGCTCAAATCAAAGCTATTACCACAATTACAGTATCAAAGTTGCGATGATACGGTTAATACCGTATTAAAATGTGTTTATCGATGCACAGGAGGGGAGAACGTACGTGATTACATCTTTTTTTGTTTATTTCATTTTGATGTTGAACTTTGTCAGGGCAACGCGAAATCAACAAATTGTATCAGTCACTTTTTACAGCATTATCGCAAGGTATCAAATATGTTTCAAGTCATGCACCTATCTAGATTCTAAATGACAGCAATGAGACACAATGCAAGTTGGCTGGTTAGAAAAGAAAAAATAAAGCCAAAATATTTTGTAAATTAGACGTTTCCACAACATAAATTTAGCTCACACAGCTGTCATCATCAGCAGCACATGCAAGGCAGTTTGAAACTCTGTCTAGCACAGGGATGTCCAATGTGCGGCCCGCGGGCAGCATTGCGGACCAGTTGATGTGTGGATGGGTCATACTATTGACCCAGCACTTATTGAGTGGATTAGACCCACCATATCAACTCATAAAAAAAAATTTTTGGAGTCTTCTTTTTGCGCTTCATCGATATTTTCAGTGAAAATAGGACGTCTGAGTTGGTGAAGACTTTTTTTCGCCAATAATTTCAGAGAAAACAGGACGTCTGAGCTGGTGAAGACCTTTTTTTGCTTTTCACCGATAATTTCAGAAGGAACGAGACGTTTTTTGTTATATTGGTGGCTTTGCGGCCCAATCAATATTTAGTCTGCAATGTGGCCCGTTCAAGAAAAAGGTTGGATATCCTGGTCTAGCATATACCTGTGCTGCTAATAATGACAGCTGAATCTATGTTGTCGAAATGTACTGTTGCTATTTTACCAATTACAATTTGGCTTCATTCTTTTTCCTTGAGCAATTTTCGCTTTTACTGCATTGCGAACGCGTGGTGTATTTCTAATTGACATCACTGAACAACTAACTTGCTTGAAACAAGCGAGCAAAATTTATGTCGCAATAATCTCAGGCCAGATAATGTAGTTTGCAAAGACAGCCTCGTTGTCGCTTTTTGCGTATTGGTAAACGCATCACATTTAATTTGTGGTTGGTGATCAGTTTTATAATGTGCAACTCAAAATTAGGCAATATGGAAGACGATCTTCCATTCCATTTTTTAAATCTTCCATTCCATTCTGCGCATCTTCCATATTCGATACCAAAATTCTCCTTCCATTCCATATCATTTTCCATTCCATTTCATAGCATGCCGTGGTCACCGCATGCGGCTATCAAACGATATGCGGCTACGACTCGCGAAAGCTTACGTTCCCGAAACAAAGCGTTATCTGGAAAATAAAAGATTTATACATGCAAAATTCCACTTTTCAGAACATTGATGCTACAAAGATAACAGCTGTACCGTATTTCGAAATCGTTCTGCAGAATATTTATTTGTTTATTTCATCACCATCAATCAACTCGAGCTCTAATCTATACGAGCAGCCGAGTATACGACGAGAACAGAATGAACACCTAGAGCAGCATCCAAGCCGGGACTTCGTTAACAGTAATTTTGTATGCCTTCCGGCACTCTATTCTGTTGGTGTCATTTCGAAGGACAGTTTTTCTGCTGTACAGCAATCTCGAAATATGCGTTCCGTGGACAGCTAAAGTGCTGCGTCATTTTGTTCGTGTAACTCACAGCGCAGCGCACGTATAAATTTATATAATTGTTTTTAGTATGTTACATGAGATATAGAGATATTATGGTAGGCCAGAAGATATTTCAATACAATGTTTTTGGTACATTTGTGGCTTATCGTTTTCTCGTTTTCAGAGACGTCTTACCGTACCTTTTCAATTCGTTGTTGTCTTGTTCAGCTACGGATAAAGTAGGCAAGCATTGACCATGGTTGGAAGTAGTCAGCAAGATTTAAAAACCACAGTAGCATCTTGGTATGTTTTGAATAAAGCGACTGATTGTGAGGCAGTACCATGCTTGAGACTGTAAGGTAGTAAGGAAGTTTCTATTAATGATGTGAGGTGCAAGACGTTTTTGTCATTTCAGTCAATTAACGCTAATAGGATCGCAATAATATTTCTTTACTTTTCGGTGAACTGTGCAATATCGATGATTTTTTTACTTTTTTGAGTATCGATTCGCAACCCTGGTTGCGACTAACCAAAACAGAAAAGTACTAATAGCACTTGGAGATAACTCGGTATTGATTTTGACAGTACAATATCAAAGTCGGAAACGTCCGGTCGACTGCCGTGTGCTTCTACCAGCTCACGACATGGACTTGTTTGAAGAGGCTCCACTGGTTTTTCAAATGCAACATACTTATTGAAGAACGGGCTGCAAACAGCCACAGCTTTCAATAGCATTTCCCTACTACTGAGAATATGAGTGACTAACACGTGTGGATATTTGCATTTCCCCTACTGCACCTCTGCACATTGCAATAAAGAAACACTCTTTGTTGGTGAATATGTTGGAGGGGGGGTGCGGTTGATTTAACGAATTAACAGCTTGCCTTGCAGTGTCCCCCATGCTGCAAACAAGATTCGCTCCAAACTCCCCCTCACGCTTTTATTCAATTCCTCAAGGACGTCAAAATCGGATTATCCGACAATGAAATGTGTTTTGACAACAAACTCTTTGAACTGAATCCATAATAACTCGCCTCGTAGAAGTCAAAGTACAAGCAAGTGTGCTTTTGCGACTGAACCGGTTTGTCTTTAGCTTGGAAGTGACTGAAATAACCAACACGTGACTGAAGATTTAAAGATTTGGCTGTTGTTGTTGTCACTACTAATTTGAACAGAAAAGTGCGTATAGCATTTGGAGATAACTAGGAATTGATTTTGACAGTTCAATATCAAAACCGGAAACGTCCGGTCGACTGCCGTGCGCTCCCCCCAGCTCACGACATCGACTTGTTTGAAGAGGCTCCATTGGTTTTTCAAATACAACATAGTTATTGAGAAACAAGTTACAAACAGCCTCAGCTTTCCATTGCGTTTCCTCTACTGCTGAGAATATGAGTGACTGACACGTGTGGATATTTGCATTTCCCCCACTGCATCTATACACATTGCAAGAAAGAAACACTCTTTGATGGTAAATATGTTGGGGGGTGGGGGGGTTTGAATTAACGAATTAACAGCTTGCCTTGCAGTGTTCCCCATGCTGCAAACAAGATTCGCTCCAAACTCCCCCTCACGCTTCCATTCAATCCTTCATCGGTGTCAAAATCGGATTACCCGACAGTGAAATGTGTTTTGACAACAAACTCTTTGAACTGAATCCAAAATAGCTCGCCTCGTAGAAGTCAAAGTACAAGCAAGTGTGCTTTTGCCACTGAACCGCCTAGTCTTTAGCTTGGAAGTGACTGAAATAACCAACACGTGACTGAAATAACTTGGCTGTTGTTGTTATCACTACTAATTTGAACAGAAAAGTGCGTATAGCATTTGGAGATAACTCGGAATTGATTTTGACAGTTCAATATCAAAACCGGAAACGTCCGGTCGACTGCCGTGCGCTCCCCCCAGATCACGACATCGACTTGTTTAAAGAGGCTCCATTGGTTTTTCAAATACAACATAGTTATTGAGAAACAAGTTACAAACAGCCTCAGCTTTCCATTGCGTTTCCCCTACTGCTGAGATATGAGTGACTGACACGAGTGGATATTTGCATTTCTCCCACTGCATCTATACACATTGCAAGAAAGAAACACTCTTTGATGGTAAATATGTTGGGGGGGTGGGGGGGTTTGAATTAACGAATTAACAGCTTGCCTAGCAGTGTTCCCCATGCTGCAAACAAGATTCGCTCCAAACTCCCCCTCACGCTTCCATTCAATCCTTCAACGGTGTCAAAATCGGATTATCCGACAGTGAAATGTGTTTTGACAACAAACTCTTTAAACTGAATCTAAATTACTCGCCTCGTAGTAGTCAAAGTTCAAGCAAGCGTGCTTTTGCCATTGAATAGGCTTGGGTTTAGCTTGGAAGTGACTGAAATAACCAACACGTGACTGAAATAACTTGGCTTTTGTTGTTGTCACTACTAATTTGAACAAGGAAGTACTTATAGCACTCGAAGATCTTGACAGTTCAATATCAAAGTCGGAAACGTCCGGTCGACTGCCGTGTGCTCCCCCAGCTCACGACATGGACTTGTTTGAAGAGGCTCCACTGGTTTCTCAAATACAACATAGTTATTTAGGAACAAGCTGCAAACAGCTACAGATTTGCATTGGTTTCCTCTACTGCTGAGAATATGAGTGACTGACACGTGTGGATATTCGCATTTCCCCCACTGCATCTATGCACATTGCAACTAAGAAACAACTTTTGAAGGTGAATGTGTTGGGGGTGGGGTGGGGGAGTATGAATTAACGAATTAACAGCTTGCCTTGCAGTGTTCCCCATGCTGCAAACAAGATTCGCTCCAAACTCCCCCACACGCTTCCATTCAATCCTTCAACGGTGTCAAATTCGGATTCCCTGCCAGTAAAATGTGTTTTGACAACAAACTTTTTGAACTGAATCCAAAATTACTCGCCTCGTAGTGGTTAAAGTTCAAGCAAGCGTGCTTTTGTCATTGAACCGGCTTGGGTTTAGCTTGGAAGTGACTGAAATAACCAACACATGACTGAAACAACTTGGCGTTTGTTGTTGTCATTACTAACCTGAACAGAAAAGTGCGTATAGCACTTGGAGATAACTCGGTATTGATTTTAACAGTTCAATATCAAAACCGGAAACGTCCGGTCGACTGCCGTGTGCTCCCCCCAGCTCACGACATCGACTTGTTTGAAGAGGTTCCACTGGTTTTTGCAAGTACAACATAGCTATTGAGGAACAAGTTACAAACAGCCACAGCTTTCCAGTTTCCCTCACTGCTAAGAATATGAGTGACTGACACGTGTGGATGTTCGCATTTCCCCCACTGCATTTATGCACATTGCAACGAAGAAACAACCTATAGTGGTGAATATGTTGGAAGGAGTTTGAATTCACGAATTGACAGCTTGCCTTGCACTGTACCCCGTGCTGCAAACAAGATTCGCTCCGAACTCCCCCACACGCTTCCATTCAAATCCTCAAAGGCGTCAAAATCGGATTACCCGCCAGTGCAGTGTGTTTTGACAATAAACCTTTTAAACTGAATCCAAAATAAGAGACTTAAATACTGGGAAGTGAGAAGTGCTTTGCATCTGATGGTTCAAGCTGCCAGGATAATCATCAGTGACGTTTGATTGGTTGATTGATGGTGTCAACACCACTATGATTGAAGATTAGTGAGTCCGATGAAAATGTCCGTGTTTTCAGTGTACATTTGTTATTTTATGTTTTTAGCAAGAGAACGCCGATGTTTCGTTTTTTTTTCGAAATATACGTTTTTACCGGGAATTTGCTTCGTTTTACAATTGCTGTAATAAACTGCAGCCTACTAGCAAGAGCCCGCAATGAAGAACAAATTACTGTAGGAAGCGCCCGAAATGCACGTAGTTGAGTTGCAATTAACCAGATTCGACTGCCATATAATTTCATATACTATTTTGAACAATAATACCAGGTTTTACTGCGGTAGGTCATAAGAGCACATGAGTAATATTGTTAGGCCAGAGTGTGCATTTGTAAAATATGGTAGTACCCATACCAACCAAAGTCAAGGTACCAATACAAAGTAGTGCTTTATACTCTCAACTTGCAAATAAATTGAAGTAGTCAGGAAAAACTCGACTTAAAACAGGTTAAATAACTTCAAACTTGAAAAATCCAAGCACAAAAATTTCATAAAAACGAGCACTAGTACACTACTTCAAATCTGAAATAATCGAGAAAGCGTAAAAAATGATTAACGTGCATTCAACTCTTTCTGTTACTGTTAATGTGGAGTATGTTCAGAAACAAAAATAGTCAGGATTGCCTAACGAATTCAAACAACGTCTCAGAATATGGTGAACATGATGTCAATGCTAACTTTAAGGTGTTTTTTTCACGTAGAGGGTCTTAATCCAAAAATAACTTAGTGGCCTAGCATTACATAATGCTAAACGTTTGGTGCTTTTTTACGGCAAAAGGACAATAATTTGTTGCTGACGAGAGCATTTAAGAACTGGTATAATACTAGTTGGCCATCTGATTACTGTATCTTACTTCCAAATCGCTCACAAGCTTTCTCATTCACTGTGTATGCATTGTCTGTACTTGGTTATTGGAATAATGAATCTGCAATTGAGCACAATATGGGATTCAGACAACATTGAATTAGGATTAGTTGAAGGTTTGCCTGCAATTTTCAGCCCCACAACCACCAGAGATGAGCTTTTATCGAGATAATTTATCGGCGATAATTTATTACCGATTATTATCGTTATCGCTCAAAATAGTGTTGATTTTTCGATTACCGATATCGCTTTTGCATAATCTTTTGTTAACGCCAATAAATTATCGCGATAAACGATTCTTTATGCACGCAATGTTAAAAGTTTACGTCTAGAATAACATTTTTGAAGTTTGACTTACCGGTACAAAAAAACACTTCGTAAAACACATTGAAAATGTGTCGCCACCATTATCGGAATAATCTATTTGCGATATTTTATCGATTACCGATGTCGCTCAAAGAAATTGAGATTTATCGATAATAATCGGTATCGTCCAGGGTTTCTTTGAAATTATCGGTTATCGTTATCGCTTAAGTTCAGAAAGGTTTTTTGAGCCCATCACTGACAACCACATACATTGTTAGTAGTATCGCAGGATATATAATGGACGAGTAGTTAATGACTTTATTCTTCATGATAAGTCAAGCAAAACTGTTGAAAGGGGGGGTTGAGTATGACATCACATTTGACCATACGTTGTATACAGAAACGGATCCAGAAAGTTTTGATGGGGTAGATGGTAGATGTAATTTTGAACCAGTTTGACTGTTAACTAAATGCAAAGACGTTTAGACCCGGAAACGGGCGTAAATAAGCCTTTTGAAGATGTTTCCATGTCAGGGGCGTATTCAGAATTTTTTCAGGGAGGGGGCATCAATTTTCGTCACTTTTCAAGCGTAGTTTTTTTCGACAGATTTAATTTTAAGCAACTTAAGCGACAAAAACGACTCTAGGGGGATACAGGGGCATGCTTCCCCGGAAAATTATGAAACTTTGCATACTGCAATGTTATTCCTTTAATGTCGAACGTTTGGCAGGAAAACTGTGAATTCTAGTCTTTAGGCTAGACAATCAGTTTTACTCGTCTCGGAGTCAGACCTTGAGTCTACCGCTGCAGAAACAGACGCTCTGACTATTTTGCCATCTTATGTTGTAATGAATGTCAATAATAAATGCATATAGTGTGTCATATTGCAATATGCTTATTTTTTAAATTTGGTTGCAAGTCTATTTGAACTTACTCCCCCACTTTATGGGTGCTAGAATCGCCACTGCCCTTGCATCGTTGCTAGTGCGGTGGGCTGAGCTTGAGGTGGTAGTGTACCGTCACAAATAAGTTTTTGACAAGAGAAGTTAATCAAGTCAGAAGCCTGTAGCAATAGCTCTGGGTCATTGTTTTTAGTAGGGTTTCCCTTTTTCCCGAATTTTCAACCTCCTGGGAAACGGAAAATTTCAAAAATTTTCGAAAATACCGGAAAATTCCCGAAATCCCAAAATTTCTCGAGATTCCCGAGATTCGGAAAATTCCTGGCGTAATTCACCGAAACTCCATCTAATATTCTTTTTTGTCGGTAATTTTATTGATATCCTAATGCACAGGTTTTTTAAAGTATCAATTTGTATTTAATATCGTTGGATAAAAATCTTTAAATAACTTATATTCAGTAAATTAATATATTTATATTGTACAATTGTGTTTTATTTACTGCCCGCGTTTCTTTCATTTTTATTGTAAATGGGGTTTACTGTGACCATTCAGAAGATCTAGTAGGGTAGGGTTTTTTGAACTGGGGGTAGTGTACCCCCTGGAGGTACGAAGCACCATAGCAGGGGCTACGAGATAGGTTATCAATTTAGACGCTGTTTAGTCTGTTTCTCAGTAAATTTAACTCTGCTTTCAAGGTGCGTATATGCATTCACCTTATTTACTAGTTTGCTAAAGTTCGATGGCATCCTCATTGTAGTTCCATTCAATTCAACTTTTATTCCCGCACACTTAGAAATTCAAACGAACAAAATCATAAATTGGTAGTTTATGGAAAACGGTTGTTTTCTAAATTGAACTAGAATAAGAATAATTAGTCTCTTTTCAATTCTGCGATGTAAGTTTTTAGTATATTTTGACTGTAGCCTGTTGCTCTTATGCGTTGAACATCAATGCATTGTATATTTGTTTACGTCTATTTGTTCGTGCATGTGTTCATTTATTATGTTTTCTTTTTTGCAATATAAGATAGTTCAACGAATGAGAATGAGTAGTTTTAGATAGGAAAACTTATCCTGCAGTTAACGCGCGTGCCGCATTATTCGCTGATAGTCCACTACGTTACATCATATTAGTACGGAAGAATGGAATGAAAAATGGAAAAAAAAATTAGTATGGAATGGAAAATTTTTGGCATGGAATGGAAACAATTTTGCAGTATGGAATATGGAAAACTCATCTTCCATTCCATGCCATTCCATAGCATGCCCTGCTTTACTGAAAGCCATAAGCATTTTTTTGGGACAAATAATTTTTGTTTTAGATAGTGGGGGGGTTGTCGGGGAAAGTCAAGACAAGCAAGGTGTAGACTAGGTGGGACACACATTTAAACTCTAGGTTACTTTTGAATTGGAACAGTGGTTTAGCAGCTGCAGTTGGTTGAAGAGTCAAAAAGAGCAGAAATGGCCCAGTAAAAACAATGTCTTCTCTTTACGGGAAGTCATAAAAATCAATATAAAAGGCCTAAAAATTGGAACATTATTGCTGTGCATAGTGCTTTCTAACGATGAAAATGCGTGAGAATAAGACAACTAAAGCAAGGTAATCAGTGATTAAATTATTGCAAAACTCTAGTAAGAACGTAAGATATTTTGTTAAAAAGCAACTTGAATTCAGAAAGACATTCATTTAACCAATCTCGAAAGCAAAAGATCGAAATTTTTGCGCGCAAATAACAACTGACACAGGATTTTTTTTATCTCTTGAACAGTATGACTTCAAATTCTTTTCATTCTACTAGCCTGCGTTGAATTGACGTTTTACTTGTAAATCTAAAACTGCTACCTTCTCAAACTACCCGTTAATTGACCGTGGAAATGAGTCTTCATTTATAACTAAGTTGACCTTAACTTTGTTTCAGCTTTTTTGTTAACGTTACCGTAAATATATATGCCTTAATTTATTCGCTTAAAGTAACTTGGGTAAATTATAACTTGCGAAAAGACCAAGAAATCAGGGAGTCGAACCGAACCCGAACAGGAGTTTTATAAACCGGTTTTACGCTATTTTTGTTGAACTAACCGGACCCAAACCACATTTTTCAAAATCGTAAAGAGCGAACCGGAACTGAACCGAATAATGTGAGTAATTGCGAACCTTAACCGAGCCCGAACCGATTGAAAAAGCGGCTCGCTCCGTGAAGTCACTCGCGTCACTTTGAAGCTGGTTCAAATTCAAAATAATAGTCACTTATGCAAGTAATCTACGCATGGTGAAGAATTCTTTTGCGTTTGATATACCCGGTCCCGTAATACACGCGTAACAGACTAAACAAAGCGCTTTAACACTAATTTAACGCCACGTGTGGATTGAACAGGCCGCTGGTGTCAGAGCGTAAAAGCAATTCAACTGTCTCGAAATTGGCTTTACTACAAGTATTTTTCGCATTATTTTGGCCTGCCAATGCGACGAAAAATTGCTTTGTACGTTTTATTCTTTAAATTGTATTACTAGAATTATACCATTTTTTACTGCGAACCTGAACCGGAACTTTATAAACCGGTTTTGAAATATTTTTTACTGGAGCGAACCCAAACCGGAGCGTTTCAATTTATCTGAACCTTAACCGGAACTGAACCGAAATTTGAAACCGCGTTGAACCCAAACCGAACCTTAACCGGAAAAATTAAACGGTTCGACTCCCTGCAAGAAATGGTCAAGATGTGTTGAACCAGTAAGGGAACTCCAATTAAATTATTTTTCTAAGATCTCTTACATATACTTATCAACAAAACCGTAAATTATAAGATATGAAATTAAACCGATCGTGGATTGATGTTTCAATTCATATTACAGTACTATCATTTTTGTAGAAATTTTTTCATCTTGTTTAATTTTTACCTTATTTGGCTTTTTTTTTTCATTTTGTTTTTCCCACTTCTTTGTTTGCCTTTATTCCTTATGGTTACGTTTGATTAGAAGATTCTCCTAAAATCTCTAGTATCATAAACTAGATTCCAATTGTTTATCATCGCAAAAAGATCATTACAAACCGAAAACTATTTGCATTAATTTAAAAAAGCATTCCGCAAAATACTGTATGCTTTCACATAGCCCAGGGGTGGGCAAACTTTTTGCATGAAGGGCCGCATTGCAAAAAAAATTTTGAAGCCGAGGACCGCATTGCTTTGGAAAAGAAAAGTAACAAAGGTAATCACCAGTGGCGCACACAAAGATTTGGCAAAGGGGGGGGGAGGGGGATACCACCGGGGACCTGGGGGTGAAACCCCCAGCCTCTGGAGACCAAGGGGGTCTGGGGGCGTAGCCCCCAGCCGCCAACGAATTTTTACAATTTTCACATAAAGAACACTCATTGTAGCGCACGTTTTATCGAAAAAGGGCATGGAGTGCAGTCACTCTGGACACTGCAAAAATATTTCCGCAGCTTATGTCTAAAAACTGAGGCTGGGCTAAAATAAGCAAAAGGAGGCTGCAACCATTATTAGCTTGAGAAATTATAAACTGAAAGTTAGGTTTTAGCACCTTATTTCAGGGCCAAGAGGGAGGCATGGCACCGTGGCCCCCTCTGCGTGCGCCTATGGTCATCACGACCGCAAATGTCCTATTTTCCATGTGATTTCACTAGGGTACAAAGTTTATCTTTTTGTAAGTGCCCGCGGGCCGCATGAAATGATCTCGCGGGCCGTAGTTTGCCCACCCCTGACATGGCCTAATTAAAAGCTGCTAAGAAATGCGCTCGGACGCATGACGCATTTTGCGACCAACTGTCAGGTTTCGCTCAGCAACGAGCCCGCACTACCTGCCGACATAAAGGCTGCGATTCTCAACACAACCGACAACTTATAATATTTACGCATATCGATACTCACGGCACATACTTCACTAGAACGCAAAAAAACTTAAATACAGAACAGCGCGATACATAGATATACACAAAATTCGAGTCCTTCTAGAACAGAGGTTTTCAACCTATGGGCCATGGCCCAGCAGTGGGCCACGCCACGGCACTGTTTTCAGTGGGCCACAGAGCTTGATTAGAAAGCAACATCAGCAGTCTCCAATCATGTCATTATGTTGACTTCGTGCCTTTTGTTGAAAGTTGCTGGGCCACCGCACACGGTCATATTTTATCATTTCAGTGAGCCATGAGCTAAAAAAAGGTTGAAAAACCCTGTTCCAGAGAGTATTACGAGTAGGGTTTCCCTTTCGAGATTTCGGAACGAGAAATTTCCCGAGAAAATTATCTTATACTCATTATTTCTCTCTGCTTTCATAAATACCCACCACGAAACAATTTGCGTTGCTGTTTGTAAATTTCCCATTCCCGGATCGGGACCCTGGAAAATTTGAAACTTTTCCGGGATCCTTTTTCTTTTCCTCTTGTCAGTTGTTTAATTCCAATCAAATTGTGTGCTTGAAAAAAACACTTAAAACTCAGAAGTCCATTTTGTCATCACTTAGCGATTTCTTGCCAACATTTACAGCTTGGAAAGTCATCTTGAGAAATACCTTCGTTCAAAACTTAAGATACAAACGCATTAATGACAAACCACGCCAAAAGTCACTATTAAAATACCGGTAAATCTAGAACATTTTATAATGCAGTCTGATAAGTCTGAGACGCGGCAAGCGAATCAAATTAGCATAGCGCAAAAACATCGCCAAACAGTTACAAAAACGCTGAAATGCCGGGAAAACGTTGCAGTAATGCAGTTAGCTCGGCCTTCGATTTGCACAGATGTGTCGAAATCAAACTTTCAACATACAGAAAGAAAAACTCCTGAAAACCGCGACCTCAGTTCAACTCGAGAACAAATGCAGCACAATCTAAGCAGAGGAGGCATTAGCTCTCCATAGGTATCCCGTTCTCTTTGTTTGTTTCACTTTTTTTCTCTTCTTTGCTCTGTTCACTGTGTTTGTGATCTCGTTTTTTATCCTTACGATGAGACTTGCTGCTTCTTTTTTTTCCAGGAGAGCGAGAAGATGATCTTCTTCTGAATGAGCGAGAGCGCGATCGCTTTCTTCTGCTGTCTCTGCTTCTGCTTCGTTTTCTGGCAGGAGAGCGTGATCTTCGAGATGATCTTGATCGCGATCTCTTCCTCCTATCTCGGCTCTTACTTCTGCTGCGGCGACTACTCCGCCGATCCCTCGAACGCGATCTTCGTGATCTTCCATGTGATCTAGATCTTGATCTTCGCCGTCGCGATTTATTTCGACTCCTGGATCGACGACGACGATGTCGAGATCGTGAGCGGCTTCGCGATCGCCTCCTTGAACAACTGCCACTATGTCTGGCTCCAAAGCACGAGCAATGAGGGTCTGAGCTTCCCGCACACGACGCATCGCTTCATCAATTTCACGTGAATTTCCTGAGTCACCGCTCTTTGAAGATGGTTTTACAGTACAATCGCATTGTTAAAATGATTGATTTTTATAGGTCGATCTCCCAGCAGCGAGCCATTCAAGTTCATTGCTTTCGCGACATGATCAACATGAGCAAATTCAAGGAAAGCAAATCGAGTGGGTCGTGTTTCTTCTCCAGCCATGCGCACAAACTTCACCTCTCCACAAGGAGCAAAAAAAGTTGAAATCTGTTCAGCAGTCACGGTCTTGGAATCCAGAATCCCAACATAAATTGTTCTTCGAATTTCGTCCAACTTAGCTGAATCTATGCTTCCCATCTGCATTCCTGGCCCCAGATTGGCTGGTCCCACAAACTGCAAGAAATGATTCCTCAGGTATTATGCCTTCATTAAATGGAACATATACAAGAGGACGATCAATAAACACAGTGTTGGTCAAATGCTGCGCAACACCGACGGAGCCTCCTTGTTCAAATCTGATGAAAGCAACTTTTGAACCAGGATTACCCGGCTCTTGCATTTTGGGGTACAACTGGTAATCAGCAATGGGTCCCAAGAAGCTAGATAGCTTGAAAATTTACTCATCATTTGCTGTGGGAGTAATATTAGTGACTTGTACAACATGAGAATCCATTAATATGGATACGTACAGCGTATTTTAAATTATAGCCTACCCTTGTGATCTCGCAAGTACCGGAAAATTTGAAACTTTCTCGGGATCCCGGGAAATTTTTGAGCTGAGCAAATTGAATCGGCAAGAAAGTAGCGTGTTTTCAACTTAATTTGCCCTATTTCAGAGCTACGTTTAAATGTTCGATCTCAGCTGAAAAATAACAGTGGCCTACATCCAAGATCAACTATAACAATAATGCAGCTTTTTTGCACGAATTATTATTACGCTACTCTTGTGATTGCGACTTGAAAATGATAAAGAGCCAACTTATAAAAATAAATTTGATTGCTTAATAGTGGTTTGCATTAGGGTTTCCCTTTCGAGATTTCGGGACGGAAAATTCCCGGAAAATTTAAAACTTTTCAATCTTGTTGTAAATAATCATTGCGTTTGAGAACCTGCCTCTTCTATTGATGAGCTAATTTAATTCTCGTTTGTAAATTGCATTTGTCTGCTTCCTTGCCTCTAGTATAGTAATTGTGTAATCGCTGCTTGCTTTGCCACGTTGTATCTGATTCAGTTCCTTTATATCAGTTCCAATCTGAGCTATCGCAGACCAGACGTGTTTGTGTCGAGTTATGTTCAAACTGCCAGTGTACTTAGTTTATATTATGAAGTATGAGTTTCTTTATTAACACATTAATTATTTCACATTGTAGATGTTGATTTTATTTAGTTGATTAAAGCCATAAATCTGTATTTGCTTCTGCTGCCGCTTCTGCTGATGACCGCTTCTGCTGATGAACTGCCGCTTCTGCTGATGTGCCATCGCTATTTAGTAATTTGTCGCCTAAGTGTAAGCCTATCGCTGTTAAATCAAGACGTTTTAACAATAATGATCAAAAATTTATTGACGAAGAAATACATCGTTTGCATTCGGAAGGCATAATACGGCCAAGTGTATCTCCGTGGCGAGCACAAGTTGTGGTTGTAAAAAATGCAGAAACTAATAAGCGTCGTATGTGCATTGACTACTCTCAAACAATTAATTTATTCACAGAACTTAACGCATACCCACTGCCTAAAATAGACACTCTTATAAATGATTTAGCCAAATATACTGTGTTTTCTACGTTCGACCTACGCAGTGCATATCATCAAATACCTATTGCTGAAAAAGACAGAATTTACACGGCCTTTGAAGCTAGCGGGAAGTTGTGGGAGTTCATTAGGATTCCTTTTGGGGTTACCAATGCGGTACCGGCTTTTCAGAGGGAGATGGATAAACAGGTGCAAAATGAGGGTTTAAGCGATACCTTCCCTTATGTTGACAACATTACCGTGGGTGGCCGTAACCAACAGGAACATGACCAAAATGTTAAGAACTTGCTGGACGCTCTCCAACAAAGAAAATGGACCTTAAATGACAAAAAAAGCATTTTGTCGGTCTCCTCGATCAACATTCTCGGTTACAATGTTGGTAATGGCATTATACAACCTGATCCCGAGCGATTACGCCCTTTAAAACAGCTCCCGCCTCCGACCAATGCAAAATCGTTAAAACGTGTATTAGGACTGTTTGCCTACTATGCGAAGTGGATTTACCAATTCTCAGATAAAATTTGTCGATTGAAGAAAGTCACTACGTTTCCACTTAACGATTTTCAATTAGCAGATTTTGATTCACTAAAACATGAAATAGAACAAGCCTCCTTGAAATCTATTGACGAAAACACTCCATTTGTCGTAGAGTGCGATGCATCAGATGTGGCGATTTCGGCCACTCTAAATCAAGGGGGCCGTCCGGTTGCTTTTATGTCCCGGTCTTTTCATGGAAGCGAACTGCATTACCCGGCAGTAGAAAAAGAAGCCACTGCTATAATGGAAGCGGTGCGCAAATGGAACCACTTTCTTTCTCGGCAGCACTTTACTTTGGTCACGGATCAACGATCTGTAGCATTCATGTTGGACAACCGTAAGCGCACGAAGATAAAAAATAACAAAATTCAGTGTTGGCGTCTCGAATTGGCATGTTATAGCTACACAATTAAGTATCGACCAGGAGCAGCGAATGTTGCACCAGATTCATTAACACGTGCTTTCTGTGCCTCAACTGTGACGGAATCGAGGCTTATGAAAATACACAGTGACCTCTGCCATCCCGGTGTGACCAGGCTTCTGCATTTCGTACGAAGAATTTACCATTTTCCACAGATGATGTTCGTAAAGTTTGTTCTTCGTGCCGTGTTTGTGCTGAACTCAAACCGTCTTTTTTTACACCAGAAGAGAGTCGTCTGATCAAAGCTACCCGACCATTCGAAAGGATCAGCGTAGATTTTAAAGGTCCCTTACCATCTTCGTCGAAAAATAAATATTTACTAGTAATTGTTGATGAATATTCCAGGTTTCCCTTTGCGTTTCCCTGTTCAAATATGCATTCAACTACTGTTATTGAGTGTTTGGATAAACTCTTTGTGCTTTGTGGTATGCCAAACTACATACACTCCGACAACGCGAAATCCTTTTTGTCTGGAACTGTAAAAGACTACTTACTCAAGCGGGGCATCGCTTCGAGTAAATCTTCCCCATACCATCCAACTGGTAATTCACAAGTGGAACGCTACATTGGAATTCTTTGGAAAGCGATTCGCCTCTCATTGAGGTCCCTTAATCTCCAAATAGCTTCTTGAGAACATGTTTTACCTGATGCACTCCACTCCATTCGGTCGTTGTTGAATACAACAACGAATTCGACCCCACACGAGCTTTTCTTCAACTTTCCCAGACGCTCATCATGCAACAAGTCGCTGCCCTCTTGGCTTTGTAGCCCTGGTCCTGTAATGTTACGCAAGTTTGTGCGAATGAACAAAAATGATGATCTGGTTGAACAGGTTCAACTTCTAGATGCTAACCCTACTTTCGCGAGTATTCGATATTCAGATGGAAGAGAAAGTAACGTATCCACAAGTGATTTATCACCCTGCCCAAGGCCAGTGAATCCCTCCGCAATTGAATCGGATATTGACCTTCCCGTTGAAATGCAAGAGCAGCAGTCTCCGATTTTTCAAATTCCTCAAGAACAACGTGAAGATGAATCCTCACCATCCATCCCAACCAGCCCTCAGCCGCCCAATTGTGAAGATGATAGCTCCAGAACTTTTCCAAACACCGAATCTTCAAGAGTTCGAAGATCGAGTAGATCCACTCGGGGGGTGCCACCAACAAGATACGGAAATCCAATTTCACATTAAGGGGGAAAAGATGTTGTAAATAATCATTGCGTTTGAGAACCTGCCTCTTCTATTGATGAGCTAATTTAATTCTCGTTTGTAAATTGCATTTGTCTGCTTCCTTGCCTCTAGTATAGTAATTGTGTAATCGCTGCTTGCTTTGCCACGTTGTATCTGATTCAGTTCCTTTATATCAGTTCCAATCTGAGCTATCGCAGACCAGACGTGTTTGTGTCGAGTTATGTTCAAACTGCCAGTGTACTTAGTTTATATTATGAAGTATGAGTTTCTTTATTAACACATTAATTATTTCACATTGTAGATGTTGATTTTATTTAGTCGATTAAAGCCATAAATCTGTATTTGAAGCTGGAATCATTACAAATCTTTTACTCATTCTTTCTCTTTGCTTTTATAAATACCCACCACAAAACAATTGGCGTTGCTGTTTGTAAATTTCCCGTATCCCGTAAAATTTATGTCGAGATTCCGGGGCATTTTTTTACATTAATAAGGGGTTTAGCGGTACTGATATCTATCATTCCGACATAAAAAATGCGTTACTGCAAATTTAAAATTTTTGTTTTGCTTAATAAAAATTTTTTTTTCGAAATTCGCTAAATTTTTTAAGACGAAATGCTTGTAAGATCAAAATTTTTTTCTCTATTTGTCAAAAAAATTGAAAAACTCGAACTAAGCTTGTCAAAACAACATAACAAAATGTTGAAAATTAGATGTGAAATGCTGAAAATCATAAAAAATGTCAAAATGATTCAGCTCGGGAAAATTTCCCGGAAATTTTTCCCGGGAATTTCTCGAATCCCGGGAATCCCGAGGATTTTTGAAATAATCCTCGTTTACCGGGAAGTTGAAAATCCAGAAAAAAGGAAAACCCTAATTACGAGTTTAACACGATTGTTGAAGCCCATTCATGAAAGAACTATAATGACGCAGAAAAAGGTACGTATCGCAGGAGTAAAACAAGAATTACATCGAGGACAGTCCAAATTGTTACGCAACACTTCTGAATCTACTAGAACAAGGTCCGCAAATAACGGGTCGCGACACTTTCGACTTTGGGTCGAAAAAATTTTAAACATAGGTCTACATAATTATTTTGACGTGATGATATTTTTTTGCTTCAGTTTTTTTCAGGTATTATTTTAAACTAGTTTTGGTTTTGAAACTTTTTGCCTATGTTAATTCTAAATTTTTGAATTTTTTGAGTCATGACTCGTAAGTTTTAAAAATTGATTCCTCACGCAACAAGTGTCAATTGTTAGGAACGATAATCGGGCGCTGCGTGTAGAATTTCAACGTCTTTATTGCAAATCACTGTTAGCGAGTCTCCGACTCAGTTCACTTCAAACTGTTTTGTTGGCACCTGTGAGAGGAAAATTGCAATTGGATTTTGCTCAGTTTACGTGTTTTGACTTGCCAATTCGGAACCATTCACTCTATCATGAATCGTCTCCCGCATCAAACCGCGAATTTGCTTATTGTGTTCTAAACGCAATGTTAATACTTCTCACAAGGACAGTGGTTCTTAACCTGAGCGTTACCGCCCCCTAGTGGGCGCTGTTAACTTTTAGAAGGGCGAAAATATTCAGGGAGCGCTCGGGGGAAGAGGGAGGGGCGTTACATTCAGAGGGTGTAAAGATATTTTGTGTCATGATCAATATAATATACACGTGATCTGCACATTCTGTAGGCCTGCTAGCCCAGAGCTGGAAAAAAAAGTAAGGACTTCTGCGGACGAGATGACTTTTTTTATTTTCACTGATCTTTAGTGGAAATAGGACGTCTGCGGACGTAATGACCTTTTCTTTTTGCTCTTTACTGACTTTTAGCGGAAGATAAGACAGCTACGGACGTGATAATCTTTTTTTGCTCTTCACTGATTTTCAGTGGAAAGAAAGACAACTGGGCGACAGATTAAGGAAACCTTTGAAAAGGGGCGCTGGGAAGAAAAGGTTGAGAATCACTGCACTAGAAGAATAAACGCAATGATTTATTTTTTACGACTGTGCTAACTTTGTCCTGTTTGTAAAAATTGCTGCATTCAACAGTAGCCTTAAAACTAGAAATTAAAATAAACAGTGTTCGACAAACATGACGCTTCCAAATTTTTTAGGTCGCGTGGATTTAGAACATTCTTTGGGGGGTTGCGTCAAAAAGTATTTGCGGACCCCTGTACTAGAATAGAAACAACACTGGTGAAAAAGTATATCGTTACAATCTCAAAAAAAGTACCGTATACAAGGCATAAACTGCTATGAATTAATGAGCATAAAGAGACTGAAGTTTTTTCGCGAAAAGTTAACAGTTGAAAGCAACTTTTTATCCTATTTTAGTTCTTTAGTCTTAGCCAGCAGGCTAATATTGTAGGCCTATTGATTTTTTTTCTAAGCTAGTAACCTAAGGAGCTAACTAACACTTACAAATTAAATCATTTTTACAGCAATTTGAAGCATTGAAGAGGGAAAAAAAGAGATACTTTGCGACAAAAAACAAAACAAAAATATATAAAAGGCAGTGTCTACAGCAATGGCAGGCTTTTTCTTGTGAAACTGTACACACCAACCCTTCAGTTACGTTTGCTTTAGGTCTTTAACCCTATCCCCAATCTCTTCCCTTAACTGTACTCTAATACTCCTAATTTTTGTCTTTGAAGTTACGGCTGATAAAGTCATACCAGCGTAACATCAACGTCATGTATAGAAACAAACAAGCAATCCGGTGCGGCAGCGTTTTGTTGAAGGAAACCGGTACCGGTGCTCTAGACCAGGGGTGGACAAACTTTTCACACGACGGGCCAGATTTATAAAAACTGTTGAAGCCGCGGGCTGATTGGAAAGGTGACGACCACTCCTTTTTTTTTTTTCGGAGATCACGGTCCACGAACGAATGATCTCCAAAATAAAAAGTTTTCACCTCGCTTTTCATATCAATTTAAACCGTTGAGGCTTATTTTTTTGAAATCAGTGCCATACGCGATCTCTAATGGAAGAAAAAAGTTTTCCATTCAATTCATGGTGGAAGTTTAAGTTTCTGTAAGTGACGGCGGGCCAGAATAAAAAGACCGGCGGGCCGAATTTGGCCCGCGGGCTATAGTTTGCCATGTCTGCTTTAGACAGTAGACACTTCCTTTATAAAAACACTAATTATACGAAAACTAGACGATACGCTGATATGAGACATTAGGCCTACAATTTATAGGTTTTAAAAGCAATACTTGACGGTTTTCGAAAAAATCCGTGATCTTGTTCGTTTTTAAGTGGCTACAAGAATTGTAATGTAATGGACTAAACACTGACAATAGAAACGACTTTCGCACTGATCAAAAAAAAAAAAACAGTATATAATATCAAAGTCATAAAATGGGGCGTCTGCCGGAATGGCGCGGATGTAAGCAGTTAAGCATCCGCTTTCTAATTTAGCAATACTTCTGTTCCGAAACCGGTATTTTTTAGGTAAATTATCAAAATTATTTGTTAATTGTGAGTTTTTCACCAACTTCCATCGCATACTTCTTTTTTAATAATTAATCTAATAGGTGATTTGTGGTACAAAATTTTGATATTGCATGATAAAGTAATTTTATTTCGAAGCTTTTCGTTTCACACTCATCAGGAGAAAGTCGTCGGAAAGGGAGAAAACCGAAAACACAACTTCTTATGCAGCTATGAGAAGAAAGAGAGGGAAAGCGGGAAGCGCGCTGATTGCTGGCATCGATGACGAAATCTACCAGCTGTTTCGACTGGCCAATTAATCGAATGCAATTTTGTTCATATCCAATTGAAAATTTGGCATATTCTCCGGTTTTGCTAGTTTATAACCTAAAAGCCTGTTACATAGATTTTTGCTAATTCTTTTGTTTTTAAGTTGAGGTTTAGTACTTTGTAAAGGTATCAGCGGACGCCTCATCACGCTAAAAAACATTTAAAAATATTTTGACGCCTCATATCAAAATGTTTTTTAGCCCTGCCTATTCACCCGAATCACAAAAATGCAGCACAAAAATCACGACCATTTAAGTACCTTTGCAATAAAATAGGCTATACGCAAACAGACAAACTACTGTATTGGTGAAAGCAAACTGCAACAACCTTTCTCCTTGGACAAAAAATTATACAAAAATTGAGTTGGCTTATTCGCTCTTAGTCTCAGCAAAATTTAAATCAGTGGCCAGGGCCTTTGCGATAAACCGAGCGATCAACAACGATAAAATAAAATTACAAATACCACTCAGAAAATACAAATCAAAGCAGTTACACTTTCAAAGAAACACTATTCGATACCCCATCATTCTGACTGAAAGAAAACTACTTTTTCATCTACGAATATAACATTAAGCTCATATTCAAGCCTGCAGTAATCCTAATTATAATAACATACGTATAGCGTAGACCGAACTGGCACGTTGGCGTAGTGGTTAAATACACCGCTAACGGTGTGGGAGGTCAGACGTTTGATTCCCGGGCTGATCATATCGGATGCAGTGTCGCCAACGGCTCGCGCTCACCACCGCTGCGACATTTTTAAGAAGCTACGCTGCCCCGGCGCTAAGCCGGGGGAAGAGGCCCGCCACTCGTTGCGGTTACACGCTTAAACGTGATACAGTGAGTATAGTAAAAGTTTTATAGTTTAAATTATATACAAAAACAATACTTCCGCTGTAAACCTAAAAAGTGCATGACAAAGCGATACACATTTCAATAAACAATTACTACCCTTGAATATCTAAAAAAGCAATGTAAATATAAAACTGCTCAATTGAGGGGTAAATCAGCATTCTTGCGCTAACATAAAAAAAATCAAATCTTTGTTACACTAAAACAATTGTGTGCGCCATACGTATTCCGCTCAAGCGTGTAACAAGTGGCAGGGCCCATCTCCGCGGCTTAGCGCCTTGGCATCACAGCTCCGAAGAAACGTCGCAGCGGTGGCGAGGCGTTGGCGACATTATGCGCGTGTTTAGAACGGCTCGGAATCGAACCCCAGACTTCCCGCACCGATAGCGATGTTATTAACCACTACGCCGACATTTACGCGAAAAACCGGAGGACGTGTACGTCAATGTTCGATTTGTTTTTGCAAAGAAATAACCTTAGGGTCGTCGTAAATGCATACGAAATTCGTTTTTTGTTATTGGGCTAATGAAGATAATATCAAGGGATTTGTTACAACTTCAACACCTATATGCTGTACTAGATGAAAATCAATCGATAAATTTTTGAATGAACGATTGACTTTGCCAACGCATTTGCATTACAAAGTAACAAGCCTACAAAATGCGAATAAAATTTTCAGTCTTACGCTTTACAGCAAGGGTGGCCAACCTGTGGCGGATAGCACGATTTGAAGTGGCGAAACGCTACCGACCCACTATCCTATTCTTTTCTGAGAAGAGGCTTCATGAAGATTTTTTTAGAGAACGCCTCCCAGTTTTGCTAAAATTTTAAAATACAGTATTTTGTTTGTGTGAGAATAAAAAGTGAAATTGAATAACATTGGCGATTGAGTAAAAAAGGTTGGCCATCTCTGCTTTGCAGGTTCCTAGCAAGTTCAAGGTGAGATAACACAGTCACTTGCTGTTTTACTTCACGATATTTGTCATATCTGATATAATTTAGACAGTAAATACAAAATAAAAATAGCTTTGAGAGAATAATTAGCTAAATTTATTTTCGTAACTGTAATAAATGAGCAGTATATGCTAGGCACTACGAAACTGAGGCGTTTTTATAAATATGGACTCAACTGTCGACCCCATGTGGAACAGTACAATGTTTGCGTAATATCACTACTTAAACGTTGTATTTCTAGCTCGAGCATAAACTTTGGTCATGCGACCGCTGAATGTTCAATACATTTGTGCTCGAATTAATCTTTCAGTTACGAGAATAACCGGCACTCTTTTCCAATTGAGATTTGGTATGCGCAAACGTGCAAAGAAGCGAAGTAAGGTCTATTAAAAGAATTCAGCGAAGACTGCATGGCGTCTTAATTCACTTAATCAGTCTTGATGCACACGCGGATCAGTTGGCTTAACAGAGCTGTAAAAGAGCAGTAACCCAAGCAACAGTCTATTCCATTTTTTAAAAGCGTTGTATCGTCAGTTCAAGCATCTGGCAGAAACAGCAATTTTTTCCATAACGAAGAGTAGCTTCAAAGTCGAGTTCTTTTGTGAATAGGAGGTATAAGAATCAGTCTAAAATAATATCGACATAAGTCATATTAAAATTACGATTTGCAAAAATACGAGTGGCCTAACAAAAAGTCATGATTAAAACAGTTGTAAATTATGATTGAATTTTTAAAGTTCTTTTTACGTTATAAATAGTCATTGTCATGAAAATTTCATATTTTTTTATTTACAAGCAAGGGTTGAAACCAAAACCTAAACTGAAACCTGAAAACCTGGTTTTAAAGAAAATTTTTGAAACCGAAACTGAAACTGACACTTGTTAAGCCTAATTTTTGAAAACTTAAACTTGAACCAAGACCGTTTTTTTTTAAACGTCAAAACTGAAACTGAAATTAAAACCTTTTCAAAAATTTCTAAGGCTTTAGGTTTTAAAAATTGTCATCATCATCACAACAGTACAGTTCCTTTAATACTGAGTTTCAAATATAGAAGCTGTAAATACTAATTTTTGAGTCTTTGTTTCACTGAACTCGGAATTAAACCCATGTCCTCAACTTCTGAAGCAATTGCTCTACTCACTGAGCCATCTGAGCTGCTTCTTATCATTGTATTAAAGCAAAAACGCCAAAAAGTAGAGCGTCCGAATAATGTGTATTCAAAAAAATACAGTTTTCTTGGGTGAAACTTAACCGAAACTGAAACCCCAAAACCGAAGCCATGCATAAGCAAAACTGAAACCAAAACTTAAACCTATTTTTTATCACCCGTGAAATCAATCCAAAACTGATACCTGGCATCTGCTTTTCATCACACTCAAACTGCAACTGACACCCCAACAACAAATAGCCAGGTTTCCACCCTTGTTTACAAGAACATGATAAATGATACACAGACCAATCCAGCTGCTTTTTAAAAACATGAATAAAAAATTGGCGTCATTGTTATTTCCAGAAAAACTAATAATCAGCTTTAAATTTATTCGAGAGTAATATGATGCGATTACGAATAAAAATTATTCGCACTTTCCGTTGATTAAAAATTAGGTAAAGATGAAATAATATTTTTGCATGTGAAACCAAAAAAGTATAGTAAAAAAACTAGAAACGTCGAAATATAGTGTTACGTCGCCATAGGGAATTGAACCAGGTTTTGTGTGTTTTTTCTTTTCTCTGCGTGAACCGGAATGAGCTCATCTTCCTTTTGCTTACAAAATGTGTTTAAGTTTAAGCTTTTTACGTTGTTCCGCAGCGCCTGATTTAAATTGATTAATCATTTCGGTTTTCGTCGCTTCTCTGCAAATTTATTCACAATTTTGTTGTAACACTCGAGTGCGGTTGCAAACTAGACAGGGTGCAGTTGGTTGATGGAGGTAATTTATGTTATTGAAGCCTTAAATGAAAAGCACTATTTCCCTAATATTTGAGTTGTTACAATTTAAGTTCAATTCTATTTATGTTTTAGGTTGTCTGCAACTGAATATTGGTAAGTTTTCAGTCACTATTATTGTGCATATTTACTCGTCAGCAGGGTTCTAATTATTTGTTTTCCTCATAGAAAACCAGTTCAACACGACCGTGAGATTGAGTACTGCGTTTGCTTTCATGAGCGTCAGGCGCCTACAGACCGCTATTTAACGACGTTACGTAGGATAAAATAACACTCACTTTTTTGAAGCAATAGTGTGTTCCAGGGGACGGAGTGGCTCATCAAAATATTTGTTTGCTTTTTCTGGTTGATTCTGATACATCATACAGCAACCAATGTGATACAGAACGTCAGCAGTTTTTCGAACAGCATTTTCATCGTGTTGATACTACCGTTTTTTTTAATGTGCAGTGATCTTTCAAACGCAATTAAAGTTTTGTCTGGTTTGATTAAATCTAAGAACGGAGTGACTCATCAAAATATTTGTTTGCTTTTTCTGGTTGATTCTGATACGTCATACAGCAACCAATGTGATACAGAACGTCAGCAGTTTTTTGAACAGCATTTTCATCGTGTTGATACTACCGTTTTTTTTAATGTGCAGTGATCTTTCAAACGCAATTAAAGTTTTGTCTGGTTTGATTAAATCTAAGAAGCACCACCCCATGTTGTACAATGTGTAAGCGACGTCATTATACAAACTTTGCGCAGATCCTTGTTTTATCTGTTAACTCTCTTCGAGATAATGAACTGCCTCTTCTGGTTAGTTTGTGATACTCCAGCCAATTCCCATCTTGTGAAATGGATAAGCAGCATTTTCGTCGATGGCATCACCTGATGAAGCACAATTCAGAATTTGCATTGATCTATTAAAAAAGTCAATAGCTTGGGCTAGCTGATTTTTGCTCAAACACATTCCCATACAAAACTGTGCTCTTTCCACATCTTTATCCCTGTTCATATCCAACGACGCATTTTCCATATTTTGTAAAGATCTCTTCAAATAATCGATCGCTTCATCTACTCTGTTGGTATGATACAAACAAATCCAAATATTTCGCGGCGTTGTAGCCACATCTTTACCAATGCTGACATCCAACGACACATTTTCTCTGATATGTAATACTCTTTTAAAATAACCGATCGCTTCATTTGGTTTGTTGTTACGCAGTTTAACTACTATCTAATAAAATGCATTAGCCACGTCTTTGTCGTTGCTCATATCCGACGAAACATTTTCTCTGATTTGTAACACTCTTTCAAAATATTCAATCGCTTCATTTGGTTTGTTGGCACCATTCAAGCAGTATCCAATCTCATGCAGTGCAATAGACACGTCTTTGTCAGCATTCACGTCCAATGACACATTTTCTCTGATTTGTAACGCTCTTTCCTAATAACCGATCGCTTCATTTGGTCTGTAATTCCGCTAGCAAAATTCGATCCATCGATGTGTATCCGCCACATGTTTGTCCTTGCTGACATCCGACGACATTGTTCTTTGATTTGTAACACTTTTTCAAAATAACCGATCGCTTCGTTTAGTTTATTGACACTATTTAAACAGTATCCAATCTCATGCAGTACACTAGCCACGTCTTTGTCGGCATTTACATCGAAAAACAAGTTTTCTCTGATTTGTAACGTTCTTTCAAAATAACCGATCGTTGCATCTGGTCTGTTGTTCCGCAAGCAAAATTCGATCCAACAGAGCGTATCCGCCACGTCTTTGTCATTGCTGACTTCCGTCGACAAATTTTCTTTGATTTGTAATGCTTTTTCAAAATAATCGATCGTTTATTTGCTTTGTAACACTTTTCCAAAATAACCGATCGCTTCATGTTTTTTTTTGTTTTTTTGTTTCAGGCAAACTCCTATTCAATGAAGCGCATTGTCCACGTCTTTGTCATTACTGACATCCAAGGACACATTCTCTCTGATTTGTAACTCTCTTTCAAAATAACCAATCGCTTTATTCGGTTTGTTGGCAGCATTCAAACAGCATCCCATGTCATGTAGTGCAAGAGCCACGTCTTTGTCGGCATTTACATCCAAGGACACATTTTCTTTGATTTGTAACTCTCGTTCAAAATAACCCAACGCTTCATTCGGTTTGTTGGCAGCATTCAAACAGCATCCCATGTCATGTAAGGCAAGAGCCACGTCTTTGTCGGCATTTACATCCAAGGACACATTTTCTCGGATTTGTAATGCTCTGTCAAAATAACCGATTGCTTCATTTGGTTTGGTTTGTTTTAGGCAAACTCCTATCCAATACAGCGCATTCGCCACATCATTGTCATTGCTGACATCCGACGACAAATTTTCTCTGATTTGTAATGCTCTGTCAAAATAACCAATCGCTTCATTTGGTTTGTTGGCATCATTCAAACACCATCCCATGTCATGTAGTGCAAGAGCCACGTCTTTGTCGGCATTTACATCCAAGGACACATTTTCTCGGATTTGTAATGCTCTGTCAAAATAACCCAACGCTTCATTCGGTTTGTTGGCAGCATTCAAACAGCATCCTATGTCATGTAAGGCAAGAGCCACGTCTTTGTCGGCATCTGCATCCAGGGACACATTTTCTCGGATTTGTAATGCTCTGTCAAAATAACCGATTGCTTCATTCGGTTTGTTGTTTTTTCGCAGGCAAACTCCTACCCAATGAAGCGCATTGGCCACATCTTTGTCATTGCTGACATCCGACGACAAATTTTCTCTGATTTGTAATGCTCTGTCAAAATAACAGATTGCTTCATTCGGCTTGTTGGCAGCATTCAAACAGCATCCCATGTCATGCAATGCAAAAGCCACGTCTTTGTCGGCATTTACATCCAAGGACACATTTTCTTTGATTTGTAACTCTCGTTCAAAATAACCCAACGCTTCATTCGGTTTGTTGGCAGCATTCAAACAGCATCCCATGTCATGTAAGGCAAGAGCCACGTCTTTGTCGGCATTTACATCCAAGGACACATTTTCTCGGATTTGTAATGCTCTGTCAAAATAACCGATCGCTTCATTTGGTTTGGTTTGTTTTAGGCAAACTCCTATCCAATACAGCGCATTCGCCACATCATTGTCATTGCTGACATCCGACGACAAATTTTCTCTGATTTGTAACTCTCGTTCAAAATAACCAATCGCTTCATTTGGTTTGTTGGCAGCATTCAAACAGCATCCCATGTCACGTAAGGCAAGAGCCACGTCTTTGTCGGCATTTGCATCCAAGGACACATTTTCCTGGATTTGTAATACTACGTCAAAATAATGGATTGCTTCATTTGGTTTGTTTTTTTGCAGGCAAACTCCTATCCAATGAAGCGCATTGGCCACATCTTTGTCATTGCTGACATCCAAGGACACCTTTTCTCTGATTTGTAACTCTCGTTCAAAATAACCCAACGCTTCATTCGGTTTGTTGGCAGCATTCAAACAGCATCCCATGTCATGTAAGGCAAGAGCCACGTCTTTGTCGGCATTTGCATCCAGGGACACATTTTCTCGGATTTGTAATGCTCTGTCAAAATAACCGATTGCTTCATTTGGTTTGGTTTGTTTTAGGCAAACTCCTATCCAATACAGCGCATTGGCCACATCATTGTCATTGCTGACATCCGACGACAAATTTTCTCTGATTTGTAATGCTCTGTCAAAATAACAGATCGCTTCATTTGGTTTGTTGGCAGCATTCAAACAGCATCCAATGTCATGCAATGCAAGAGCCACGTCTTTGTCGGCATTTACATCCAAGGACACATTTTCTTTGATTTGTAACTCTCGTTCAAAATAACCCAACGCTTCATTCGGTTTGTTGGCAGCATTCAAACAGCATCCCATGTCACGTAAGGCAAGAGCCACGTCTTTGTCGGCATTTACATCCAGGGACACATTTTCTCTGATTTGTAATGCTCTGTCAAAATAACCGATTGCTTCATTTGGTTTGTTTTTTCGCAGGCAAACTCCTATCCAATGAAGCGCATTGGCCACATCTTTGTCATTGCTGACATCCGACGACAAATTTTCTCTGATTTGTAATGCTCTGTCAAAATAACAGATTGCTTCATTTGGTTTGTTGGCAGCATTCAAACAGCATCCAATGTCATGCAATGCAAGAGCCACGTCTTTGTCGGCATTTACATCCAAGGACACATTTTCTTTGATTTGTAACTCTCGTTCAAAATAACCCAACGCTTCATTCGGTTTGTTGGCAGCATTCAAACAGCATCCCATGTCACGTAAGGCAAGAGCCACGTCTTTGTCGGCATTTACATCCAGGGACACATTTTCTCTGATTTGTAATGCTCTGTCAAAATAACCGATTGCTTCATTTGGTTTGTTTTTTCGCAGGCAAACTCCTATCCAATGAAGCGCATTGGCCACATCTTTGTCATTGCTGACATCCGACGACAAATTTTCTCTGATTTGTAATGCTCTGTCAAAATAACAGATCGCTTCATTTGGTTTGTTGGCAGCATTCAAACACCATCCCATGTCATGCAATGCAAGAGCCACGTCTTTGTCGGCATTTACATCCAAGGACACATTTTCTTTGATTTGTAACTCTCGTTCAAAATAACCCAACGCTTCATTCGGTTTGTTGGCAGCATTCAAACAGCATCCCATGTCATGTAAGGCAAGAGCCACGTCTTTGTCGGCATTTACATCCAAGGACACATTTTCTCGGATTTGTAATGCTCTGTCAAAATAACCGATTGCTTCATTTGGTTTGGTTTGTTTTAGGCAAACTCCTATCCAATGAAGCGCATTCGCCACATCATTGTCATTGCTGACATCCGACGACAAATTTTCTCTGATTTGTAATGCTCTGTCAAAATAACCAATCGCTTCATTTGGTTTGTTGGCAGCATTCAAACAGCATCCCATGTCACGTAAGGCAAGAGCCACGTCTTTGTCGGCATTTACATCCAGGGACACATTTTCTCGGATTTGTAATGCTCTGTCAAAATAACCGATTGCTTCATTTGGTTTGGTTTGTTTTAGGCAAACTCCTATCCAATACAGCGCATTCGCCACATCTTTGTCATTGCTGACATCCGACGACAAATTTTCTCTGATTTGTAATGCTCTGTCAAAATAACCGATTGCTTCATTCGGTTTGTTGTTTTTTTGCAGGCAAACTCCTATCCAATACAGCGCATTCGCCACATCATTGTCATTGCTGACATCCGACGACAAATTTTCTCTGATTTGTAATGCTCTGTCAAAATAACCAATCGCTTCATTTGGTTTGTTGGCAGCATTCAAACAGCATCCCATGTCACGTAAGGCAAGAGCCACGTCTTTGTCGGCATTTGCATCCAAGGACACATTTTCCTGGATTTGTAATACTACGTCAAAATAATGGATCGCTTCATTTGGTTTGTTTTTTTGCAGGCAAACTCCTATCCAATGAAGCGCATTGGCCACATCTTTGTCATTGCTGACATCCAAGGACAAATTTTCTCTGATTTGTAACTCTCGTTCAAAATAACCCAACGCTTCATTCGGTTTGTTGGCAGCATTCAAACAGCATCCCATGTCATGTAAGGCAAGAGTCACGTCTTTGTCGGCGTTTGCATCCAAGGACACATTTTCTCTGATTTGTAATGCTCTGTCAAAATAACAGATTGCTTCATTTGGTTTGTTGTTTTTTCGCAGGCAAACTCCTATCCAATACAGCGCATTGGCCACATCTTTGTCATTGCTGACATCCGATGACAGATTTTCTCTGATTTGTAACTCTCGTTCAAAATAACCAATCGCTTTATTTGGTTGCTTATTTTTTAAACAAATTCCTATCAACCAGAGTGTAATCGCAAGATTGTGGTCATAGGTTACATTCAATGATGATTTTTCTTCGATTTGCAGCGACTTTTGAAAATAATCAATTGCTTCATTGGTTTTGTTGATTTCAAGCAAGCACCATCCAATTGCTCGCAAAATCAAAGAAACAGCTTCGTCGGTTTTAACTTCTTTCAACGTATTTTTTGCTATTTGCAACGATTTTTCAAAATATGAAGTTGCTTCATTTGGCCTAATGCATTTTAGTACTCTTCCGACGCATTTGCTTACAGAAGCAACACCTTGATCGGTTTGTAGATTTGACGATGCTTTTTGGGCAATTTGCAAAGATTTCTTCAAATATTCGACGGCTTTAATTGGGTCCTTTTTTTCCAAACAAATTCCTATCCATTTCAACACATCAGCAATATCTTTATCATATTCAACATTTGATGATGCTCGTTCTCTGATTTGCAGCGATTTTTCAAAGTAATTAATTGCTTTTCTGGGTTTAGTTTTATGAAGAACTATCCCAATCTGTTTCAAACAATTGGCAATATCTGGATCAGTAGACACATCCGGTGATGCATTTTTTCTGATTTGCAAAAACTTCTCAAAATACTTGATTGCTTCTTCTGGTTTGTTTCTCAAATTTAAGCAACATCCTATTTCATACAAGGCACCAGCAACATTTCTATCACTGCTGACGTCTGTCGATATCTTTTCTCTAAGTTGTAGTGACCTTTCAAAATATTTTATGGCTTCGTTCGATTTGTTCATTTTGCGTAAACAAAATCCAATCCACGCTAACTCAAGAGCAGTATTTTTATCAACATTTTCGTTGAATAATTCACGATCTACGATTTGAAGCGAGTTTTCATAAAATTCAGTTATTTCGTTGGATTTGTTCGTTAAACTTAAACAAAAATCGATCTCGTGGAGTGTGTCATCAATTTTTACGTCAGAAGTAGAACTTGCTAATGAAGACTTAATCGTGATTTGACGTGATTTGCCAACATTATCTTTCAAATGATGGTCAATCATGAGCAGTACATCAGCAGCTTCTTTATCAATATGCGCATCAGGTAAAACGCGTCTTCTTATCTGCAATGATTTTTGAAATAACTTTACAGCATCCGCGTACTTTTCGATGTTTGCTAAGCATTGTCCCATGTAGTGAAATGCTACCGCAGCATTACTTGAGGACGGAATATCGTTTGATTCTTGCTTTTCAACTTCCAGCAAGTTTTGGAAATAAAACAATGCATCTTTTGGTTTATTCATCTTTATCAGCGACACACCGATTGTACAAAGTAAACGGGAAGTGTTTTTTATATTCTGGCTTTCCATTAATAACGCTTTTTGCGTTTCGATTGACTTTGTAAAATACCTTTCTGCATCTTCAAACTTTTGCTCCAATTGCAAACTTTTACCGATTAAAAAATACGTAAAGGCCGCGACTTCTCTCTGTTGCATCGCTTTACCACCCATAAATGTGAGGCCTTGAACATTACGTTGTAAGCTTACATCCAAACTAGTCTTCAAAAATTCTCTAGCGTCGTCATAATAACCCATGCCCATCAGTGCAATGCCAATGCGCACAACTTCAGTTTTTTGCAGGAGATGTTGTTGTTCATCTGTGAGACAAACATAATCTTTAATGTCTTCTTCCACTTTTCTCTCTAGAAATTTCAAACTCTCATCAAACCCATATTCTTTTTTCGCTTCTCTGCTTATTCTACCTTTGAAATTCACAAAATTTTGCAGCATAACTTGATCATCAAAGCACTGTGCAATATTTAAATTTAGGAAATTCGGGTTGGAATAAACATGACTTTTGTTCAAATTAAGACGTTTGGCGATGTCACACTGTAAGGCATACGCTATTTGGAAGTAGCTGATAGTACTGGTCTTGCCTACAATGCCTACCAGCTTTTCCGTTATCGTTGTTTGCTTGTTTTCCCGGTTCAACAACTCGTCACACTGTTTTTTATTTTTGACATACCATCTCAGTCGGATTTCGCAAGCCAGAGCAACAGCATATGATAGTTTATGTTTTGCGTACTGACTTATTTCTTGACTTTGGGCAAGGCATGCAACAATATCAAAGCAGGATGAAGCACGAGCATTGCATATTCTTCCCAATGCTGATATGAACAATGTTGTACTGCGATAAGCCACTTTCTTGACATTAAGCTTTGGTTTTGTTTTCAGTGCGGATATCGTTGATCTGGTCGCAAATTTACCAAGATCATCTTCAACTTGTGATTTGACTTCTTCTAATACTGCCGATTCGTCCTTATCTCTTTCAAGAATAAAGAAAACTTGTTTTTCAAACTCTTCATACACCTTTTGATCTCCGTAAACGAAACAGGTTTTCGTTAGAATATCACTCAAATGATAACCGTTCTTCAAACTTTCATCACTGCTGAGATAGTGTAACATTTCATCCACAGTTTTAATCAATTCTGTTTTCCACGGTTTGTCGTTAGTTAGCTGTTGTCTTCCAAGCGGGAATTTTGACGCGTAGGGCATCATTCCATCGAATGATACCCCACTCATAGTGAAGGCATCGTAAAACCAGTCACCATGCTTTGAAGATTTATTGTTCAATGATGGTATTGCCACACTTGGAATGATGGTTTCTCCGAGATTAATCAGTACAATGTGGAAAATGACGGAAAACCATTTAAAATAATCTAGTATTTGTTCATACTTATCTAGTAGACGTGCAGCGTTTTCCAATAATAGAATATTTTCAAAGTCAGAAAATGGAGTGATCTCTTTTCTTGCTAATGATCCCATTCCAGCCAGAGCAAATTTGCAAAGTGGTTTTCCCATAACTTGTTTGCAGTAATGGGCGATATCAGCCATGATATTTGTATAATCGCTTGTTATTTTATCTTGTAACTGTTTGATTTTTTTTGTTTTTTGTACTTCAAGACGTGTGAGCTGATCTCCTTCACTTCCATCAGGAATCAGTTCGGTATTCTTCAAACTATTTTCAGCATTATTTCTCATTTTCTGTACTTTCAGCATAACTTGCGTTGATTTTTCGATAAGATTTGCATTTTGATTTTGTGCTTTTGATTCCTTGAGAATATCTTTGCAAAGTCGCTCAAGATCTTCTCTAACTGCTGCAGCATTATTAGCAGACCTTATCATTGCTGCATTATAAAGAGCGGCACTTCTGATTAAACTGAACATGTCAGGACTGCGCTTGTGATAAACTTTTGCCAGTTTATGGAAAATAAAAGCTGATTTTTCAAGGTCGATTTCCTTTCCATTTTCGTCACATGCTTTTTTCAAATCTAATACAAGTTGATTTTCATCGTCGTCAATGTTTGCTTCAGCCTGTTTAGAAACTAATTCTTCCATGCGTGAAAGCAGTGAGAGAGCCGATTTAGCCTTTTAAATACAAGTTTCCAAACTAGGAATGCTATAGGTAATGCCGGTACATACCAAAAAAGCGTCGAGAATTGCGATTGATTCGGGCCTACAGAGTATTTTGGTCCTCCAATATTTCCAACCTTTTTAGCAAGAGTTCTGGTGGAGGACACTGATGTTTTACGGATAAGATAATTAGTATTTTACAGTTGAAAAGGAGAGGAGTTAAAGTCTCTACAAGAAGCCTAGTTTGGTTTTGCTGACTTTTATCTCTGGCATACAGGCTTTACAATTTAATGCAAAGTAAAATTGTGAAAGCTGAAGATGTTAAAAATTCAACAACAACTGTTTTTGCGAACCTCAGCAGTCTTTCCTCTTCAAAACATATTTTTAGAAATTGATAGTATTGCAGTACATATATATATGGCGCAGCGGTCAAACCACGTTTATATATATCTATAAAGCTCCTCTATACTCTGAAAAATTGGAAAATAAATTGTTTGATTGTTTTTTTTTGTTTTTAACCTTCTGTCACATCAAATTACCTAATTGTGGTACCTCAGTGGAATTCAGATTCCCTAAATAAGAACTGCCTCATTTTCATTTAAAATTGGTGGTCTGATAAAGATCATTGTAAAAACAATCATTGTATAATGTATATATACTATAGGCTAGCATTACTGTTGTAATAGCAACACTACAACCTGCTATGCCACTCTGTCAAAAAGCTATCTTTTAAGAAAATGTTAGTACGGGTCTGGGATGCAGCCTAGATCACTACTTGGCTCGAAACAACATTTGTTTGGAGATCGAGACTCTATGTTCGAGACCAAGGGTTATATTTCGTTCGATATCGATATGGAGACTCAATACAAAAAAGAATATTGTCGCAAAATACTACATTACAATTGGTAGTATTAGGCTGTTTAATGATACACTAGTGGGAGCAAGAAATTTGCTTTATTGATTATCGATATCAACCAGGGCTTTTTTGAAATTATCGATTATCGTTATCGATTTAGTACAGAAAGGTTTATTGTGCTCATCACTGCCAAAACCCATGTCTAATGACATCACAAGGCAAAGCATTGCGTCTGTTTTTGGAAAAGTAGTAAAAATTACCGAAAAAAAAAAACACAAAGATGGGTTACTATCGGGTATCAGAATCTTATCCATGAAAAAAGATAAATTAGACTCGAACCCGCTTCCCAGTTATATCAAAATAGATGGGTTTGAGCTTTACGTGACTTACCAAGGGCAAGAAATTACTTGTAAATATTGTGGTGATACATGGCACCTTCAAGTACACTGCAAAAAGCACTTAATGGACTATCCGCCATTGGCCGTGAAACTTGCAAAAGACGAATCTTTCAAAGCAGCAGCGCATCTGCGTCGCAATGAAAACGAGTCTAGAGCCTCTACCAAATTTGTTCAATTACATAGAAATGAAACTACCTCGGGTGAAGCATTTGTCTCTATAACGGATAGCGAAAAACCACTCAATCTAGTGAAAAAACGTTAATTTGAAGCTAACAAGCAAAGCGACTTAATCTGCGAGCCATTTACCTGAAATAGCGTCTTAAGTTCAGTTACACGATTGGAAACAGACAAGAGTCAGCGTGAAGTAAACGACCTTTCAACAAACAACGTGTATTTTGAAAATTCTGAAACTGAAACTTTGCCGGAAATTTTGAACTAATCAAAACAGGACTGGTGCTGGGAAATGTCTTGCCAGGTGTCTTGGCTTTCTAGCAAATCCGACGGCGTGATAAAAGATACGGACACCACGCTAGTATGTTCAGAATGTGGGGAGCAACAAAACGTTGCTAAACCTTGTTGTTCTGACATTTCAAGCAAGGAACGATTTGCAATAACCTACCCTAATTGTTACGCAGACTTTGTTATGTGCCATTCAGAGATGATCAGATTGCCGTGCTGTGAACAATTCCAACCAAAAATGCAGTATTCAAAAAATTTATTCGATTGTGAGCAATGTTCGAAAAACTCCATTGTCTGTTCGTGTAAACAAGTTTCCAACTTACCACCAGAAACGATATGAGCTGGAAATGCACCAACGTCAGGTGCCATAATTACTTTGTGCATTGTAAATGCAGTCGCATTCGCTGGAAGAACTCAAGTCGCCATACCGTTGCCCTTGTGGCTATGAATATGAACAAGATGTTGAAATCGGTATCAAACTGTCTTAATTTTACTATTATAAACAGGAAGTTCACATTTGTACATGGTTATTTTAAGTTTGTTTATTATTATGAACAGGACGTTGAAATCGGCAACAAGCTACCTAATTTTATTTATTTATTTTTTCGTACGTATTCATCTATTGCAACGCATACCAACGCAGTTGCGATCTTTCTAGTCGGAGAAGCAGCGATTCGATGTTTAGAGATTCACGAATATCTGCATTTTTAACCTTGTCCAACAAGGTCAAACCGCTAATTCGTCGCAAGAATCCCATTTCGGCTGCTTGAACTCGAGACCTCACTTTCTCATTCATGATCCAACACTCATGGCCATAAGTCAGAATAGGAACATAAACCGATCTGAAAATGAATAGCTTTGCCTTGGTGCAAAGCTCCCGTTTCAGTACCACAGATTGGTGGAGCTGGTGCATTAGTGCACTTGCTTTTCCGATGCGGATATCCGATTCGCTATTTTGTCTGCCGTCACTTGTCAATGAGACGCCGAAATACTTGAATTTCTCTGACTGTTTCAGTGGTAATCCATCAATTTGGAAAGAGCACTGCTGTGGTTGTCTGGACAGGCACATGGTTTCTGTTTTTGTTGAACCGATTTTCATTCCGGCAACAGAGCATGCATCCAAAAACCTGTCAAGAGCTTGCTGGAGACCATTTTGGGTAGAGTCGAGTAGCACAAGATCATCTATAACCGACGTTGTACAGTGCATTCACCGATCTTTACTCCGCCACAAGACTCACTTTTCTTAACTATTCTATCCATATAAATAAGGAACAGAATAGGTGAAAGAGAGCAGCCTTGCCGTAGTCCCACACTTACTCTGAAAGGTTTCGTCGTTGCGCTGTTAACACGAACACAGACCTCGGAATGCATGTACAGCGACTTAATCGCAGTTCGTAACTGGCCATCAATGCCATACTGCAACAGCACCGCCCAAAGCTTGTCTCTAGGAATGCGATCATATGCTTTTTCAACATCAACAAAACATGCATTGACCTCTTTTGCATATTCCCACGACTTCTCAAAGATTTGCTGCAAGGCAAAGATCTGATCTATTGTGCCTCGTCCAGGACGAAAGCCACACTGAGCATCCGTTGGTTTAGGCTCGACTAGTTCGCGGCATTTCTTTTTAAGGCATTTTGCATAGACCTTACCCAGGACACTGATGAGAGATATGCCCCTATAATTAGTGCATTTTCTCTTGTCTCCTTTCTTGTGGATAGGTTTTATCACGCTAGTTTGCCATTGCTTTGGTGCTTGCCCAGCACTACATGCCACCTTACAAACACGAGTCAGCCAACGAACATCATACATGTTCATTGCTTTTAACATTTCAAGTCTGATATCATCCTCACCAGGTGCTTTTCCAGTTTTCAATGATTTGATTACTGCATTCACATCTGCTTCGGTTATCTGAATATTTTCCCCAACCTGTTTCTCGTGAATTTGTATCGGTGTAGCATCAACTGGGTTTAAAAGATCACTAAAGTAGTCTCTCCACCGAATCAAAATAGCATCTTGATCTTTTAGAGCCACACCATTTGAATCTTCGATGAAGAAAGCGGCTCGAGATCTTTTTCCACGCAAATGGCGAATGGTCTGCCAGAACACTTTGTTTGCCGTTTTATAATCATCGTCTAACCTTTCTCCGAATTCCTTCCAGGCTCTTTCCTTAGACAGTTTAACTTTTGTGGCTGCCGCCTTACGTGCTTCAGAGTACTGCGAACGAAGTTCAAGTGATGACTTATTTGCAAGCCAGGCCTTATAGACCACTTTTTTCGCACGAATAGCTTCTTTAACTTCTTGGTTCCATTAAGGAGTTCTTTTCTCGCTACTCTTCGTCCCTCCAACACGCTTACGTCCACAACAGTTAGTAACGGACGTAATGACTGCTGTTTGAAACAAACACCACTCAGTTTCAATGTCTTCAGTAGAGGTCGGAAGTTCTTTGAACTTAGATGTAATGTTGTCTGCAAATGCAGTTCGTACCTCTTTGTCAGCCAATGATTCCCATTTGACTCGATAAGTTTCTCGTGGTGGTCGAAAAGCTTTTCGTTTTTTCAAGTGTTTCAAAGCTTTCAAAGTGCAGACAACTAGGTGGTGATCAGTGGACAACTCCGCCTCCCTTTTAACACGAACGTCAAACACGGTAGAAAACAAGTACACCGAAACGATACAAAAATCAATCAGGGAGCGTTGTCCCAGAGAGTCTCTGTGCCAGGTGTACTTATGAATTCTTTTGTGCTGAAAAAATGTGTTCATTATGCACAGCAAATTGGTGGCACAGAAGTGCAATAAACACCTTCCGTTCTTGTTGATGTCAAGGTCACCATGTTGCCCAATAACACCTTTCCAGGTTGCATTGTCGATGCCTACATGTGCATTGAAATCGCCCAAAAGGACAAGGGATTCTGATAGGGTTGCTTTTCCCAATGCAACCTCAACTTCCTCCAGAAAGGCTTCGTACTGTGATTCCATGTTAGGTGCGTACACCTGCAAGATACACAGAGGTCGCTCCTGCAGCCTTAGCTTTAGAAGACAAACCCTTCCTCCCAGTGGTACTCAGTCAACGACACACTCAGCTATGTTGGGGCTCACAAGTAAGCCAACACCACCTTGAGCAGACATTGCTGCATCAACACCTGAGTAGAAAACTTTCCACCCACCGTTCAACTCGACATTTCCAGAACCCTGGCGCTTTGTCGATGAAATTCCCACAACATCAAGGCGATACTGTTGGGCTTCGCTAACAAGCTCCTGCTCTTTTCCTGTCAGTGACGAAGCGTTCCAGTTCCCGATAGCTAGATCCCGGCAGTTTGGTCCAACTCGAGTACATTTTCTCTGCGCTGCCCCCATTTGCCTCCCCAAACGCTTAGCGACTGCGTTGGTGGGTATCCGGTGACGATCAGCTTGTGGGAGAGACTGTAGCTTATTTTTCAAACGAATCCCTCTGCCTAAAACTTGAACGCGGACCTTTTTATCCAGCGCGCCGTCCGATGCAGCATGAATATTGTTATTACAACTTTCCATTTAGCTACAGCAGTGGATTGCTACTTGGTCTGTTTCTCTCCTTCAACCGTACCGCCATGGGTTACCCTGATGGAAGTGATCAAACACTACCGACGGCATTGCTCTAAGGATCATTGAAAACTCAAACCTCCCCACCACGTTGAGATGGCAATCCATAGAAGAGGACCTATTCAACCAAATAAATAATTTCTTAGATTACCAAATAATTATGGGTGGTGATTTCAATGTGGGTATTGAACGGAGATATAAATAAGTTAAATGGTCCACTGCATAAAAACAAATTGGCACGCAGAGAAGCTATTGATCAAATGGAAATGTTAGATCTTAGTGATGTCTTTCGTAAATTACATCCAAGTACCCAAAAATTCACTAGGTATCAATCCACCCCCGTGGTTGCTACTAGATTAGATTTACTTTTTTGTTACTAAAAAACTTGTTCATCAAATCCGAGAATGTGATATTATACCAGGCATTAAATCTGATCATAAAATAGTGAAACTGATGTTAAAAAATGCTTCTACACCTAGAGAAAATGGTTACTGGAAGTTCAATAATAAATTGCTGACCGATGAACAAAATATGGCTAAAACCTAAAGTATTTATTTCAGATTGTTTTCAAAATAACTCTAGTATATTCACCGATTCCCATATTCGATGGGAAGCACTAAAGTGCTGCGTGCGTAGTCATACTATTAGTTTTTGTTTAAATAAGAAAAAAATGCTTTCTGCTAAACAAGATAATCTTGCAAATTTGATCAAACATGAAAAACAAAAACTTCTGTTAGCGACTACAAGTCAATCATCCTTAATAATGCAAAAAATTGCGTCCTTTCAAAATGAATTAAAGAACTTTTTTGAGAATCGAACTAAAGGTTCCATTGTTAGTAGTAAAGCTTGCTGGGTAAAACATGGTGAAGAAATACCAAGTAGACCTATTTCCTCAACTTAGAAAAAGAAACAATGCTGAAAAGGCTATTTACGAAATTAAATCTGATGTAACACATTTATAACGAACCAAAATGCAATTCTAACTGAACTAGTCAATTATTACGCAAAATTACACAACGCTAGTGCCTGCACTAATATGCATGTAAAAGAACTTGAAAATTATATAAAGCGGGCAGAATTACCAAAATTAAGCAAGGACCAGAAACTGTTGTGTGATGATACAATCACGCTACATGAATGTAAGACAGCCTTAAATAAATTGCATACGAACAAATCTCCCGGTCTCGATGGAGTTTCTGTTGAAGTTAATAAAGTTTTTTGCGATGATCTTAAACAGTGTTTTTTGGATTCAATCAATTTTTTTGCAAGTACCACTGCCTTAACTGAAACCCAATTTCAAGGTGTAATTACACTGATTCCTAAACCGGGTAAAGATCATTCTTTCCCGTGCAACTATCGACCTATAACGTTGCTGAATTGTGATTATAAGATAATATCTAAAGTTAACACTAACAGACTCACCAGTGTGTTACACCCCCTTATTGGCATTGAACAAAATGGTTTTGTAAAAGGCGGATAGGCTTTTATAGGCCACAATATCCGATTACTCTTTAACTTTATTGACTATATGGATCACAACAATGACCCCGGCACATTACTCTCCCTTGACATGTGCAAACTGCAAAGCATTTGATTCTTTGAAATGAGATTTCATTTTTAAAATGTTCGAGTCATATGAGTTAAGTAATTACTTGAATAGTTGGTTGAAAACGATTTACAATTTTCTAAAATGTATTATTAATAACTTTTTTTCGCAATTTTTCGAACTTTCGAATGGTGTAGGCTACGCCAGGGCGACCCGCTTTCACCTACAATTTTTATTTTATGTATGCGATGCTTAGCAAATGTGTTCAAACAAGATGTGATTTACAAAGGTTTTACGTTAACACATGAAACCCTAAAATTAACAATGTTAGCTAATGATATCTTACTTTTTCTATCAGGTAAAGAAGATCAGCTTGAGCGTGTTTTTACTATTTTGCACGATTTTGCTATCCACAGCGATTGTAAACTTAATACGGCCAAGTGCCAAGCTTTCCATGTGGCAAGTAACAGAGACAGTTTTGACAAGCCTTATCTTGATAAAGGTTTGCAATGGCCTTATGAAACATTCAAATACCTGGGTATTGGTGCCGATTACAAAAAGTGGTGATAACAATTAAAAATTAGTGGATTTAAACTGTGCTAATGTTATTGACAAAGCTAAGAGCATTTTAATTTGTGATCTTGCAGAAACCTTACATTAATTGGTAAACTTGTTTCTGAACTAAAAGAGGATCTCCTGGAAAGCTAGTAAATACCTAGCGATTCACTGCTTAAATCGCTTAATTAATAAACTTCTAAGCTCGCAATGAATCAGGCTAAGTAAAACTGACAAATATATTTCACCCCCAAAGGGGATATCCTCAGTGTCTGAAAAAAGAAACTAAAATCAGAAGCCATATCAATATAAACTAAAACAGCCGGGAAAATGCTCTCAAAATATTTTTGGCAAAATATTTTTTCACCTCTTTGGGAGTAAAATATATTTGTCAGTTTTACTTAGCCTGATTCATTGCGAGCTTAGAAGTTTATTAATTAATTGGTAAAATCACTATGATAAAGAGTCTAGTAATACCACAAGTTACGTACAAAGCAACAATATTATCAGTAATATTTTCGAAAAATTTCATTACCAAAATACTGTAAATAAACTGATATATCAGTTTGTTTGGGGTTCAAAATGGGAGTGGGTTGGAAGAAAGACATTATGCACCAGCTTTGAGAAAGGTGGGGCATATATGATTCATATTCAATCTTACCTTGCATGCAAAGTATTTATCGTGTTTGTTCAATGAATCCTTTTTTTCGCAATGGAAATCTATTGAAAGTCTGTTTTTTGATCACAACTTACTGTAGGCTGCATTGACCTTCAATCTTAAACTAACACCGAAAGTGATTCAAAAGCTTTTGCCGCTATGATCGTTAACCACATCGTTTTCTGTATTAAAAAAATTTGTGGATGCTAGTTTTGCTGAAGCGAATAGTGAAACACATTTATGGCTTAGCAAGTTCGTCCAATACAATGGCAAGTCAATGTTTACAGTAGGCCTATAACAGAATTTTCTAATGCTGGAATTTTAGATGCCCGACAGTTGGCCCAAATGGTATTTATACAACATATGATAATGTGGCAACAGAATGCAATTTACTTTTTAACAGTCAAAGTTTTGTTGAGTATGTCAAACTAATTTCAGCTAGCCCTCTCAACTGTCAATTTGATTCTAATCATATTAGCCACAGACAGTGGCGTACGCAGAAATTTGCAATGGGTGGGATTTTAGCGACGTCACAGCTATTACAATGCCATAACGAAGAAAACAATCCAGATATTTCATTCACACTTTTGCTTGATTCTTTGCGCTTCATTTAGGAGCGAAAACGTTTCACAAAAACTCATGCTGTCAATCCGCGGGTAAAAATTTACTAAAAACATTTTAGTTGACCTCATTTTTGGGCCATAGGAAGGTTAACTGACTAAAGTAGGCTAGCTTTCGCAACGTCACAAACAGGGTGTAACCAGGGGAAAAAACAGATAATTGCTTCCCTCCAAAAAAACCTTTTCAAGAACCAACATTGATATAAACAACGCATATAAACCTTGATGAAAACATTTAATATGCACTCATTATGAAAGGGGCAGTTTACCCTGTCTTGAAAATTGAAGACAGTAAAGCATGAGAAAATACTGCCCTCCCTACCGAAACATTTTAAAATTACAATAAATTATGCGCGAGAGGAATCTCTAATCGTGTGATTAAGGTCAAAAACAGCGTCGATATTGTCCAAGCATTTTTCACCCAAATCACAGCGTCGATATCATGATATACTATCAAGCACATCATCGGGGTGTTTGGGAAACAGAGCACTCCAGCTCTTGAGGCAGTTACGGTGCGTAAAAACGATTTTACTTTTCCCCCCCCCCGTTCCGCTCCTGGGCCTCTTTAAATCTTGCGTTGGTCTGGTCTTCCTTGACAGTATTTTTATCTTGTTTTCAGCACTTAGATAGGGCAATGTCAATATAAGTATTTATATTTTAATAGTTTTTTAACAAACCGGTCGGTTATAGCGCAGTGTCAAAGATGTCGCTATCGATGCGAAAGGTCTGAGGTTCAATTCCCAGGCAGGTCAAATCGGACACCGTGTAATCAACGGCTCGCCGCCGCTGCGACGGTTCTTCGAAGCTGTGTTGACCAGGCCCTAAGCCACGGCTTCGGGCCCCGCCACTCGCTACCACGCTTCGGTTCTACAGCGAGTTGATAAAACGAGTAGGCCTACAGTAAAGATTTGATTTTTTTTAAATTTTGTGTGCGGCCATAGTTACTGCAGATGCACCGCATTGAAGGAAACTCCTACTTACCAGTTGCTTCACAGCAGCATCGATAACAAAAATGTAGTTCAAGCAAAACACATCAAAAAAGTTGAAATACCGGTACTGTTGCATCGCATGGTAATAAAAGTTTCTCGAAATTATATTAGAAAGTTGTACCGAACGGAAAAACAAGACAGCAGTTGCGGGAAGAGGGGAAGACAGCAGTTGCGGCAGGGGGGGTTCAGGGGGTTTGACCCCCGAACCCCCCCCCCCCCCCCCCGTGCGTACGCCACTGACCACAGAAGTTCTCATATTCATGATGTCGTAGAAAATGTGGAATTGTATGGAAAATTTGCAAAGTCGTTTTATTGTTACCTGTTTTCAAAAGCTACCGCCCGATAAACACCAAACACACTAGACTAAAGAACTAAATTTTTCACCCGATAGCGTCAACTGTTTAGATGTATGAAAAAGCAGTTATTCAGCAACTACTGAAACAAAATTGAGATCATTTCAAGTAAGGTTAAATCTAAGGGGTATTGTGACTAATATATAACATTGCATCGTTTCGATATTGCTGACTCTGACAAATGCTCGTTCTGTGAGACTGAACGCGAAACTCTTGCATTTGTTTTGTACTTTTTGGGAAAATGTTATAAGTTGGATTGAAACTAAGTTGAAGTTGCAGCTTAATTTACAACCGTTTAATTTGTTACTTGAGGTTGAAAAAGATCATGGCTACCATTTAATTATAACCGTCTTTTATTACACGTTCGGTTTTTGATCTACAAATGTAAAATTGCCAAGGAAATTTCAAACATACGTTATGTTCTTTTATTTTATTCGAAATGTCAAGACATGAGAAAGAGAAATTGTGAAGCAAAAATATAAATTTGATTTTCGCACGAACAAATGTCGTATGATTTCCTATCATACTGATGAGCAGATAATTTTCATGTGATTTTGTTGCATTTGTTTACTTTTACGTTTCAATAAAACAAAAAAAGCATTGTGCAAAGCGGATTAGAGTAACAAGGCATATCGTGGTTGCAGGTTAGAAAAATTGTAGTGCAGTTTGCTCGATTTGATACAAAAATGAAAATTTTTGTTGTGCAGTTAGCTCGATTTATACAAAAATGAAAAATTTTTGAGTGATGTTCTTAACTTCGTAAATTGATTGTTGCTGATGCATGTGGTAAGAGGATTGAAGTCTAAAGATAGTATTTGTCCTGGAAAAGCCTTGATGGATTGATCGTGCTGCTGCAAGATATTTTGTTTCAATCATCATACGAATGCGTCTCAGGTTACAGTTGTCGAGAGTTTTTTGTTTGAGTACGTTCTCGGAAAACTTTGTTTGGATTCATTAATGAAAATATCTCAGTTGGCCGAGTAACAGCTCAGTTGGTCGAGTGGTATAGAGCGTCTGTCTCTTGAGCTGTAGACTCGGGTTTGATTTCGAGTCAGGTCAAACCAATGACTTTAACATTATAGAGACAGTGTGGATAACAAGCCGGCAAGTTTACTTGTTGTGCCGTAGGGAATAGCACTTAGCGGGATTCGCCCATCTTGGTGTGGTAGACAGATGGCTGGCAACTCGTAAGCGAGCTCGTATAGCGCTTTGATCGCTTTCTAGTGATAGGAGGATACATATGCTACTAAATACTGAAATCTAATAAGCAAACTTGCAGTGTTAAAACTCCACGCTGAGGCTTTTTCATAGCGGTTGGTGTTTGATTAATTATAACCGGCCGTTAGCTCAGTTGCTAAGCGCATGCTATCAGTGTAGGAGGTCGGAGGGTCAATTCCCGGGCCGGTCAAATCGGCACAGTATCGCCAACGGCTCGCCACCGTTGCGACGTTTCTTCGGAGCTGTGTTGCCCTGGCACTAAGCCGCGGAGATGGGCCCCGCAACTCGTTACACGCTTCGGCGTAACATTTGGTGTTTGAGCAAAAGAAATTTTACCTTTCAAAGCAGAGTCGGACTCAGGCCGGGTTCGGGCCATGATTTTCAAATTATTTCAAGCTTTTTTTGAAGTGATATTCAGCATGTTAACACAAAATATTTTCATCTTTTTTTTTAATTTAGTTACGTCACTATTATGTTTTTACATGTACGCTGTTTTCAGACACTGTTTTTACGAGTACGCTATTCTCATAAACTCGTAACAGAAGTTTTGGTAGTCTACTCTACTCTTACTTTAATTAGCAGCTGTGATCGGTATTTTTAAAGTGAAGGACCCAAAATCAATGACCAGATTTCCTTTGCCTGCAACCCATATTTGAGCTGTCCGCGTGTGACTTGTCCAATTTATGTGGGCTTTAAAGTCAGACCCATGGTTCTTGCTTTTAGTTTCTGCATCACAATTAAATTTTTGATGTCATAATTACTTTGTTAAATCTTTTTGATGTCATAATCACTTTTTCAAACTATGACACCAAAAAATCAAAAATTTATTTGTGATGCAGAAAACCAGAAACTAGAACAAAGAACCGAGGGTATGAAGCCCACATAAATTGAATATGTGGAAAGGGTAACTGTGTAGCTAAAGTTTATCGTTTTAGCAACCCCAACAGCTACTGTAAACACTATAACCGTCCGTAAAGCCTCTATTTGAGCGCCACTACAGGAGAAGGATTGAAAAATAGAGCGCCACCCTCTAATGGAACACCATCTATGCCGCACACTGCAGGAAAAGGTTTTGAAAATGACGAGCAAGGCTACACTGAGACGTGTTACCTGATTTTCCGCATTGAATTTTTGATTACTTATCAAGTTATCAGTAACAGTGTTAGGGTAGATGTTTTTGTTTTCTTTAGCGCAGTGGTTCTTAAACTGGGTTCGACCGAACCCCAGGGGTTCGGTGAGGCTGTAGCAGGGGTTCGGCTAAGATCAGAATAAGTTTTTGCAAAAAGGCATACAGTTGTAGTAAATGACTATCTCTGCGTGGAATGATGCATCGCCCCACCATACTCTTTCAACGCTGTTTTTGATGAATAAAATTTTTCCATAATTTCAAACCTATTTGATAACAATCATCTTTACGCCTCGCACGCATAAATCGAAAATGTGCAAATAAAATGTATCATATTTGGTGAAAGACTTAGAGTTAGAGGCAAAAAAATTAAACAGAATTTGCCATAAAAATTGTTCAAAAAGCTCTAAAATGGCCATTACAGTGTTTAAATTTTTGAAAACTTTCCGGGGAAGCATACCCCTAGACCCTCCTAGAGCCATATTTTTGTTCCTCAATTTGCTTCAAATTAACTTTCCGGAAAAAATACGCTTAAAAAATGTAAAAATTTTATGCCACCCTCCACCGCCTTAAGAATATTCTGAATATGCCCCTGACGTGAAACATTTTCAAAGAGCTTATGCTTTTTTCCGGTTTAGACGTCTAACGTCTTTGCACTCATTTAACATTCAACCTAGTTCAAAACTGCATCCCCCTCTAAAATTTTCTGGATCCGCTCCTGGTTATAATTAAGGGTTCGATGTATGCTAGCATGACACCTGTTGGGTTCGATACTTCCGATAAGTTTGAGAACCACTGCTTTAGAGGTTAAATCCTAATTCTGCTATAGGTCAAGTTTTTTCTTTTCATTAATTAAAATTCTAACCATCCGGTCAAAAAATATAGCACCATCTTAACTGAACACCAGCTCTAATGGAACGTCACAACAAGAGAAGGGTTGAAAAACAGAGTGTTGTGGCCGTGTGGTGCTCAATTAGAGATTTCACCGTATGCCACGTGTACGGTCACGAAAACAACGAGAGAGTAAGTTTTTTTGGAGCATATACAAAAAGACAAAGTTGGGATGATCAATCTCTTAACTACAATTAACGCTATTTTCTACACCGATAAGGTTATGCGAAGAGAAACAGTAGAACTTCATAAATCGCATCGCTACTCGTAAAACTAGAGTCGAAACACTTTAAATGCTTTCTCTGACTAAAAAAAGCAATTTCGGTGGCAAAGAAACTACTAGGGTTAGCAACATAGCACTGCACAGCACAACAAGGTGAATTAAAAACTTTTAATACATTCAAAAAAATTTTAAAACCAGGCTATAGATATTTTGCACAGTCCGCCGCTTTTATTTTATGATAGCTGTTTGAAAGTTGGTTGTTAACGTTAAAATTAAGCTTGAAACAAAGCAAAGCTCCCACCTCCCCGGGAATTAGCCCCGCCCCTCGCATTATGAAAAATTACACTGCAGATACTAGCTACATTTCTTTTGAGTGACCATCTGCAAAGTCAGTGCAGATAGTAGGCCTAGGGCAGGGGTCGGCAACCTGCGGCTTTGGAACCGGACGTGGTTCTTTCATCCTTCTGTTGTGGCACTCTATGGCTATCAAAAAATAAACGGTAATTTACCCGTATGTGCATATCTATTAAAATTTCATAGTTGCTGTAGCGAGAGCTTAAATTAAGCTTGTAATTCATCCATTCTGTTTAGATCTTTTGGTATGTGATAGTAATACTACAAGCAGGGCCGGCGCGTCCTTTAGGCGAACTAGGCAGCCGCCTAGGACATCACTCTTCAGGGCATGCTTCAGGAGCTTTAAAATGCCTTTATCGGGGCATCAAAATGTATTTGCTAAAACACTACCGCTTTAATAAATTATTTTTGTTATGAAAAAACATTTTGCTTGATAAAATTTTTAAAATGGAAAGGTTTTGCAACCATACTAAGTGCATTAAGATATTTGAAGTCAGTAGTTGCATTAACTCTGCCCCTATTGTATTGTTTAAAACGAATAGCGACTATACTGCAATCGCTTTTTTCCTGATCATTTTATGTCATTAATGCGGTCTGTTTACGACAGGGGCGCACCCAGCAAATTTCAAAAGGGGGGGGGGTTAAAAAAAAACTCGATCCCGCACTCAGGAGCGGATCCAGAAAATTATGGTAGGGGGGGGGGGGGGGGGGGTGAAATTTTGAATTAGGTTGAGTGTTCACTAAATACAATGACGTTAGACCCAAAAAAAGGCGTAAAAAGCCCTTTGAAAATGTTTTCATGTCTGCGACGTAGTAAGCAGTTTTTTCATGTTTAAGCTACTTGCTAAAGACAGTAACTTTTTAACCATAGATTGTTGAATACGATCATGTGCGTACACCGTCGTTTGAGCACCTATTGAGACTATATTATTGCTTTTTAGCATAAACCGCTGCTGCTTTTTGTTGTCTGCAGTTTTTTTGCATAAGGTCACATTTTGGTTACATTGCAAAAATAAAGTCACATTTTCAAGTTTTTTAGGTCACAAAAATCACCTTAGTGATTACGTAACTGCTATCCCTTTAACCCAGTGGCTGTTCATTTATTACGTTTTGTAAAACTAAATAGTGTTTGATAAGAAATTTGCAAGGGACAAATTAATGTTTCGACTATAACCAAAGTCTCGTCAGCCGTGCTATGCACAGCCAATCCAGGCTAAACTCATTCCAGACTGTAAAGACTCTGTTTTTGCATTGCTTTACCTGTACATCTCGACTTCATCTCTTTTCTAGGTTGTGCCCTATTTTTGGCAGGCGAGTGGCCCCAAACAACGATACCCAATCAAAGAACCTAGAACCACTAACCCACAACTAAGTTACCGGTAGCCTAACTAGCCCACATCACTAGAAGCCCCCATAGCAACCCACTCATTTGCAGCTGCAGACGCGTTTCGACCTTATTATGGTCTCATCAGTGCAGCATAGCAACCTCCCACCTTTCTGAAGAAAAAAAAAAAAAAAAAAAAATTCTAACCTTCAAAAGAACTACAC
>OZ023236.1:8928657-9087506 GCA_964006365.1 Trididemnum miniatum | reverse complement strand
CTTAAACAAAAATTCCTTCTCAGATTACCGGGAAAATAATGTTTAAACCAACTGGACTTTTCTATTCTTATCGATTGTTTACAGGGAATCTGTGACATCATAATCCAGCCTGTATTATTTTCTTGAAAGTTTTATTTCAAATGTTCTACCTTGAGCAGAACGAGTAGAAGCTTAGATTTGGAGTGTGTAGTTCTTTTGAAGGTTAGAATTTTTTTTTTTTTTTTTTTCTTCAGAAAGGTGGGAGGTTGCTATGCTGCACTGATGAGACCATAATAAGGTCGAAACGCGTCTGCAGCTGCAAATGAGTGGGTTGCTATGGGGGCTTCTAGTGATGTGGGCTAGTTAGGCTACCGGTAACTTAGTTGTGGGTTAGTGGTTCTAGGTTCTTTGATTGGGTATCGTTGTTTGGGGCCACTCGCCTGCCAAAAATAGGGCACAACCTAGAAAAGAGATGAAGTCGAGATGTACAGGTAAAGCAATGCAAAAACAGAGTCTTTACAGTCTGGAATGAGTTTAGCCTGGATTGGCTGTGCATAGCACGGCTGACGAGACTTTGGTTATAGTAAATAGTGTTTGTGCGTTGTATTTAAATTTCGTTGTACGAACTGCTTTTATCGCATTTTGTCATATCGCATCTTCGAACGTGTGTTTTAGCGTAAAAATAGTAGCATACCTTGCTCCAATTTTTGTGTAAGGTCGATTTTTTATGACCTATAAAATCAAAAAACATGACTTTATTTTTTTGAAACGTAAGTTATGAATTTAGTTTTAAAACAGCAAATTTATGCTGTTTTCCAAACGTATATTTTGAACTAGAACATACTCAAAAAAACAAAGATTTCCTTGAAAATCATTAAAAAGAATTCAAATGTGCATCTTACAACACGTAAGATATTTACTGTTAAATACGATTTTATAATGAAATGCGACGTGCGCATCGATAAAATTTTGGTTTTCGTGAATCATGGATTTTAACATCGAAAATGACCGTTCTGCAGATTGCTGGTGTATAGGCTGATATGTTAACAACTTGGCATACAATGCTGGGGAAATATCTGGTCTACTCATCTCCAGAATGGTTACTGCATAATTTTTTTCCAAACTAATAATAAAAAAGTCGCTTCAAATGCTTCGTGAAAATCGGCGCGAGAACTTGAAAATTCTCATTGCCCCTCTTAACATAAAATTATCAAGTTTAAAGTCTACAGGAATTGTTAATACGGTGGTACCGGGAATTAATAATTTGTATTTCTTAACAAAAATCCATGGTCATATTTTATGACCGAAACAAGTATCAACGTAGATTTTTCGCGATTATCGGTTTGAGTTTTTGCGCTACCAAAAAACTTTCTACTTTTGTAATTCTGTCTTAACCTGTGCGTTAGCTCAGCTACATGACCTTTGTAGATTCTCGCATACTGTCATTTTTGGAAGATATTTGCGCTATATGTCGTGCTAATCTCTGCTTCATTCTGTCTGGACTCATTAACGATATTGCGTGACGTGCCTCGCACTATTCTTAACCGCTACTTGACATATCTTTTATATAGATTAGTCTTTCATGACTACAAAGCATCATTAGTTGTTGTGTGTTTTCTGTGGCTGACTATTTTGCAATGTGTTTTGGGGCACTTACCGAGTTTTGTACGCTTTTGAGGAGTGAACTTCCAAACCTAAACGTTCGGCTTTTCGATGTACACCTCACTCCAATTTTTAGCCAGGGAGGGGACATTTGTGTAGAGTCACCAATCATAATCGCACTATTGTTTTTTGACGTGCTTATTTTTGTGATTCGTAATTGGATTAGATTCTATTATCCGTCTCTTGCTGTTCCGATTTTGGACATGAAATTTTGATACAAGTTCTTTTTCGTTTTTCTGCTCTTAGAAAACGTGCGTTGATGGTTTTTTTAACAAGTTTTGCGATGAAAGTAAAGTAAGAGATGTGTTTTCGGATTCAAGATTTGTAGTTAGAAGTTAATTCAAGCTGCCAAGAACTCACGACCCTCTGCCTAACCTACACTATAACCTATACTGCTTCAACCTAAAAATAGGCCATCTGATATCACTGAGATGCTCTTAATTGCAAAAAGGCTCTATTACAGCTCGAAGCAAAATCACATCTTCATTACGGTATTACGCCGAAACAACGTGTAGCGAGTGATGGGTCTCATCCGCGGCATAGGGCTAAGGGAACATAAAAACGTCGCAGATCACAGCGGTGGAGACGATGTCCGATTTGACCCGCCCGGAAATCGAACCCAAGACCTTTCGGCTCCCTCGCCGACAGTGATGTCTTCAATAAGTTCGCCAACCAGTTGGGAGGCTCTAAAGCAGTGGTTCCCAACCTTTTATTGTTTGTGGCCCCCTTTTTAAAACTCTCAACACTCGTGGCCCCCTACTCAGCAAAAGTTCAAGGTAGGTTAGAGCTGGTACACTATTTCCAGCTAGATAACGTCTCCCCGATAACGTCCCGACTGCTTCTAGCCTACTTGTGGCCCCCCGGATAACGTCCTGTGGCCCCCCAAGGGGGCCAAGAACCACTGCTCTAAAGCTACTGCACAAAATAATTCTACATACTAATTTTTACAAATTTTTCAAGCCTGGATAAAAACTGAAAGTTAAGTAATTACCTCTGTCCATGGGAGGGGGCACTTGCCCCCCCCTGAAAAACCAAAAAAGTTGAAAAAATACGCATGAAAATTGCAAGTTAAGAAACTACACAAAAAGTTGAAAAATACAGATGAGTTTACTACAAAACGAATAAAATAACAAAACATTTCGCAATAATCTGTTTAATTAAAGCAGGGGTGGGCAACTTTCTGGTGATACTGGGCCACAAATTATAAATATAGGCTTCCAGCGGGCCGCAGTTTTTAGAAAAAAAAACACTTCTTGGCAGGAGTAATACTAAAAAAGGGTCTGTCGCGTGAAAAAGAGGTCTCTGAAATAAAAGATGACTAGAAAAACAAGATCTTCAGCCTGGAAAATAGCATTCAAAGCAGTTCGTGTGCTGATTGAGTTTGAACTTGATCGCAAAAAAACAGGTTTCGGAACCAATTGGCTATTAGCACATGCTTAGGCTGGCCGCAGGTTGCCCACCTCTGAATTAAAGCATAAAAGAGTTTGTCTAGTTGTCTAAATGCTGCTGTCTAAATTAGTCCGGCCGTTCAATGAGTGGAAACTCCACCCTTCACACATCATTGAAACTAGTTTTACGTTTAGGCATGCTGTTACCATGGCCAGTGCAAAGCACCTTAGAAAATATTGGTACAGGTCCCGAGCATCATTTTACGTTGATTAGTACGAGTTATTGCTTGATACTTAATTCATTTTTTGTTCTCTGCATGATTCTATTCGTTTAGGTTACTTTCTTGTCTTTCAAGGCCGTATGCAATAGTACATACTAATGATACTATCGCATTCTGTTCAGGTCAACAAACATGGCGATTTATCTTTTGTCATGACGCAAAGACTAGAAAAGTGTCTTTGTGTCAAATGCTACTCTTCAGTCAAACCACAATCGGATAGACTGGTGGAAGATAAGCAGGCGCACATTTCGCATAAGATGAAGAATTCGGTTAAAAGTTTTTGTGCGTCTTTTTTATTGATCGTCAACCACAAATCTTGGTTATACTCGTGGTATTACCCAGAAGCTGCGTGCAACGAGTGGCGAAGACCATCTCCGTAACTTAGCGCGTGAGCAACTTAGCTTCGAACTCCGAAGAAACGTGGCGAGCCATTGGCGGTGGCCATGAACAGCACTGTTTTCGATTTGACAAGTCGGGTGTCGAACCCCAGATCTCTGACTTTGAAAGCAATATTGTTACTGCTACACCAATCAGCCAGTTACCAATCCGTCATGTGGACGCACGTATACTAGCAAATTCACGCGGCAACAGCAGCATGTCCAATTTTACTTTTTATTGCATCTTGTATAGAAAAATTCTGGTTTTTGCCTATATACCGAGTATCGTATCTTGTAAAACAAATTTGGACTTATTGCTGATGTGCTACTGGTACGCCTTGATGGCAGAAACTGCGCTGCCGGTACATTGCAATAAAAAAATTGAGCAGCACTGATTTATAGGCCGTAGCTATAAGTTTGATTTTCAGAGCTCAAACTACTTTTTATTTTGACATTTTAGATCAGAACGTCGCTATCGGTGCGGGAAGTCTGGGGTTCGATTCCCGGATTGGTCAAATCGGACACAGTATCGCTAACGGCTCACCACCGTAGCGACGTTTCCTCGGAGACGGGCCCCGCCACTCGTTACACACTTTGGCGTAATAGCGCTAGTGAAGATTTGATTGTTTTGAAATTAAAGCATCAAACCAACCACATATAACAAGACCTAAGGAAACAATGCAAAAAGAAAGTTGTTTCAACAGACTGTCAAGCCTAGTGGCACATAGATTGATTTATGTCCGCATAATGCACAATAACATGAAAGAAGAGTTCTGCACGTACGGCATCGGCCGATGCCGGACGTATGGTCAGTTGGCCACCCTATCACTGACTCTTACCTGACTATAGCTTTCACTAAGATGGCCATCTCGAGAATGTTTTTGCCCCCCCCCTGCATTTTTTTCTGCGGACGCCCATGCCTCTGTCCCTAAAAATAATCTCCTACCTATTCAGCAGACCAACCATCTTTCTTTAAATCCATCGCAAAATAATTGGATTTGTAACTGACGTAGACGATCCCACAAACTTTAATCATCAACTATTACGACTTCGCTGTTTTGATGGTCTTTATTGACGCGGTAAATATTGCACTAAGTCCAGCTATGACTAGAATGATAGAACAATTTAGTGTAAACAACCAGCGATACGCGATTAAGATACTATTTAGCGTGATTGTGAGATCAGGGCCTATGGGAGGAGGGATAGGGGGACAAATAATCGCGGGGCCCATGCTGTTCTAGGGGCCCATTAGTCCATATCTAACGAAATAAATAGAGCCAAAGCAAGTTTAAAAAACAATTAAAACAGCATATTGAGCTCAATATATACTTCAAATAATCAATTTTAGGAAGCGCATGGGCCCCCAGCAAAAGTCATGATGCTGTTTTAGGGGTGCCATTAGCCCATATCTTACGAAATAAACACAGCACAGAAACTTCTAAATAATTGATTTCATAGAGTGCATGTGCACCAAGCATGAATCAGCCTGTTCTAGGGACCTATTAGCCCATATCTTACAGGGTGACACAAAAAAAAATGTTCATCACCCAAACTTCAACATTTCAACTATGTCAACTATTTCAATATTTCAACTATTTTCAATTTTTTTAATATTTCAACTATTTCAATATTTCAACTATTTTCAATTTTTTTAATATTTCAACTATTTCAATATTTTAACTATTTTAAAAAAATTTCAACATTTTTGACCGGCATGTTTCAACGATTACCCGTTTTGCTGCGTGTGCCCTTTTCCGTGCTCTGCCAACACTTATTGAACTCATAAGAACGTGTGTTTCTAACGTTATGGAGTGCGGAAATAAAAACAAATTGATTGATTGATGGAATTACTCCAAAACTAAAAGACCTATTTTTTGATTTTTGGATATGCTAAGTAGACTTACTGTTCTAAAAGTATACCAAATTTGTCCTTAGAGATGCCATGGGTTACTGAAAAAAAAGGCATTCATAATGGAGGCATACTTTCGCCAGAAGTCTATCCATGCAGCTTATTTGCAATTCAAAAAACGGTTCGGTAGTCATGCAGTTTTTGTCCACGCAACGATCTATAGATGGGTCAACAAGTTCAGAATCCATCAAACTCTGCAAAACCTCAATTGTAAAAATACTAACCGATAATCACACTCTATACAACCAAAATTATTCAGGTCACCACACAACGTTGCGGCTTCCAAAGACTCTGTTGTCGGCAGCCCAAGCAAGTCTGTACTCAGACGAAGTCAGGAGCTTGGAATCAACCGGAAGACTGTGCGTAGACTTCTTATCGCAGATCTCAATCATTGGAGTGACTACAGCATGGCTTTCCCGATCGACTGATCAGTTGCAGGTGTGACCCAGAGTGGTCGCCGCATTTGCCAGACTTAATCCCCCAGATTTTTATCTGTGGGGATACCTTATAAGGACAGGGTGTATGGCAACAACCCTCACACAATTCCTGACCTGAAGGCAGCAATCAAACCAGGAACAAGAGCGATCAGAAAAGGGGAATGCGGTAGGGTCATTGAAAACTTTGCCCGTCAGATCTAAGTGTGCCTGCTGGGACGGGGAGCTCATTTCGAGCACATTTTTGAGCTAAGTGAAACAAAGACTTTTTGAACTGGTACAGACTTGAAACCTAGGAGATGTTTGCTACACAGACTTTACCTCACGTAACCAAAATTTCTAGTCAATGGAACTAAAATTTTAGAAGTTAATCGATTTTTGGTGATGAACGTTTATTTTTTGTGTCACCCTGTACAAAATACCAAAAAAAAATTAAAAATTACAACAGCATTTGAGCTATAGGCTATATTTAAATACTGTTTATTTTGCGGAGCGTACGGGCCCTTAAATAAAGTTGCATCATTTTGATGTGTACGCTACGCATAGAGGCGAATTCAGAGTGGCCACTCTAAAAAATTAAAAGAATTACAAAATTGAGCAAAAAAAACTAAACTTGGGGAAAAATTTACTAAATCACAATTTCAAGTGAAATGGCAGTATTTCCTATTTTTATTATTATTTAGCACTGCCAAAAAATATCAAACATAATAGCAATTCAGATATGGGTGTCGTTGCACCTGAAGCTACTTCCAAACGATTACATAGTAATAGAATATACAAGACGATTTTCAGTTTTCATCTATGCTATGGTTCTTTAACGGCGACAATTTCGGCCTTCAAAGGGGCGACTGTAACAATTGTTTAAATTGGAGGGCGATTTTACTGGTTAGAGGGCAATTCCAGAATTGCTAACAACATATTGATCTTCCGAAAGAAGCTCTGCGGATGCTCTTCACTTGATTTTGGTGGAAAATTGGAGCTCTGCGGACGTGAAGACTTATGTTTTGTGCTTGGGGCTTTGAACGCAAAATTTTCTGGAAAAGGTTTTCTTCCAAAGCTACCCATTGTGATTTTTTTGTCCGAAGGCCAAATCAATGGCGGATGCCATGGGCTTTGGCTGTTTATTTTGGGGCTTTTTTTTCCAAAATGGGCTTTGAGACTGTGGAGGGCTTAGTCTGTTTGTAGGCTTCAGAATTTGTAAAAATGCTTTCTTGGACAAAAAAAAGTGGGCTTTAACTTCTGTGCAGCGGAAAACTGGTACTCTCTAGTGAAACCTTAGGAACCCAAAGGTCATGTAGAAATATATTTTTTTTTTTATATTCGACCTCTAAAAATTCGTGAATTTTTGGACAGCCAAAGCTCAAGGTCTTATATATCTACAGTTTGTGCTACTGAGTGCAAAATTTTGTCGTATTCTGTCTAGTATTGATTTAAAGAAGTTTTCTAAACCAAAACAATCTCGAAAATCTTGACCATAACAGTAGCAAAAATAGTTTTTTTTTTTTTTTTCAATCAAAAACAGCTATTTTGGCTGTTAAAACGCATTAAAACGTAATGAAATTACAAAAACAATAAGCAGGTAAAGTTTTAGCCGTGAAACGACAACATTTAAAAGTTGATTGTGATTCAAATTGCACAATTTTCATTTTTCACTTTTCGTCATTATTATTGATATTTGGCAGCACTGATAATTTTTTTGGATTGGATTTTTTTTTATATCCGCTTTGAAAAAAAGGACAAAGGAGTACAGTACTCCCGTGAGTGCTTTTGGCACGTGGCTTGTCCACCTCTACCACCGACGGTACCGGCAGGTCTGCGACTAAGTATGCCGATCAGGAATACAATCATGGACTGCGACTGGGTTGGGCATTAGTCTATAGGTCTGTCTTCTACTCTGTACTTAGAAACTTGAGCTCAGTTTTTTGCAAAAGTAGGCCTTGGCAAATGACTACCCGTAACTCTGTAAGGCAACATATGAATCAGCAGTGTACTGGTATTGGCCTGCCAATAGCACTTTTTTGGAAAGTTTTTAATATTCATAAAATATTCTAAAATTTAATATGCAATAAATATTAAGTAATACTAATAAGCAATAAAATTCAATATTTAAAGTAACCAATACAACAATCTGACAATTAGGATAGCCTACAAAGACTACCGGGTAGGCTATTCTATTTTTTGCTGCAAGCTAGTCATTATGCAGTTATCTGGTTATGGTTCACTGGTAGCTGAGCCTGTAAGCTATATAGCCAAATACCCAACAAATGTCAGAGATAAAAATGCCTACTGAACTTCCAACAAACACACAAGTTCTGAGTTAGATTTAACAGTGAAAAGCAGTTGTTCATAATAGTACCGGTAGTTTAATAACCTAGCACAGTCAAATTTTTCATGATTCGGGCTACTGTACTGAACTGTCAAGGCAGTAAGTTGATTAAACGCTTCTTAGGCTAGGCCTATATCAGATGATGACATAAAATTTCTTGGCAAATTACTGGTATTGATTTTGCTGTTGTGTGAATAGGCCCTATATGCCTGCAGTTTTTGTCTCTACCATAGGAAATTTGCTTCTTCATTGATTTGTAGGTTGCTTAATTTTTTGTACCAGTATGTTATTCCCTTGGCTACCGGTAATATAGACCTATACGAGCCACTAGCGGGCTCGCATAGCAATGACTGCTGAGGTGAAAACAATTCGCGCTGATACCTGCAGCAGTGTTTAAATCAATGCATTGACTGACTGCGAGCTGCGGGATGCGACGGCCCTGAGGGAGCACTTTTTATAGCTGACCAAATAACGCCATTGTAGCGCTCACACTGCCCGTTTCCAGGCTCACTGTATAATGAAGTTCTGCTAGAAGCAATGCCTCGTTTTCGTAAGTAATCAGTCAGTTCTTGTGACATAAATGCAGTTCCTCTATCCGAATGCATAAATGAAGGTAAGCCAAAAATAACGAACACCTGACTTAAGCAAGTTATTACAGTTTGCGCATCGACGTTAGTACAAGCAAAACAAAAAGGAAAGCGAGAAAATTCATCAATTGTAATTAACAAATACTTATTTCTCGAAGTTGAGAGCAGCGGTCCTTAAAAATCTAGAGATAGTCTCTCAAAAGGCTGCGTAGCCTTGATTAATTCAGATTTTCGCGGCTCATAAAAATTAGGTTTCAGTTCAGAGCAAACTCGACACTGTGAAACTACACGGCGAATTTCATCGGTAGAATAAGGTAAATTTTTAACCCGTATAAAATGATTAAGTCGTGTTACCCCGGGATGACGTAATGAACCATGCAGTTCACGCAGCGTGTTATCGTGAATACTAGCACAAAATGCTCTTGATAGCGCATCTGGGACACTGTTCATTTTCCCAGACCGGTAAGCAATATTAAGGTCGAATTCACTCAGTTCCATTCGCCATCTTAGTATCTTGTTGTTCTTGATTTTGCCGTGGTTTCTTGCGCTGTACATGAAGGATACAGATTGTTGGTCTGTGATGACCGTGAAGTGTCTTCCAGACAAAAACTTAGCCCATTTTCGAACGGCTTCCACTATAGCCAAGGTTACCATTGCGTGCTTATTTCCAAGATTTGTGCATATTTTCAAGGGCAATGTTTTAGAAAACGTGAATGTGCTTATTTCTAAGAAACGTGCTTATTTTTGAGTCCCGTGCTTATTTTTGATTTTTTAGTGGAAAAAATAGGATACTGCGGACGTGAAGATCTTTTTTTTGGTCTTCGCCAATTTTTAGTGGAAAAACAGGACTTTGTTGACGTGAAGACCTTTTTTTTTTATTCTTCACCGGTTTTTAGTGGATTCACAAAAAAGAGCTATTGACTTTTTGGTAACCTAACTGCAGCGTGCTTATTTTTTGGGGTGGTCCGGTGGTAACCCTGACTGTAGCTGATGCTTCCTTTTTCACACTAGAATGAGACATTTCATTTTTGTTGAGCATTCGAGAGAAGAATGCAACCGGTCGATTTTCCTGATTCAGTGATGCTGATATGGCGTTTTCCGATGCGTCAGTTTCAATGACAAAAGGCAAATTTTCATTAATAACACGGAGCGTTGCAGAGGTTAAATCTTCCTTTAGTGACGTTAGAGCTTGCTGTGCTTCTTCACTAAGTGGAAACTGTTTTTCTACTAAAAGCGGGTTTATTTTTTCCGAAAACTGCGGAAACCACTGGGCATAGTATGAAAACATGCCAATTACCCTTTGCAACTACTTGGCATTTGATCAAATCAAAATCAAATCTTCATTATACTCGCCGTATTACGCCGAAGCGTGTAACGAATGGCGGGCCCCATCTCCGCGGCTCAGCGCCTGGGCTACACAGCTCCGAAGAAACATCGCAACGGTGGCGAGCCGTTGGTGAGACTGTGCCGATTTGAGCGGCCCGGGTATCAAACCCAAGACCTCCCGCACCGATAGCGTGCGCTTAGCAACTGAGCTAACCGGCCGGTCTTGGCATTTGATGGTAGTGGTAAATCAGTGATAGGTTTCACACGCTCCGCATCTGGTCGCATAATTCCACCTGATATGTGGTAACCCAGCAGTTTTAAATTGTCGGTGGCACAGACACATTTGTTTTCGGTAAGTGTTAAAGCCGTATACTTGCGCTCATCTGACGAAAGAGGTACTTGGTAATAAGCACTGCGAAGGTCCAGTTTTGAAAGTCAGTTATGCCGGGAGACATTTTTAACTACACTCTGCATAGTTGGAAGATGATAAGCATCCAAGTACGTAAATTTGTTGACGGTTTGACAGTAGTCTGTGCACATTCGCTTTTTATGATTTGCACTTTTTGTCACTACAGCTTGAGCGCGCCATGGTGATGAACTCATTTTAATGATATCGCCCGCAAGAAGTTTAGCAACTTTGTTACAAATAAAATCTTGATCCGCTTTGGAATAATTACGTCTTTTTGTTGTAACGAGATGGCAATCAGAGCTTAGATGTTCGAATAGTTTTACGGGCCGAATGCCAATAACAGGCTTCAACGCACTCAACTTCAAAGGCGATTCCGGTCCCCCAAACTCAATATTTACACTTTCGAGATGGCTTAAAAATTCTTGGCCGAGAATGACATCCCACAGTAAATCTATTAAAATAAGAAAGTTTACATCATCGTATTTCCGACCACAAAGGTCCACAGCAGCTGAACATGTGCCTTTAGTTTTTACAGAAGATCCTCTCACAGCTAAACCTGAAGACACCTCTGCATCACCAATCCCGCCTTTCAATCCAGCGAGTTCACAAAATTTGGAATCAATATGATATTGATTATGCTTTGCCCCTGTATCAATGAGCCCATAAGCAAGTATTCCATTGATTAAAATATAAACGTTAACTTTGTCATCTTGTTGCGACTTTTTGGTTTCAGATAAAATAGCTATATTAGGATCGGAATTACCTTTAGAAAAACTAGCAATTGTTCGGGAATTGCGGAATGCTGATGGACAAACTTTCACAAAGCGGCCTTTTCGATTACATTTGTAGCATAAACAACGACCAGCTGGACAGTTAGTTCGCTTATGTGGTGAACCACCGCAGTAGCCACAAGTTTCTGGTTTAATAGCCGAACATTTACCTTGGAGTTCGTCTTGAGCGTTTCTTGCGGAATCATCTTCTATGCTTGTAGCTCTTACTGAGGCTATTGACTCAACACCGCCCGTAGAATAGCAATCGGCGTTTTTTTGAGCTTCGTGAAGCGATCTTGCTTTGTCAAATACGTTGATAAGCTGGAGTTGATTGTCTTCAAGCAATCGTTGCCTGATATGAGACGAACGCAATCCGGCAATGAATGCATCACGTATTGCAGCTTCCTTACATTCCGCAGCAGATAAATCCTTAAAATTGCAGTCATTACTAAGTATCTTAAAGTAGTTGGAGAAAATGCTCGAGTGACTCACCTGCTTCCTCTTGGTAAGAGCTGAGACGATATCTTGCAAAAATTTCGTTAATAGGTTTTACGTAAGCGCTATTCAGCTTGGTCATAGCATCTTCAAACTCTACACATTCACTGATGTACGAGTAAGCACTTGTGTCGATGGAATTTACCAATATGTCTAGCTTGTCTTGATTTGTAGCACTTTCGATTCTCTGAACTTTCAAATGTTCGTCTCCAATGCAGCCATTTTCTGGCACCTTCTGGCGAGCTGGCATCAGCATCAACCACTTGTGGTCTCAGGCACTTATTCACATTCATTTTAGTTTTAATAAATTGTAATAGAACAGCTAGTTACTTTGGACCATAGTTGGTTTTATTAAACTAAAACGAAACTGAAATCTATAAACGTAAAACATAAAGTAAGTCCAATTAAATATTATGATAGTTAGCATTGCTGCGATGTGCACTGTGCCACTGAATCTCGTAAATGACAACTAAGTCAAATGTGAAGATGCGCTCGTGCTCGCAACAAATACGTAATGAATTGCGAACCAATAAGAAAGAACCAGCTTATGTCCTAAAGCAGAAGCTTGATTGAAATAAATGAAAGGAAGCTGCAACCATTATTAGTTTGAGAAATTATAGGCTAAAAGTTAGGTTTTAGCAGCTGATTTCAGGGCCAAAATGGAAGGGCATGGCACCGTAGCCTCCCCTGCGTGCGCCTATGACGTCTTTTTGCCTGTAGCGTGTTTTTTTTAAATCCCCTTGTCAACGACATGGCCTAGTGGTACCGCACGCACGTGACAGATCCTACGTGACGGGTTCGATTCGCGGCTGGAGCCGATCACATTTGACATATGTAACGGATGGCTGCTGACTCGAAGAGTGCAAGCTCACTTCGCAGTCTCCCTCAATTAACTTACTGTTGAATTTTCTTTTCAATAATTTGAAAAAAACAAAAAAAAGCCACTGTGGTAGACGAATTCTACTACCAATATTGTTAACAATTGATTTCTGAATAGAAATATATTTGCAATCTCCTTGAAGACTACGGCGAAAGAAACGTGTTCCTACGTAAATAGCTCAAACGCCGTGTAATTTCATAGAGAAATCAGTCATGCAGAACCCGCATTGAATGAAAAAGCGCTTAATATTAACCACGCGTCTTTGTATATCAGCGCGTTATTTTGTCCGTGTTCATCATAAAAGCGTCCAAATAATTTCATTTTGTGGGTAAGAAACTACTTTCCCGCTGGAACAAGTTTTATTAATTTGCTTCAATTCACTTAAACGCTATAGCTAAAGTTATGCACCCCGACTGCAAAAAAATCGAGCAAAATCAAGTTCAAGCTCAAATATCATGACGTCATAATAAAATAAACTTGAAATTTTTATAATCAAAAATTTTAAATTTTTCTTCTTTCGTGTAAGCCCAAAATGAAAGCTCTACTGCGACTATAAACCGCTCAAACTGCTTTTATAGGGTAAGCAATTCGTTGTGCCAGCTCAACGATTTTACCCTCTTTACCTCCTCACCCTGGCAACACCCACCACCCCTGACCCGGCAGAAATCTGATTTCGTGCATGGTTTGAAGTACTTTAAACGATAATAGGGATAAAAATTGGTAAGCTTCCATCTAGGCTCAGATCTCTGGGCTGCCGGACTAAAATGCTTTAAATTATTTTCTTTGTATCTGCTATGACATCATGTTGAAAATACGAATTCTTAACATAAGGTACCAGTGAGTTTAATGTTAAAGTCTTTGCATAGTGTCTTTCACTGACAAAAATTCAATACAAAAGCCCTTAAAATACACAAAATATAGCTAAGCCCTTGGGTAAAAAATATATCATGAAATGATATATGTTTTTAGTTGGTGTTTAACTTGCGGCTATTTATGCTATTGGTCACTGAGTGGTCCCCAAGGGGGCCGCGAAGGCTAAGGGGTCCGCTAAAGTATTGAAAGTTTCATTAAAAATAGTGTAGTTTATTGAGGTACCGGTGTTTATCAATCATTGTTAATGTATTGTAAAAAATAATTAATCTTTTCCTGAACGATATAAGAATACGAAATAGATACTGGTAGTTTTAGGGCCCAAGCAACTTCTTTCGACCTTTTTTTGGTAAGACTAAGGCATTAAAACTCTGCAGGAAGCACAACTGAATTTGCAACAGTTGGGGCTGAAACTTACTGAGGAATGGTTGTTGTTATGTCAAATTTTGGATAGAGAAACGACAGACTACTTGGAACTATTGCCTGCAATGATACAATTTTGCCTTTCACAAAGATATAGGCTTACTAATCTGAAAATGCTTTCAGTGCTTCGACACTCGTTAAGAACAAAAGTAAAAAATCGTTTGTTACTTCAAAATGATTTGCGCCTTGCATTCACAAATTTTGATCCAGAAATATCCAGATATCAAGTCAATGAGCAAAAATTTGCAGAGCTTAGGTTAGGCGTCGGCAACCTGCGGCCCGGATCCAGGCATGTAAAATTTTCGGCCCTTGGCGTCTTCAAATTTTTATGATAAATCTCCGCAGCTGAAATGTTAGCGATATTCAATATTTATTTCTTCTTATTATGCATTGCTATACAACAAAAATCGATATAACTACGAAGTTACACGGACTTTGCAATACAGTAAATACTCCACTTTTTTCAAACTTGGTTAAATAAACTTCTGGTGCTGATAATAATGTGTGTGAAATAGACCAGTAGTGACATGAAACGACCAGCCGTTAGCTCAGTTGCAAAGCGCACGCTATCGGTGCGGGAGGTCTGGGGTTCGATTCCCGGGCCGGTCGAATCGGCACAGTGTCGCCAACGACTCGCCACCGTTGCGACGTTTCTTCGGAGCTGTGTAGCCCAGGCGCTAAGCCGCGGAGATGGGCCCCGCAACTCGTTACACGCTTCGGCGTAATACGGCGAGTATAATGAAGATTTGATTTTTTTTGATTTGACATGAAACGATCTAAATGTGATTTAAGAAGGCTAAGTAGTGAATGGGATCTTTTTTAGAAAACCTCCGCCAGTAATGCAAAAATATTTGATTTAAGAAAAAACACCCCCGACGTTCGAAGTACTACAGAGAGGCAAAGATGTTTTTTGGCAACGGGTTTATACAAAACATCCAACTTGTGCGACTTCTGTCTTCACGCTCAGTTTTGTAGGTACCAAACTGGTGTCAGACATTCGCATTAAAAAGGTTATAAGCGCATCAACAGCGCTCAGCACCAAGCTCTATTTTAGAATAGCTAGACACCAACAATCGGCAGATTAAGAAGGTCAGTGGCGCGATTATTTGCAGGCTATCAATGTAAACTGGTTAATGGAGCTTCTGAGATAATTAGTAATTACGAGTAAATAAACAATATTGGTCCTTCATCAAAATACAAAAAAGCCAATGCCAAAAATGGAGCTGTTTTTGCGTAAGCAGCGAGTCGTGTTTAGCACAGTTAGAGATTTTTACTTGAAAAAATAAGTGCGACCAATCATATCCTCAAATGATTAGCTTTTGGCAAGCAGTAACAAAAAAGCATCCTCGGTGAAGTTAGCCTTTGATTTTTACTCAAATTGCTTTCAATAACAATTCTAAAATCGTGTCCATTTGTGTTGATTTGTGTGGGGCCCGCAACAACAAATTGCTTAATTTAGGGGTCCGCGACTTGAAAAAGGTTGAAAATCACTGGTCTATTGGTAGCTTGTGTAAGTAATAGGCCTTGTTACACTGGCCAAAAATGTGGCTATTTAACGATTTTTGTGATATCCATCTTGGAACAACGCGAAAATTGGCAGGATTGCAGATTTTGAAACGCTGAATCCGAATTTTTTGTTCTTCGCTTTCCTAACAGGGCACGTCGTGGCGTTATGACGTCATCAAGAAAGAAACATTGAAAAATTTTTTGCAGAAACACAGCGCACGTAATGCGTTGTAGTTCCTGCTATGATTTATGCAAATGCTTCAAACTGGTCTTAAAATGATCTCCATGTAACTGGCCATCCCTCTGTCAAATATTGGCGTCATCGGCTCATGCCGTCATAATCCACACCCACAAGTAGAACATTTTGAAATCTTGAAAAGAAAAATACTTTGGGTGTGTTTCGTTTTTTATTACTTCACTGATAGTCACCATAGAAAGCTGAAATTTCGGATGTAGAGTCGAAGTACAAGTGTCTACGAATCTACGAAATTTTGTTGAGTTTGAAATAACGCAAGTGTAGGTATTTGGTGGTACAAACGAACAGCTCGTTTTTGCGTAGTCATGTGAACGACAGTATTTTGCAAAATAACCCATAAGTTTTGATACAGTTGATTTAAATGCTTACCATAAACTTTAAACTCATAATACACTCAAAAATCATCTTCCTGGAAAATATTGTCGTCATTGGTTGATGACGCCATAACCCACAAGTAAAAATGTTTGAAATTTTGAAATTTTCACTAGGGGTTCGTTTCTAGTTTCACTCATCTAGTTATCTCGTCTCGTTTCGTTTCTAGTTTCACTTAGTCTCTACTTTCTAGTTTCACTTATCTAGTTTCACGTTTTTAGCTATGGGATTTAAACAAATTTTGGATGTCATTTTCACTATAGGGTTTCGTTTTTAGTTTTACGTGTGGCGATACGGTTTATGAAGTTCTACATTTCTCTACGTATCACTTTATCAGTGTAGGAAACAATTTTAATTGGAGTTGAGTATTGATCATCCCAGCTTTGTCTTTTCGTATGTTCCAAAAAGCTTACTGCTCTCGTTGTTTCCGTGACCGCATACGTGACATACTGTGAAACCTCTGTTTGAGCGCCACACGGCCACAGCGCTCCATTTTTCAACCCTTCTCTTGTTGTGGCGTTTTATTAGTGGTGGTGCTCAGTTAGAGCAGGGGTGGGAAAGCTTTTCACACGAAGAGCCTCATTTTAAAAAATTTTGATGCCGAGGGTCCCACTGATTGAATGAGCAAACAAAAAGGTCTACACGTCCTCAGATGTACTGTTTTCTATACTGAACATCAGTGAAGAGCAAAAGAAAAAGAAGAAAAGGGTTGATTTACGGTAGGAGTTTATATTTCCGTAAGTGCCCGCGGGCCGCAAAAATTGGTCTCGCGGGCCGCATGCGGCCCACTGGCAGTATTTTGCCCAGCCCTGAGTTAGAGGATGATGCTATATTTTTTGATTAGCTGGTCAGAATTTTAGGAACATAAATTTAATTAATGAAAAGAAAAAACTTACAACAGAGTTAACATTTAACCTTAAAGAAAAGAAAGCAACTTTATACCGTAACATAGTTACTGATAAGTGATCAAAAATTCAATGCGGAAAATCAAGTGACACGTCCTGTGTATACCCGTCCTCGTCATTTTCAACACCTTCCCCTGTAGTGGCATTACAGATGGTATTCAATTAGTGGCGTTCAAATAGAGGCTTTGCGGAACGTTATGGGATTTACAGTAGCTGTTGTGGTTGTTAAAACAATAAATTTTAGCTACACAATTACCCTGTCCATATGTCCAATTTATGTGGGCTTTAGACCCACGGTTCTTGGCTCTAGTTTCTGCATTAAATTTTGGATGTCATAATTTAAAAAAGTGATTATGACATCAAAAACTTAATTGTGATGCAGAAACTAAAAGCAAGAACCGTGGGTCTGAAGCCCATATAAATTGGACATGTCACATGTGGACAGGCTAAATATGGGTCGTAGGCGAAGGAAATCTGGTCATTGCTTTTGCCTCCCCCCCCCACTTTAGAAATGCTTCCGCCATCGCTGATTTCGCATCAAAAATACATTGCAATTCAATGTTGTTGTTGTTGTTGCAGTATTGCAGTATGAAGTTTGTTACTAAGCTTAATTATGTGTAAGCTTAATAATTACAGGGCGGACCCAACCAGTGCGTATCAGCATGCCTTCCAATGTCTTGGCTCTGATTTTCTAATAGAAGATAACGTATTTCTTACTCTGGAAGACTTTGTAAGCAAACTTTACGGCCAAACACGCACAAATGTAGATGAGGCTCGATACCGTTTATTTTGCACCAAACCTTTGGATGAGAAGAGACTCGCGCCTTGTCGGGATGCTTTGTTACAGCATGCTTATCGTTCAATGCTCAGGCTTCGATTACTCTCAGAGCGCTCAATGCACTTATTGGCGCTTCTTCTCCAAACAGCCACGGTCGGAGAGTGACATCTGACCGCATTCATATAAAGTGGATGTCTCGAGAACAAGCTCCACCGGAATTAGGAGTGCTTGACATCCAAGTGCGAAAAACACATTGTAGTACCGGCTAATGTTCTTGTCGTTCCAATGACATATCATGCACAGAGTTATGCTCGTGTACCAATTGTCAAAACGCAGCAGAAACACTTGCAGAATACAACCTCGACAATGATTGCAGCGATGACGATGATGAAGACGACGTCGTTTCAACATGAATGCCATGCTTATTATGTGCAAGTGACCATTGCGGTATGACTTTACTGCGGTAATTTATGCTGTTGTATTACAGTTTTGTTGATTACGTTATGTCATTAAAAACAGCTACCACAACTTTCATGTCACAAATTTTTATCAGCAAATAGATTATACCAATTCACAGAAATTTGAAGATACAGATCAAAGGGCAGTAAAACTCAACCATACTCTGAAGATTTGCAAATGTGTCGATAACCATTGTTAAAGTGAATGTTTCCTCCCGGGAAGTCGGGACGGAAAATTTCCCTGATATTTGGGGTCTTAAAATTTCCCGTTTCCCGGGAAATTTATGTAAGGATCCCGGAAATTTTTTTTTTCATTAGTAAGGATGTCAGGCAGTGCCGGCGCTAGGCCAACTGAGTCCCCCCCCCCCCCGAAAACTTCACGTGGGGCCCTTTTTATCCGCAAGCCAAATGGAAGGTAAAGATGGTTTTACACAGAATGCGATTTTTATATGATTTTGCATTTCATGCATATTCGTCCGGTTTTTGATGAACGAACCTGCGAGTCGTGAAATAGGAAGTTGTAAGCCTATTATTTCGCTGACAGGACGATTGATAAGAATTGTATGACAAACCGTAGGAATTAATTCGTTCTGAGATCTGACCTCACGAAAAAACCAAGACCTTCTTCACCAAACGAATATAATAATCGACCTAACTTAACTCACTCAGCTACGGTACTCACCGTACTACTTTTAAATAAACACAAGCTCCACTGCTCACTTCAGTAACGCTACACAACAAGGGCTATACCCTTCAGCGTACAACAATATTGCTTACTCTGCGCACACTAAATCCACACTCGAATAACTACGCTCGAATATTCACGCCTATTTATACTCTAAATTTAAGTTAGTTAGTTAGTTAGTTGCATATTTATCCTCCTATCACGAAAAAGCGATCAATGCGCTATACGAGCTCGCTTAGGAGTTGCCAGCCATCTGTCTACCACACCAAGATGGGGGAGTCCCGCTAAGTGCCTTTCCCAACGGCACAACAAGTAAACTTGCCGGCTTGTTCTCCACACTGTCCCTTTGATACTGAGCGTCAAGCAGGGAAGCTGTGAATACCAATTTTTAAAGTCATTGGTTTGACCCGACTCGGAATCAAACCCAAGTCTACAGCTCAAGAGGCAGACGCTCTATACCACTCGGCCATCTGAGCTGTTCAAGAACGTTCTATAACATTCTTAAAAAGAACAAACAAGAAGAGAAATCATATGACATGCAAAAATTCACACCAAACAATAGTAAATACAATTGTGACGTCACAAGCTCAAATTTTAACCCAGTGAAATTACGTTATGGAGAAATCTGTCTAGTTCACGAAAAAAATACGTCGGTAGAAAATTATGACTTCATAGTGCAACCTTACGAAACAATCCCACGAATAAAACTTCGGAAAACAACGCAACGATCTAGAACAGGGGTGTGCAACCTTTTTCACTGGGGGGCCACTTTCGAAAATTTTAACAACGTCGAGGGCCAGTCACCGTCAAATATGTATAAAATTATAAAATGCTAAACACAACCCGTGTATTATAGACGGTACAAATAGCTAAATAAATCGATTTAAAAAAAAAAATTTTTGTCCTGCCATCGTCGAGAGCCACATTGACTGGCCTGGAGGGCCGGATTGTGGCCCGCGGGCCGTGGGTTGCACACCCCTGATCTAGAACCTTTTACAATAGGCAAAGCATTTAAAACAAAAACGTATTAAACAGTTAGTGATAATACAGACAACTGCAGCCTCTGCAATAGCGAAAACTACAACTGTTTCGAAAAATCTCATCAGTGCAGAACTTTTAGCGATCTGTTTGACAAACCAATTTCCCGAATCCCGAATCCCAAGGAAAATTTCCCGAATCCCGAGGATTTTGAGAATTTTTGTTTTCCGAGATGTTGAAAATCCGGGAAAAAGAGAAATCGTAGTAAGAGTCTAAATGCCAAAGTTCAGTGCTTATGAAAACAAGTATTACCAAAGTTACAAAAAAATAACATTTTCTTTTAAAAAATTCATTTGTGAGTTATGACGTCAATATTTGAAAGAAAAATATCATCGGAAGCTTTTACACCAGTTAAATCGATCCTTATGCTATGAGCGATTATAGTGAGAAAATAGAGCTTTACGAATGAATATGCATACAAGAGTCGTTCGTTTGTACCACCAAATATTTACACTTGTGCCAATTCAAACTCAACGAAGATTAGCAAATTCGTAGATACTAGTACTTAGGTTCTACATACGAAATTTCAGCTTTCTATGTCGACTATCAATGAAGCAATAAAAAACGAAACACACCCCTAGTGAAAATTTCAAAATTTCAAACATTTTTACTTGTGGGTTATGGCGTCATCAACCAATGACGTCAGTATTTTCCAGGAAGATGATCTTTGAGTGTATTATGAGTTTAAAGTTTATGGTAAGCATTTAAATCAACTGTATCAAAACTTATGGGTTATTTTGCAAAATACTGTTGTTCACATGACTACGCAAAAACGAGCTGTTCGTTTGTACCACCAAATACCTACACTTGCGTTATTTCAAACTCAACAAAATTTCGTAGATTCGTAGACACTTGTACTTCGACTCTACATCCGAAATTTCAGCTTTCTATGGTGACTATCAGTGAAGTAATAAAAAACGAAACACACCCAAAGTATTTTTCTTTTCAAGATTTCAAAATGTTCTACTAGTGGGTGTGGATTATGACGTCATTAGCCGATGACGCCAATATTTGACAGAGGGATGGCCAGTTATATGGAGATCATTTTAAGACCAATCAATCAATCAATCTAAGTTTTATTTCCGCAACACGCACAATCATTAACAATTTACAACAAATATTGGCATAATAACGGAAAAAGACACATGCAGTAAAACGAGTAAGCGTCGAAGCATGCCAGCCGAAAGCTGACTTGGCATGGCTGCATGACCTTAACAATCAAGATATAGGCTATTTCGTGAACAAGAAATTATAAACAACATATCAAACGAATTCCAAAACAATAAACAAAAAAAATGAGTAGCATGGCTGGCCTACTAGTAATAAGAACAATGAAGTAGATAATGAGCTTTATAAGTGTTAATATTCCAGCTTGTGACCCCTGCTAAAGGAGGCTAACAGGTTCTAAACCATGCCCAAGGGTTACCTGGAGCGAGTTGTGATTGGGTACCCTCATTCATCCACCCTTGCTAGTTGGCAAGTTCACAACCGGATGTAGTTTTTACTCATACCCAGGAGTTGAATCGCAATATTTTTTTTTTTTCTTTTTTTCATTACTCTATTGATTTTTTACTACGGCATTGAATGGCGGTGACTGCGGTTTGAGAACAAATAAACATACGGATGATGTTTGAAGATTTAACTCAGCGTAAATGGAGAATCATGATAAGGCAATTAACAGTCTCCTCAAAGTAAAACACCGAAAATTTTCCTTTTGCTTCATTGTGGGTGGTAATGTAGTTGGTCAATCAGGTGTCTTTGCTAGGCCCAATCTCCGAAGAATTTTCACTTAACGTCTTTAGCTTTCTCTAAAGGATATCTGCAACAAGAATGAACAGCAGCACCAGAGCAGATTAACTCATAAGAAATAGAATAATCAAACAACTGTGAAGCTGATCGATCAAGTTAGCATCTACTTTGTTAGTCTATGTTTAAAAAATGGGTTTTAACTTTGTCAGAGAAAAATTTTAAACTTTTACGCTCTTTAATCGCATTTGGTAATTTACTCCATAATTTGGACCCGCAAAATTTTATTGATTGTTGGCATAAAATTAATCTCTACGCCGGAGAAATATGTAGGCTATCACTTCTGGTAGACATTCGACTGGATTTTGATTCAAATAAGTTCTGTAATGCGACTGGATTACTTTTTTTTACAGTTTTATACATGAATATAGCTATTTCAATTTGATAAATTTGTTTGATAGACCAGTTCGAAGCATTTGCATAAACCATAGCAGAAACTACAACGCATTACGTGAGCTGTGTTTCTGCAAAATTTTTTTCGATGTTTCTTTCTTCATGACGTCATAACGCCTCGACGTGCCCTGTTAGGAAAGCGAAGAACAAAAAATTTTTCAAAATCTACAACCCTGCCAATTTTTACGTAGTTCCAAGATAGGTATCACGAAACGACACATTTTTGGCCAGTGCAACAAGGCCTACTAGCCTGTTACGACAATTGCCTAGACTGGTTTCACAGTCTTTCCACGTAACTATACACTATTAATTGAACAATTGGAATAAAAATTACCACTTCGTAGCAAAAAACAGCAGTGTCATTCATTGTTACTACCGTCAAAATTCCTAAACAAACACAAAAGTGAGCAATTATCTATAGTGACACAAATGAAGCAAAATTTTTCCGTAAATCTGGCAGTTTTTTAAAAAGTTCAGTAGCCCACCTCAAAATGTTTCCATGGCCCACTGAGAACCACTGGTCTAGAAAAAGCATATTCACTGGTCAAAGTCGAAGAAATGAATTTTGAAATCTGCAAAAAAGTCGTCTCAAAACTACTTTAAATTTTTTGTCTTCCTTGTTATCACAGCTCAAGGTTTTACACTACATTGAAATACGTAAAAATCAACCAATCAAATCCGTAAACCTACTGAGATAAAGTAAACATCCCGAAATCGTATCGAACAAAAAGAAAAACATTTCGGAGGGTGCATCCATTCCACTTGGACTACGCATTGCGCAACTCTGCTTAACATTACTTAGGCCTCGTTATACGCAGGCTGTTAAAAAATCTACCCAGGTCTTGAGACTTTCTCCAACAGATACAACTTTATCAGCGGACGGTGACGCAAAAAAGAACAGACGAAATCATGGAAAAGCTTTTACTCTACACTGCCTTTCAAAAACAAAAGCATCACTCCTCTTCAGCTTCAAAATATCTCTTCCTGGGCTACCGTCTATTATCAGTTATCACTAAACTATCTCAGCACAGGTATCACCGCACGTGGGTCGTGACTGATTGGTCTCCGATCTCAAAACTGATTGTCAGTTTCGCGAAATTTTATTTTCGCTTTAACTCAAACTTTTTTTATTATAGAAGATTTTGCAAAAGTACCGAGTACCGCCTAAAAATTGAGAAATAAAAGTACCGACACCGCGGTACCGATACTTTTTCTCCAAATTACCAACGGTAACGATACTAAAAAAGTACCGCGGTACTAAAGTAGCGCGTTACTGCCCAGCTATGACTCGCAGTATTACGCCGAAGCGTGGAATCTAGGGTTACCATACGTCCTCTTTTTGGAGGACATGTCCTGCTGTTTAGTAAAAATAATTTGTCCTCCGAGGACGTTGAAAAACGCTCAAATGTCCTTCTTTTCGGCATTTTTAACTGTGTAAACATCAAGGGCGTACATCCCCCAATATTTTTCGAGGGGGAGTGATAATGTATTTATTATCCCCAATATTGGAAGAAATTGTTACGCGATTGCTATAAAAAGTTCAATGTCAGGTGACGGTTGGCAGGGGTGCAAATCTATGTTGAGTATTGGGGGGATGATTTAGCAAAATTAATCATTTTTTGGATAATTAGCACTCGTGCGTCTTGGTTGGGTAGGCTTACTATACATCGAATGGGTAATTTTTCACTTCCATAAAAAATATTGGGGGGGGGGGATGCTGCCGATTTATTGGAAAGATAAATCCCCCCTGGATTTGCACCCATGACGATTGGCAGAAGAGGAAATAATTAGCGAGCAATCGCACTAAGTGCATCGCTACGATTAAGCCGATAAGGTATTGTGATCTAAGATTTTGTTGATTCACACTACACAGTAGCTACATGCAGGAGCGGCTGGTCTGGAGGAGCTGCGGAACTGTAGCACCCCCAAGAAAATCCCAACAAAAATTTATGAACTTTAATTATTTTTTTCAACATTATCATTCAATGTTTATGTGCTATTGAAGTTTTCTTGAAAAAAAAAAAAAAAAAGGATGAGGGTGGACCCCCTAACCCTTTTTTGAAAAACAAATAACATTTTTAATTTTTGTAATTTTTGATGAAATTGCCTAAAATGGCAACACTTCTGCGAAATCTGCGGCTGTACTGGAAACATTAATTTACTCAGCGCCAACTCCCGCTTTCATGTTGCCATTTCAAAGCAAGTTAATACTTGATTGTTAGTTTTCTATTCGATTGACTATTTTTTTGTCACGTAAGTGCAATAACAAGATCAATGTCAAACCAAATCATTTTTTTGTAAATATTAAATCTTATGATTAGTGGCTTTATCAGTAATGCCATGAATTTTCAAAACGTAGAAGGAAGTTTGGTCAGAATCTACTTCTTTCTGCTATGTTGCAATACTGGAGCTGCAGAAGCATTTTCCGACTTTGCAGCGACAATGCAGTTACAATGGTACAGGCATAGTTACGTAATAATGGGTACAATACGTTTGTTAGCTGAATGACAGGTGCCACTATTAGACAGCTTGAGATTGTGTGTGTGAAAACGTTGAACAAATTAAAGGTTAGGTTTTGTTAGCGGAGCTGGTTTAGCTATTAAGCTAAAGAAGTTAGGTACAGAGGTAGTTGGAGCAGGTGTATTTTCAGTGTTGTCAGGCAGTAAGATTATCCGTCTGCTTGAGGCGAAGTAAAATATTACCCTACAACACAACAACAACAAAGTTTATTTTTTGTTGCGCATTTTCGAAAAAATACACATCCAAGTGACACAAGCAACAAAATATCAATTTAGCAACAGGCAGCCGCGAAGGGACCAAGTGGTCTTCAAGCCAAGCAGCAACATTTAGCTACAATAGATACACAAGCTTATTACGGTAAGTACTTAACTATTAAACATGTACGAAAATTCCATTAACCTGTGAGTTCTGGGCAAGCAAACATCAAAGTGAGTATAACTTATTCATGTGAAGCGTAATGTTTTAATAGGATGTTCTTATAGGCGATTTTAAATTTGCCATAAGATAGTTTCCTAATGTCATAAGGGATATTATTCCAAATCTTAGCACCAACAAACCTAAATAATTTTTGAGTTTTAGAAGTTGAAAAGCGTGGTAGTTGTAAGTTGTGTTTGGAGGAATTCCGAGTGGTATAGTGATGTGAATCAGAGAGGTTAGCGAAATAATTACAAAAGCAGTGAGGAAGTTTGTTGTGGATGCACTGGTTCATCAACTTAGCGATTTCAAATTGATATAAATCGTCTAATTTTAGTATATTCAATTTATGATACCATGGACTAACTCTTTCCTAGGGTGAGCTTTAGCGAGAATTTTTAGAGCTTTATTTTGAAGTTTCCTGAGTTTGGTTAAGTAGGTTGGTATGTAGAAGCCCAGATTGGCAGTCCATAAAGTAACTGTGATTGTATTAATGCATAATATAAAGTTAGCAAAGAACTTAATGGTAGATAATATCTTAATCTGGCAATTTTACCCACGGATCGAGATAATTTTGATTCAAGGTGAGTAATATGCGATTTAAATGTAAGTTTCTCATCAATGAAAATATCCAGATATTTAGCGACTTCCTGAGTTTTGATCGTAACATTATCAAGAGTAAGCTCGAGGGAAGATGGTGTGCGAGAAGGAGATACATTTAATGCGGCGGTTTTATTAGGGTGCATAGCTAAGCTGCTTGATAACATCCACTTGGAGATACCCTTCGGCTCAGACTCAGCCAAACTCTCTAATGTAGAGAGTGACGATTTGGCAGTTAATAGAGCAGTGTCGTGAGCAAAAAGTCTAGGTGTCGTTTGCAGTGAAACTGGAAGGTCGTTAATATACGATAAAAATAAAAGAGGACCTACTATAGAACCTTGCCTAATATAAATAAAAGAGGATTTAATGTATTAATGTACGAAACCCTATAGGCTAGTCAGCTAGAGTCTCCGGTACCAGCACCGGTAGCTTTGAAAAAAATGTAAAATTTGAATAATAATTTAAGTGTTATATAACCTGTTAACTGCTGGTAGTTCAAATAGCTAAATTTACAGATCTAGGCCTAGTTGAAACGGTAGAAGCTGTAAATTAGACTAAACTTAAAAATCGCTTAGCTGCTTGTAGTTTCTGCAGATGTACTTGTCCCACATGGTCCAGTGGTTTTACGAAAAAGTTCAACTGCGGACTTGTACTTGTGGGCTTACCGGTACTGAATAGGGTATGGTTTTCATGTGTAGCTACCGTAACTAAAATCAAATCTTCATTGTACTCGCGGTATTACGCCGAAGCGTGTAAACAAGTGGCGGGGCCCATCTCCGCGGCTTAGCTTCTGGGCAACACAGCTCCGAAGGAACGTCGCAGCGGTGGCGAGCCGTTGGCGACACTGTGCCAATTTGACCGACCCGGGATTTGAACCCAAGACCTCCCGCACCGAGAGCGTGTGCGCTAAGCAAATTTGGGAATAATACTAAGCATGTACCTCTGACCAGTAGACCTGTTGGTATAATTGAAGCAAAACTGGACACTCGGTACTTTAAAAGTAACGACGATATCGGTACCGTTACTTTGCTGGAAAAGTACCGTCGGTACCGAAAACGGTACATTTTTATAAAAGTAACGACGATATCGTTACTCGGTACAGATTTTCGGTACTTTTGAAACGAAAATTTTTTTCTTAACAATTAATTTCTGTTTTGGTTTTCGTCTTGCAAAGCAACGAAATTAAAGCCTTATCAAGCTTTCTGTCGCTTGCGGTGCTAGTGTAAGATCTGAATTGTACTGTAGTCTCACGCAAATCTTGATACTGCAAGCGAACACGTCGGTTATATCAACAAGGCGACAGCGGCACGCTTACTAAAACAAGCATTCTTATGTATGGCAACATGTATAATAAATCTGTTGGGTTCCTTCATTAGTTATGAGGCTAGGTATGAGGAGTATCATCATCAGAAACTCGCCCTGGTGAGCAGAAACTTTTGTCACACCCCAGCTTACCTGGTGACGTTGCTACATTCGAACAACAGTAACAACGACAACGTAACGACGACAACGTAACAACGACAACGTAACAACGACAACAGAACAACAACGATGTAAAAGAGCTTGTGGCCTATACACGAAAAAAATGTTGCAAGGGTTCTTCCTGTGTGAATTTCATCATTGTGTTGAAGGAAAATGTTTTCATTTTTAATGCTACTTTAAGTAGAGGTGGTGTATCAGCAGCTTTTTTTTTATAAAATTTCGTTATTTGCAACACGTTTGTAAAAGTTTTTGAAAGATCATTAAATAGGTATGTAGCGAATAAATCTGAATTTATTTCTACAAATTCACCACAGTTTAGAAACATTTATTTAAAACTCGACAGTTTGTTTCACCTCATCTTACTTAAATAGAATAAATTCTATTTGAGTAAGATACCTCTGATGATCCCTCTTGGGTGAAACAGAGTGTCGGGTTTTAAATAGATGTTATTAAACTGTGGTGAGTGAATTGGTGTATTTGCTCTAACTGAACTTAGTCATCCAGCACTTTTTGAAACACTGATTCCCATTGTTATTGAATTTATTTCTATTCAGAAATCAATTGTTAACAATATTGGTAGTAGAATTCGTCTACAACGGCACCTCTAGGGAATTTTAAAAAACTGCTGTTACAGGTGAATTGACCTCATAGGCGCACGCAGGGAGAGGCTACGGTGCCTTGCCCCCCCCTCCCTTTGGCCCTGTAATGAGGTCCTAAAACCTAACTTTTAGTCTATAACCTCTCAAACTGATAATGGCTGCAGCCTCCTTTCATTTATTTTAGCCAAGCTTTTGCTTTTAGACATAAGCTGCGAAAACATTTTTGCATTGCCCATAGTTGCTGCTGTCACTGCATGCCCCTTTTCGATAAATAAGTTTGCTAAAATGAGTGTTTTTTTACGTGAAAACCGCAAAAACTCGTTGGCGACTGAAATTGCGTCCAACGTTATGAAAATATTTCAAATTCAAAGCATTTATTTTGAAAACACATGCGGACCGGTAACAAACTTCGCACGAGGCCGCAGCCCGGAGGTTGCCAGCCACTGATCTGCAACAACGTGGTTTCGCGATACTTTTTGAAGATGCTTTTCGCGGAAAAACCCGTAAAGTTTTTCGCTTTTGCTCTCTTAAGTTTCCTCAAGTACAAATAGAAAAAAGTTATCGAAATATCGAGTAAAACTGTCTAAAAAGTAACGACGGTACCAAAAACGGTACATTTTTTAAAAAGTATCGACGGTACCGATAACGATACTAAAAAAGTACCGCGGTGCTGCCCAACTCTGAACTGAAGCTAGGCTTATTCGATATCTACCTGTACTGTACATATAGGCCTATGTGGGAATTTTATTTAAAAGCAGTACCACAGGTCCCCATTCGTGCTTCCATTCGTGCGTGGTCCCATTGCAATAATTTTGTAATCGTCATTGTTGGTGGCCTGGTATAAAAACGTTGATTTCACGAGCCAGCCAGGATTATTGTTTTACCTACTTCGTTGTTTGTCATTTTGTGAAACGTTTCATAATTACTTGTACTCGGCCGAGTTTGTTAAACAGCTAATTAAAGACGTAAAATTCAAATAGAATTATAACATAAGTTTGAACCGTGCGCGTGACTGCTAAAAATCCTGTTAAGTTTTGCAGATTTATAAACATGTTTATAGACAGCTTTATCGCTTGCGTTAATATTTTTATGATGTGCTGTTATTTATGAATGAAATTATGCATTCTTGTCTAGTATCCTTTAATTGCGAATTGTTGTTATTACCTAAAAAGTGACCAGAACATACAACGTAGGCCTACAGCACGTAAAAACGGTTGCTTTACGTGTAAAAAGTGTTGCTGTTTTACGTAGAATAGAATTCTTGCAGCACCCCCAAGTTTTTACTTCACGAGCCGCCACTGGCTACATGAATAATGACGTCCGATTATTTTACTACATAGCGATAATTAGATTATTTCGTTTCCATTGATTTGCTTTTTGTGAGGTAAAAGTTTCGTCACAATTAGTGACCATTTTAATTAATCAATATTATTTTCGGAGTAAATTATATGGATTTTTTGAATATTTTAATTACGAAAATAAAAGCCCAAATAACTGGAAACATTTCAATGTTTTGAGACGTTTCGATATAAACTTAAACCATCATTAATCTAAAAAATATCATTGCGAGAAAAGAGAAAAAGTTACTAGCGGACAAGCTCGAAGCAAATCATGAATATATGGATGCAATTAAAAACTTTTGGTTAAGGAACATAACTTAGTTTAGTCTTGTTATTATTTTATTAGTGTGTTTTTTATCCGCCCCTCCGCCTTTTTTTTCTTTTTTATATCTATTGTTAGCTCGGACTTTTTATTTTTTCGATACTTTGGTACCTGCGTTGTCTTCGTATTACTACAGATTAGTCCTTTATTATTAGATTAGTCCTTTAAAGTTAAGATAAATTCGTATTAGTCCGTTAAATTCAGTATCGTAATTTTTTCTCTTTTTTCGCAATGATATTTTTTAGATTGATAATGGTTTAAGTTTAAATCGAAACGTCTCCAACATTCAAATGTTTCAAATTATTTGGGCTCTTGTTTTTGTAATTAAAATATCATTTTGATTCATCACTTTTCGAAGCAACTATCAGCATATTAGCTTTATCTTTGCTATCAGCTCGTAGCCTAATATAACTTTGGGAGAGAGGAGATCTTTAATGTTCATATTGTAGCAACAGATAATAAGTTCAAAGCATAAAACGTTTTTAATTAAAAAATAATTAACATGCAGAAAATATGCTCAACGTTTTCGAACAACTCGACCGCCCTTGATGATGATGATGATTAATGTCCACGAGAAAACGACGGAGGCGCTATGCGAGGACGAATCCAGAGTTCCAGACTCGCTTAGGAGTTGCCCTTGTTTCCGATTTTTCCGCTTGACTTTTGCTTCTGACTTCTTCAATTTGCGTCTTGTTAAATTCCACCAAGCAAGTCATGGCAGTCGGCCACGCTGCCGTCTTTCATCAGAACATGATCGAAAATGGAAAGCTAATGCGTCCAGGGCAAACTAATGCAAGCGAAAAGCAAAACAGCTAGAGTACGACTCGTACCCTTGCTGTTTTGCTTTTCTCTTATAACCATAGGTGGGCAACTTACTGTAAAACGTTAGCTTCGTTAACCACTACTTCGTTAACACAGTTGTGTCCCTCCGTTATCGTTAATTCGTTAAATTCAGTTCCAATTAACGGAAGTCAATTAAATTCGCTAAATCGCTAATTTTGATTTAAAACGGCATTTCTTTTAAAAAAAAGCTTAAAATTTATAATGTCAATGTTTGCGTAAGCATTTAACCCTTAAACGCCCAAGTGTTTCGCCAATCACTATTACCTATGTGGGTCGCTAGCGACCCAGGGGTTAAAAGTCATTGCTATAGGTTGCTATTCGTACTTTTTTTTCCCATATGCTTACGAAATAAGTGAAGAAGTTGCATGTTCACTGTCATTGACTTTCAACAATCATGTTTCAGCAAAAACAGACTGAATTTTTAGCAATTTTAATGAAATATTTTTTCGATTGTGCGAATATTCTCGAAGTTAAGGCGTACAATAATACTCTGCTAACTAATAAGACCAAGGAATTAATTTAATCTGTCATTGCATCAGCGCAAAGAAAAAACAAGAAATTTGAAACAAATGCAGTTTTAGGGATGCCTATGCAGTTGGAATGATAATGCCAAGGCAATGACAATGATAATGCTAAGACAAGAGTGATGCGGCACAGTAGGAGCATAAAGCTGTGACTTGCTTGTGCTTGATACCACGTTCCCCACCGCTTTGCGTGCACATACCAGCTGTTTGGCAATCCTGAGAAGACGTGCAAATGTGGCTCCGCCGTTTTTTGCGTTCACTCTCTGATATGTAGCTGACTGAGAATAGTCAGTGATAATTTTGTAACCACATTTCTACAGCTATAATTTTGTTAGTAGCTTTTGGAGGTTGTTTCATTTGCACTGGATGCTTTGATTTGTAGAAATGCGGCAAACTTATCTCTCGTCTTATAATCTTCATCACCATCAAAGCGTGGGTTTACTGTAATTTACTCGAACTGATTGTGGCAAAAAAAGCTGAAAAAGGAAGCTCTGCCTGATGAGCCAAATAACCATGGATAACCAACAAAGAGATTCGTGTTGAAATTAATGCACATCAATCAGATACACACAACCAACAAATCAGATGGCACCCACTGCTGTAAGGTCCCTTCTTGCACGATTTTTAAATGATGGAGCTGTAATCTGCCTTAGCAAATCATTATCAGTGGCAAGAAAAAACATATCGCCATTGTGGACGTCTTTTGCAGCCTTGCAGTGATTTGTCTAAGATGTTATCCGCAAATTCTGGAGGATGAGGACGCGTGGTAACCCACGCACGACCATTTCTACATTGAAATAAGCTTTTCGCTGAAAGATCGTTCGTCCTACCAACAGTGGGGTCTTTACCATCCTTCGCCACCCTATGCTGCTTGTAGTCAAATCATTTTCTGCGGTTGTCACTTGTCACCTCATAATCTGACACTGTCTCTGATTGCATTATGGATGTCGTCAGCAGATGAGTCATCATCCATACTTGTGTGAGCTATGCTAACGTTTTTGTAATGATGCTTGGTCAATGTTATCTTTAGAATACTCGTTTTCAACGGTGGTGTAATCATTTGAAACACTCTCCTCCAAATCTGCGGACCTAATATTGAACTGCGGCTCTTGCTGCGTTCAATACCATTTAGCTTCAAGAAAAATTTGCAATGTTATTCTAAAAGCACGTGAATTATTTTGCTACATTCACCATTGCATACAAACATTATATTTGTGGTACTTCAAAAACATACCACTGACGAAATAGCTCGCCATTAAAAAAACTTACACTATTACCCAACATGGGTCGCTGGCGACCCTATTGTTTTTTTACTCTAAAACCTCAATAACTTTTTTAAGCTGAGAAAAATTTTAAACGTGTGGATGTAAAATGGGAAAAGATTAGACACTAGGAGAATACTGGTAGTCACTCGCTGTAAAGATAAACGGTCCAAGAGAAACAAAAGAAGAAAAGTCTGCTCGGGTCGCTAGAGACCCACATAGGCGTTTAAGGGTTAAGCAATTTTTCTGCCCACAAGCATCATGTTTTGTTATTTTTATCTCACTTTTTGACTTTATTGGTCATATTTTGCTAGTTTATCGAGGTCAAACTTAACCAACCATAGGAGAAATAAGCGTTTACAAAAATTTACCGGAAGTTATCAAGCACTAACGGAAGTTAATTTAGTCCGTTAATTTCAAAAAGAAATTTAACGCATTAACTAGTTAATGAAAAAGTTAGCTTCGTTATTAACGAATTAACGATTAACGAAACTGTGCCCATCTCTGCTTATAACTTATTATTTGCCAAGCGTTAACCTTTTATTTCTGATCTTGCTGTAATGAAGGACAGTCGATTTGTCCGAAAACGTTCAGCTCAGTTTCTGTACCGGCATGTTATTTTGTAAATATTGTTCGGTCTATAATAGTTGAAGAAGTTCATGTTCATAGTCTGAAAACTCTTGACACGAGGTAACGTGCAAAGAAGTACAGCGGTGAGGAGTCTGGGGGGCGAAGCCCCCCAGAAGTTGACACGGTCATGACGTTTTAGTTAATGCTGCAATGATTCATCACCCCCAATAATTTCCACAAATGTACGCCACTAATAAACATGTCCAATCATGCTTTTAGTTTATAAATGTATTGGAGCACGTAAGTGCTACATATCTGCCTCCAGCCGCTACCAGGGCTGTAAAAATTCCTCAAAAAAATAATTAATTCCAATTGCAATTTCTTGGCCGAAAAAGTAACAAATTACCGAGTAAAATTACTTCATGAAAAAAGTAACTAATTCCAAATACAAAATTACGCGAGAAAAAAAGTAATTTTTAAATTACTCATCACAAATTCCTTTGCTATGGGAAGTAACCAATTTACTTGTATAGAGTTTCGCTCACAAATGGATAGGATATTTGGGCATGATCATTAATGGGCAAATTTTGATCGCCATGACTATCGACAAATGCCAACAGAAGCCAAAAACAAGCCCATGCATGATAAGATCTTGTCGCTGTGATAATTAAAGTTTGTGCTTTGTTGAAGAAGATCAAAAAACAAAGTTTTTAGAAGAAAAAAGGAATTTGTAACTTTGTAATTTCGATTTAACTAAAATTGTACTAGTTCTTCACAAATTGTAATTAATTCCAAATTACCATTACTTTGGAAAAAATGTAATTAATTACCATCTAAAATTACAGCAAATGTAACGAGTACCTGTAACGCGTTACTCACAGCCCTGACCGCTACAGTATCATTATATCAGCAAGTAGGCCTGCTTATGGAGACTTTTTTATTTTTAGAGGAACGCGATGCTAGCTAAACCTGTCCTCTTTTTTCACGGTGAAAATATGGTAACTCTAGTGCAGGGGTTCTTGGCCGGGGGTAAATTTATCCCCTGGGGGTAAATTTTACCAACCTAGGGAGTAAATTTTCTGAAATAAAGACTAAAAAAAACTTTAATTTTCAGTATTGAAAATGCAAAAAAGGTACACTGGGGGTAGATTACACTTTTTTCTTTTGGCAAGGGGTAAACGAGGCAAAAAAGGTAAAGAACCCCTGCTCTAGTGTAACCAGAGTATGAACTCTGGTAACTTATAACGACAACGAGCGAGTGGCGGACCCCATCTTCGCGGCTTAGCCTCTCACATTTATTTATTCCGCTAGGTAGAGCTCGTAATTATTAAATCGCCGCGGTTTAAAGAGCGCTGCTGCTGCGGTCGCTGACCCTACTCGAGTACGGTAAGTGGCAAAGTAAACACTTAGCAGTTGAGTGGAGTGGATTAATAGGATCTATTAGTGCATGAGTGTTTGTGTTCATTTGTTCTCAGTTATAGAGTCTTGTATACCGGCATAGGTAACGATAGTATCAGCTCCAGGTTCGGTTTGGGTTAGGTTTGATGAAGATTAGGTTTGGTTAGAGTTGCAACTGAACCTAACCAAACCTAATCAGCTAAACCTAACCCTAACCGACCCTGCGAGGTGATACTAAACATTACCCGATCGGGCACTGTAATGTATCTGTGTGTAGCCTACTGCGTTACTGTACAATTTTAAGTACCGGTATTAAGAAAGTCTTGCTTTCAAATGCCAGGTACTGGTAGGGAGGAATTTCATACAGCGCAGAGCATAGTCTAGTGTAGCAGCGACATTTCGAAAAGATTAAATCAGATTGCGGTTAAATTTCGGCAATTATAGCGGTACGTACCAGTACCGTACTGTACACAATAGGCTGCTGGTAATTTGTAAAGTCGGGTAACTTTGTTCAATTTTGGAGGTTATTTAATTCTAGCTCATTTCCGCCAAACTTTTCCACTTTACTTCTAAGCTAATCATAACATTTTAAGTCCAAGCTATCCAAACTGCTATCTTCCATTTACTGCACTCGATCACGTGACACCCTATGGCTCATTCTTTGACTGAACAAAGTTACCCGAAAAATCGGGTAACTTTGTTCACTTTTAGATTTTCATTTAAAACAGCTGAAATCTCGCGAACGAACAAAGTTTCCCATTGAACTGGTTAACTTTGATCACTTCAACATTTTTTAAAAAAGTTTAAGGGTCATTTCGAATTTATTTCGAAACTTTATGGCTTTTAAACGTTTTCTTGAAGAATAGAAGAATCGTAGAATAAATAGTAGAAGAATAGTAGAATAAAAAAACTTAAAATTTGTTGGTTAGATGTAATTTTGTAGGTGCAGCAACAAGAATTTTACATGAAGATTATGATTTCGGCAGCTTGGTCGAGTGGATTGGAGGCGTTTTAACAACGGCAGTGCGCTTTCGGTTCAACTCCCACCTGAGACACTAGTGTTGTGCCCTTGGATAAGGCACTTTACGACACTTATCTCTGCTCTGTAGTTGCGAACAAGCAGCAAAATTGTTGAAGACAAGACGGCAACTATTACAACCAAAGAGGAACTTGGAATTGGACACTCCAAAGCGGGTGAGGACATCCGTCCAACAATTTAGCGATACAATTCGCTGTCACGCCCTGGAGGATAAAGATGAAGAATCAATCAATCAATCTACCCTGCGACGTTGAAACATGCTTATAGTGCTAGCTCTACCTTACATCAATTCTATCTCCATACGTAACGTCTTTAGTAAAACGAAATATTTATTCAGCACAACGAACAGCAAAAACACAACAAAAATTTACAATACTCAACTTAGCATGCATCACAAGTAAATGGCATATGCTCAATGTCAAGATCATAGTATTCTTGGCGGTCTATTCTTGGCGGTCTAAAAGTTAAACCAGTCTATAAAAATATTTAGTAAATATGTGTCAAAACGGGAATGGACAAAAAATCTGTAAAAATTGTCAAAAAATTATTAAATTTGGCAACATTGGTTAAAGTGAACAAAGTTACCCGCCTGAACAAAGTTACCCGACTTTACGGGTATGTATTGGAATCATCTAAGGCTGGTAGATATAGTCTATACATATGGGTTGGGTAAATACCCGGTACAGTGTAGGCCTATTGGCTTACACTTACTGCGGAAGTCTGTGGAAAATAGAGATTCACAGATTCAGTATTTACTGAAGTTAATTGCTTTTTTAAACTGTTTAATACCCCTGTACTAGTGACTATTTGCTTGTTGATAGACTAGACTTAGCCTACTACCCAGTTACTGGTACCTAAACCTGTGAACTTACCTAAACCAGAAAATAGACAAGCATGGGCCTAAGACTATGGATTCAAACATTGCAATTAAAACTGAAAAGTAAATGAGGTAGTAGGCTTTACATATATACTGAGAGCAAGATCAGTAGTGAGTATGCATCAGTGTGTGGGATGGCAAGGTTTTATTGTGGGTAGTTTAGTAACCTGATAAATGTTGCAAAAACACATGTGTGAAAGTCTATTTACATATTGGCTAGTAAACTACCGTAGTTCAGTAACCAGGTAACAGCGTTTAATTTTTGAGCTTCCAATATCTCGGTTTGTTTGACTGCAGCTTCTTTTTTACTAGTACTGGGTAGGGATATCCATTTCAAGATATCAAATCCTATGCAACCATTTTCTATTTTGAACCGATTCGGTTTTTTGGATTCAGTTTATTTGAGAAGAAAAATTGCACATGATAAATCTTTTCAGACATTGCACATAAACGCAAGTGCACGCTTGGCCTTGTGTGTGTGTGATCATGTGGCGTTCATCTGAGGCCGTAAAACATTTGTGGGAGGGCATGAGTGTAGTATGCACCACTTGTACGTGTATACTGAGCCGTATTTTTCCATGTGTTTCTAAAATTTAAGAGGGGCATGCTTGCTGTTAGCTCCATATGCTTCAAATTTATCTGTTTATAGCGTTGTAATCCTTGTGCTGCCTATAAATTTATTAATAATGAAACAAATGGTTGATTTTTTTTGTTTTGCAGTAGTCGAGCGATTGCGTGCTGAACTGATATCAAAATAGTGCTGAGTACTAATGCTATTTTACAAATTTAGGATTTAGTTAAGGATTCAAAAATTTTCAATTTGAAAACAAAGATTTGGTATTATTCTAGAATACGTAATTATTCCGAAATGGGCATCCCTACTTATTGGTAGTAGATTTTGTCTGCTACAAATTCTAGGGTAACATTGGCGTTCAGACTATTGTAGTGTAGTCTTACCGGTAAGTGGTATATGTTGGCAAGTTTTTGATACCAGTATATTTGTGTTTTTGCTATATCAATGTTGAAAAAATCTGGGCTTGTTTGAATTATGCCGTGATTTGGGGTTAGGGTTAGGCCTGGGGTTTGAGTTGATTTGGGGTTTGAGTTGTGGCTTAATTCAAGCAAGCTCCAAAAAAATTTATTGTGCTCGAAATACCGGGTACGGTAGCTATTGTAAATTTTTAACAATATATATTTTGTTTTAGTCCAGTGACAATTTTAAGTGTTTGATAATGTTTCACTGATTATCATATTGACTGATGACCTTTGTAAACTTGTATCAATTTTGGAACAAAAACAAGTTCTGGTTGGTGTAATGTTTAATTTTCTGGTATTGAGTATTAGGAAGTTCTGAGTCATGAACGACAAAACGAGAAAGCAAAAAACTTTTGTGAAAAAGCAGTGTAACATAGGAAAATACAAAAAATTCAATGGAATCGAAACCTTCAAAGATGTTTCAAACAAAAATAACTTTCAAAATTTGTCATTTAGACAAACAAATATTTTCCGCCAACCAATTTCGTGTATGACTTCTATGCCTTTAACTTCAGTGAAACCTTTACTTGAGAACAATTGTAATAGGTTAAGTTTTCTTGATGCTAATAACCTTCACAACAGTGAAGTTTGTTTGGTGAAACAGAGAGGCATCAAGAAAAAATATGATGCTGAAGCTCATCAATCTTCCACAGAAAAGATGGGTAACTTTGTCCCAAGGACAAAATTTTACAGAGAATTTCCTTTATCAAATTTATCTTTGCGGAAAGAAAATAGAATTATTTCAAAAGATGTGATCAGTAGAGGCAATTTACCTATCAATCAAGACTTCCCAGTGTCAAGCAGTGATCATTTTACAGAGCCACAACGTATAAATGATGAGAATGTTTTTTTATCTGCGGAAAGTGGTTCATCATCCCCAAAGATGACATTAACAGATCTTGACCATTTTTCAGAATTAGATTTGCTTCCTCATAAACTTGAACACTTTCATTCTTTTGAACCAACCAAAAATGTTGAAAAATGTGCTCCTGCTGCTCGTGAAAAAAATTCAAATATTTCAACCAGTGTTGATATGAATGTGCTTGATGTTGACGAAGATTTGAGAATTTGTGATTTAGATTCCTTGCCTTATGGTGATTGTGTTGAAAATGTATCTTCAAAATCTATCAGATATCGCAAAGCAAAATCTCACAATGTTTCTACTCAGTTGCCACCACCAGTGTTGCCTTCTACTAGCTTTAGTGCTTCTCAAATGTCCGAATCACTCGTGCCATCTCATTCTTTACCTATTCTACTTCAAGCCAATTCAAAGAAAGTACAATTTCAACTGAGTTCATTTCAAAATGACTCCAGCGACCACTCTAGTGCGCTACCATCTCCACTGCAAAATGCTGTTGATTCTATGGAAAATATTAGCAATGATACAGACAGTGAAGTTACCTTATTGGAACTTGAAGAAAAAATTCAACCAACTTTTAATCATCAAATGCAATACTCTAGTTTACCAGTACTATTGCAAACCAATGGCTGTCCACTCTCAAATGACTCACAACAACTCAATTTCGCCAGTCCTTCTCAGTCCGAAAATCAAAACCTTAAAAGAAAATTGTTTGATGCAGTTGCTGAATCTTCTTGCATTTTGAAAAATGTTACACTGAGTGGTTCTGTTCCTAATGCATGCAATGACAACGAAGAGTACAGTTGTGAAATGCTGAGTGAAGAAGAAGATATATTGCGATCCAGCTTGAGCCGGTTCTCGTTTAGTAGCTCACATCTTGCTCCGCTTGGAACTTCACTTAAGCTGCTTAAACTCCACAGATTGCTTCAACCTAGAAGTGATGCAGAAAGAGAAAATATAATGAGCATTTACAGGTGATATATTGCAATATTAAGAATGTTTAGAAGTGAGTTGAGTGAAAACAAATTGTGCATGTTTTGTAATTTTGCGATATGTTTAACTACATGGTGTTTAAGCTGCGTCATTTGTGTATAAAATTAGCAGTGATTTTTAGTTGAATTTTTTTTAGTTGTTTGTTTCAAGGTTTTCGATGTTAGTCAAGAAGCATTTAAAATAACTTCTTTGAAGGCTAAAAAATATTTAAGGACCTTTGGAGAATATTTTGCGAATGTCTCTGTGTGACATTGTTTGTATGCACTTCACATTCCATTCAAATCTATTCATTGTCGTCGCCGTATTACATCAGAGTGTGTAAGAGTGCGAGGTCCTTGTCTGCAGCTTAGCCCCTGGGCAAAACAGCTCCGTAGAAACATCGCAGCGGTGGCGACATTGTGTCCGATTTGACCTACCCGAGAGTCGAGCCCCAGATCTCCCGCTCCGTTACCACTAGGCCAATTATTTATATATTGTGAATAGATACTTTAACAAGTGGAAAAGAAATGCTCGATTGTCAAAACTTCTACGACAACAACAACTCTTAAAATCGCAGAAGTATGATGTGCCTCTGTTTGTAATTTTTAGATAGTCTGTTTTGTGTTTTTTGGATGGGAAAGAATTCGACGCAGCCGCGTAAATAGCATTTAATATTAAACAAGACGCTGATGGAGATTCTTTTGCCTGTGAAATGGAATTTTATTATTTGCGTCTACGTTTCCGACGTCAAATTGTCCCATGTAGTTACATTTCTTATGTTTTGTCAGAGCCGAGTTGCATTACGAGACAGAGTTGAAATCGCGCTACTTACGTTCTTGGTTTCGTTTCATCAAAGTACGAGCATCTCTAGCTGACGCCTTCTATCGTCGTCACATGGATGCAAAGGGATTATCAGGTTTTTATTTGTTTATAAATTATAATGATTGTTTGCCACACCGAGCAATGAAAGCACGACATGGGCCGGGTGTACACTAACGCTTAGTGCACCAAAAAGGGTAACCGGTTTTCATTTTTTTCGTCCTTCCAGACTCATCAAGTGCACAAACCACGAGAGCCAAATCTAGCTCTAAATAAAACAACAAAAATCGAAACCTATATACAGTTTGTTAATCAGAAGGGTGCGGCAAGGCAAAAAGCGCTCGAGGTCCAGAACTTAATTACAAAATCCAAGATTACTTAAATCGCAAGAGCACGGCGAAGCAAAAAGCGCTCGTAGGTCAGAACACGATTAGCTAAGACAACGAAGCACTGCGCTCGTGAAAATGCTAATTTAGTTAACTGCAAAAATCGTAATTATCTACAAAGCGCCATAGAAACTCGTGAATAAGTGCAACAAAATAACTAGACAAGCAATAAACGAAACCGAAGAACACATTATTTTTAACAACTACAGTATTAACTATAAACCAAGAACAAAAGTTTGTAACAAAGGTCAAAAACTGCCCGGGATAATCAAAAATCAGCAAAGCTCATGTTTCGTTTTACTGGCATGAACTTATGGAAACAGAAAGGCACAAGAACCTCCTGTAATAGTAGGTTCAGCCCCGTGAGGTGAAGCGAGCCGGTCTCGCGGTTTTTTACCGTTATTGCCATAGCGTTTCAACCGCTGGCGACATTAACCAACGTGGCCACCAATAGTTCAATGCACGAGAAACTCATCAGGCGAATAGCTGTTTATAAATTATCTTGTTACGTTATTTGAAGCAGTTTAAAATGTAGAAAATTCATCGTACATGTGATGTGTATTACAGACTTTCTGCTTTGAGATAAGAAGTTGTAAAGTGGTTATCATATATATTTGATTAATATTGATTAGAATTCTTAAATTTATTTCGAGATATTGCGGTAGTCGTTTTATTTTCTCCTTGTTACAAAGCCATGACGTTTTTGAAAGCTGCCAAACGAGCACGGAGTTTTCATTGAAGTTGTTTGTAAGGCTCTGCTCTTTTTGGCGGGCCATACTCCGATAGCAACAAAGGAAAACAGCAGTGCTGGGCTTCGCAAGTTTTTTTGAAGTCGGCAATTCCGCGACCAGATTTTAAATTTCTTAATTCGAAACCGCAATTACGCAACTACGTTTTAAACGTTTCAATCCGCTACCGCAAGTCCGCAATCGTGATTTTGAGAATCCTAATCCGAAACCGCAAGTTGGGAATCACAAATTCTTTAAAGTCCGCATCCGCAATTTGCAACATTAAAATTATTCTAATCCGCATCTTATCAACACAGTTGCGTCTTAAAATGCTGGTACACAACAAATTCGTTTGAAATCTCTCATAACAGTCTATCGACAAGTTGGTTCATCGTGTGGCATAAGGTTTTTACTGATTTCGTTAAGATTTCTTTTCGATAATTACGTCATGGAGAGTCTACCATGGTGGTGACGGCCCGCCCACTTTAATTAGGCCTAGGTCTACACAAAGAGAACACCAAAAGGTCACTTTACACTCGTGTTTAAGCATGTGATTGGTTCAAAGAAAGGAAAGAATTGATAGGCTTATACGAAAAATCAAACCATCATCATACACAATACGCAAGAGTGTAGGCAGAAAAACTTTTGGGAGAAGCCATTGCGGCGAGGCCGTAAGTAACACGGATTTCAATTCATTTTCAGAAAATCATGCTTCTGTAATTTTTATCGCATGCTATTACTAAGTTGGTTCTGATATCGTATTTCAGACTTTGTTAATAATATTCGCGAATTTCTGATTAATGACGAAATGAAAGCGATCAACGGAAAAATAAATAAACATTAAGATTAAACATTTTGCAGTGTGACGCTGCAGTCGAAAAGCCTTTTTTTTCTGTGTCGACAGATTTCTTAGGTGATCACTGATCAATTAGTTTTTCATTTTCATCCCTAGTCACAAAAAAGCAAAAAAAGGAGTTATACTTGAAAACGAATTTCGATTTGTTTAAAACTTGCCAATGTTTCAAATTTAATGTTCAAGGTTCTTATGGTATGTTTATAATTTGCTGTTGGTAAAAAAACGCCAGCAGAGACAGGTCTGTAGAGATAATGATTATCGTGAAGCATTTTAGCCAAATACGAAACTTGATTGGAGTTAAGCCGATATTCTTGCGATTGTAAAAATGATTTTTTAAAGCAGTAGTTCTTAACCAGGGTACGAGATGGGTCGTCAAATTACTGTAAAAGCTGTTTAGTCTGTTTCTCACCAAATTCAATTTCGCTTTTCATTTTTATATTTTTGTATTTAGTTGCATATTTATCCTCCTATCACGAAAAAGCGATCAATGCTCTATACGAGCTCGCATAGGAGTTGCCAACCATCTGTCTACCACACCAAGATGGGGGAGTCCTGCTAAGTTTTTTTCCCAACGGCACAACAAGTAAACTTGCCATCTTATTCAGCTCAGTTCAATTTATTCACCAAGTGAAGAAAAAAGCATAACAAAAGGAAAAAAGAGTTCAGCAGTTTGTAAATATCATAAGTTCACTTGGCCTTTTAATGCTCTCCACGCTGTCCCTTTAATGCTGAGCGTCAAGCAGGGAAGCTGTGAATACCAATTTTAAAGTTATTGGTTTGGCCCGACTCGTAATGAAATCCGGCTCCCGAGGCGAACGTTCTTACCTCTCGGCCATCTGAACTTTAGCTAATAAAAGAGCTAGAAAAGTTCAATAAAAGCTCGAAGGGTACGAGCACCAGAAAAGGTTAAGAACGACTGTTTTGAAGAGGTTTTACCAACTTTATACCATTACGCCACGCTGCTACGATGGAAACTGTAGATTCTAGAAGCTTTTACCGTAAGTAAGTTATTGCACAAAGCCTGTACAGAAAAATTGAGGATGATCTAAAACAATATTAGATTTTTTCGCTTCAAAAATGTGACGCATAAACCAAACCAGCCCAAAGGATTAAAACGCAGAAGCATAAGTTCACCGTCGCGCATTCTGACTTTTTCTTTTTAACAAATCTAAAAATTGTGGCATCGCCCAATCATGAAATGAAACTTACTACATATACAGACAACGGGGCATCTCTGCTCTCACAAATTTTGCTATCAAGGTTACACATTAAAATACTGCGTGCAGCGGCAGTCCGGCATTCAAAAGCAATCGCACTGCTTAACGGTAATTAAACATTTTTGGATGCTTCATAGAGAGATTCACGAACAAGCAATCAAACCGCACATTGAAAACCAGAAAGTCGATCGGAAGCTTGGAAACAATCAATTCTTACCGTTTTTCTTCATCCTCCCCATTAGCGCCGCTTTCGGTTTTAATGACAAAATAAAATCGAGAAAAACTGAAAATCAACTAATCAGATTTTATCTTTTTCATCTATTGTCACTTGTTTCTCCAGTTAGAAGTAAATAAGGCGATCTTTTTCGTAACATTATTTTTTAAAATAAATTCATAATGGCGACAGAACCATGTTCAAATGAATGGTTACCGGTAACTATCAGACTTTAAAAATCTGAACCCCTGTCTGACTCAGCTGGTTGTCTCTATGTACTGACTACTGCTTGAGTTTTACGGCGATTTATGTACTTACACCGAAAAAAATTGCGGCAAAAAAAATATATTAAAATTCTTCACGCAGATATAGCCAATTAAAATTACAGTATTGATAAAAACACTTCATTAGCACTGTGCTAGACTTTATCAAAATGCAGTAGCTGCTTAGATTTCTTAAGCAGAAGTTGCAAATGGCCCCCAAGAATTGCTTAAAAATACATTCCATATTCTATTCGTATCCTTCTGGTTTGAGATAAGGGCTGTGGTTTGAGCAGAATGTTTATTTAATGAAACGAAAGTAAAGCAATCACAAGCGTGCAAATTATAATCCTATTGTCAAAAATTATTGCAGATGGCAAGTTGTGTAGGAACATTTTATTTGCGAGAGATTGACCGCTCTATTCTTTTTTTGTCGTGACTCTAGGCTAATAAAGCGTGGAATGTGTGAGATTATTAGCAGCTAACACAAGGAGCTGGCGCTTTGAAGTTGTTTTTGCAGAAAGTGTTTAACACCGTAAATTTTTACCATCTAACTGAAATTGTCAGAGGCGTCAATCATACGACTTACAAGCCAAAAATTTTAACTTGTGGACTTTTAATGCTAATCCGCAACCGCAAGTCCTCAATTTCAACTACGATAGTCCGCAAATCCGAAATAATTTTTGCTAATCCACAATTGCGGATTAGCCCAGCACTGGAAAACAGTTTGTTTTGACGCTTGTTTTTGACTTCTAAACCTGGCGGAGTAGACTTAATATTTTCGTGATTTCATCAGTCACAATAAATTACGTCGAATTGGCATGTGTTTGAATTTGTCGTGAAGCCCATAAGACGATCGACTTAAACACTTTGTCATCACGACATTCGTGTTCGTCTACGATTAAGAATGCAAGTACAATAGATTTTCGTTGGATAAATGGTTGGGGTTGATTCATATAGAAACAAAATGCTTGCAGTTTGTATCACTCAATCTCTTAACAGTTACTGATTCGACCTTAGTAGGTTTTAACAGAGAAGCTCAGAGTAGTCCGAGGTGCGGATCCTCGAAATCAAATTTAAGGAATTTCAGAAATTTTTTGTTTGTGGTACCACAAAACAAAAAACCTTCACCCCTGCCAAAGTGCTCAAATCGCATAAGCGATGAGCTATGCGCTATGCTAGGGCAGGAGGCCCCATATTTTTCTACCACGATAAAGCGATCGAAACGCTGTAAGAGCTCGCTCACCTGTTATCGGTCTAGATGGGGGAATCCCGCCAAGTGCCTTTCCCAACTTCACAAAATGGTAAACTTGCCGACTTGTTTTCCACTCTTTCGTTGGTACTGAGCGTCAAGCATGGAAGCTATGAATACCAATTTTAGAGTCGTTGATTTGACCTGACTCAGAATCAAACTTGAGTTTACACTTCCATAGGCGGGTGCACTTACCACTCGGCCATCGGAGCTGGTAAAATAACTGCGATTAAAAGTTAGAAGAAAATTCATCAAGTGATTAATTAATTGCTTTTACTCAACTATTTCTTTTTTTATCGCAGCATTCCGGTGGATGTTGAGGCAAAGTCGAGAAAGAGATGATTTGCTGAGAAAATCAGAAGAGCGTAAGACAATCAATCACTGGTTTTACGAGTGGAAACAAAGGTATGGAGTGATAAATTTTTTACAGAATTTTCAAGTAGAATATTTTAAATATTTTTTTACTTTTGCAAAAAATGTTGTTGTTCAATGCTTTTAGAATGTTGTTTTTGCAACCTTTGATAAGTATATATTACGAAATTGCTCATATGCGTAAATAATGGTCGAAGAATTTCTTAATAAAAGATTTCAACTTTCCCTCGGGTCATACTAAAGATTCTGTCATAACTAACACTTCTAAAACAGTCTGAAGTGTGTGCAACGTAAAAACCTTGTTCAAATCCACATCGAACTTCCTGGGTCAACTCTAAAAATGATTCATTTTTGAATGTTTAAAGGTGCGATTCAAAAATCATTTCAGCCTTGTTGAAGGATTATGACGTCATATTGATGCGGTGTACAAGCTTAAGAAGGCCACATATAGTTTACAATGGAGTTAGTACACTACAAATGGTGACATATTTTTATTATAAACAGGCTGTATTGAAATGAGTACTGGTGAACCCGAGGGTTCTAGGCCAAGTTATGTTACTCGTTGTAAGACCATTAAGTGTTCTGAGAAGTATACCATGAGAAGAGAACAAAAAACTGCTCATGCACATTGTCGACAGCATGGCGCAGTGGTTAGGAGTGTTGTTGTTGCTACGAGTCACGACCATGATTGCAAAGTTAATGGTTTACTCCAACCCAAGTCTCATTGTTGCGTCCTTGGATAAGATACTTCCTGATAATTATCTCTGCTTGGTGGAATCTAACTAACAGCAAATTAAAGAAATCAGAAACAACAGTCAACTAGAAAACAAAGGCAACTCCTAACCAAGTCTGGATTCGTCTTACGTTTAGTACCTCCATCGCTTTCAACCGAAAAGAGGATAAGAAATCATCATAATTTATCAGCATCACTTATACCACTAATACACGGACTTGTGTAGCAAAATATTTTGCTAGTTTGGGGTTTCTTTTCATTTTTCGTGGTGTTGGGGCCACCCATCTCATTTAACTTTTTGTAAACATTACTGACTTTGACCCAATGGGATAGTGGGAGTTGATTCCAACTATACTTGCGCTTTGTGACAATTTGCTCCACTGCAACCCAATAAATTTGCTAGATTTTACTCGATCTGCTTTCAGCTACATCAGCAATGATAGGATTGGTCAATGCAAGTCTCTGCCTGGGGAAGTTCTTATGGAAGTTCAGGCATTCATTCAGCTGCACCACCACAGTTGCTCCACCAATCTTGCAAACTCTTCACCGAAAGCTAGATGGCTTTGTTAAACAAATAGGGCATTATCATGATCATCCAGTTTCAATCCGGTAGGTTGTGGTCTTGGTGGAGGGTGGACAGACGCACCTCATTCTTTCAGCGATCGCTCTCACTCCCTCTTTCCATCTTGTGCGATTTGCAGCTTCGTACTCCTCCAACCCAATTTTATTTAAATTCTCTTCAACCTGCTCCTCCATATCTGCTTTGGCCTTCCTCGATTTCGCTGCCCATTCACTTCAAGCATCAATGCCTTCTTTAGAACATTATCATCATCTCTCCTAACCACTTGTCCATGCCTTAATACTCCATTTATCTTTGCCATTTTATCTAATATTTCCTCCAAACCCAGCATTTTCATCAACTCCTCATTATTCTTTCTATCCACTAATTTCACCGCACACATTGATCTCAGCATGACACTTTCCGTTCTTTCTGAGATTGCCATCTCGATTTCCCTCAAACATCATCTGCACATTACTTGGAAATGATGAAGGTATTCATCAGCTCGACTCTTCGGATCCTATTTTGGATTTGGCACCAATAAGCAACTTGGATAGTGAACAGGTGAAAGAGATGTTCGTACAATCAAGTACAAGTTAAGATCCCTGTAGCAAAGCAATTGGCCATGCAGCAGCAAGTCTAATGTGATAGCTAAACTAGTTGATTTGGTAGAACTTCAATCAAAAGGAAGATTTAGAAAACATTTCAAAATTGTGAAACCATTTCGAAAATTGTTGAAGAATGGAACGAAACGCAGATAGATCTCTTGAAACAGGGGTTTTCGTCCAAAGAAACTCAGTTATTAATCAATGATCAATGAACTTACAGTTTCTTTAAAACTTCGGATAATCATTTTCTGAGCAGAAGATGCAACTTACATCGTTTTATTTGTTAACAATGATGTGACAGCTTACATCAAAAGAAAAGTCATGTACCGCCAAGTTCGCTTTGCTCAAAGCTCTTGTTTATCTCTTCCAAAATCTAGTGAAGATTTTCGTTTGATGTAAAAGCATCATCGCTTAGAAACAGCTGTGTATGCCAAGAACTTGAAAACGTACTGAACTGCTGAAGCAAAGTACAAAGAAATCCACTGCAACATGGAAGACTTGATAAAGCTGCATGTTGATGAATTAGCATAGTAATGATGCAGGTTGGTTCCGCACTGCCATTACCTTATATGTGCAAAATCAGTAGAAAGCAACAAACTATTAGAGCAATTCAAAGAAAGAAAAAAAAATAAGAAATACGGCACTGACATACTTGGAATTAAAGTGAACAGTTACTGACCAGTGTATTAATTGCTATTATTACCGTATACTACCATGCTTACAAAGTAATTAAGCTGCATTTAATGAAATAAGTTTGTTCAATACCAAGTTATCTTCGTGTTTCATTTGAACTAGGGTTTTTAAGGTATATAGCAAAATTTTTTGTATTTTTGTGATGGTACAGACTCATAGCATAATTTAAATAGGGACTCAGTAGCGTCTGAAAAAAAAAGTTGCAATTAAGCTCCCCCTACTACAATATACAAAAAATACTAAAAACTAGAAAATAGATTTTCCATCTGTTATCAAACTGATGTTGTTCAGCTTTGTGTTGATGGTAAATTGCCCAAACGTTTGAAAGAAAATTTTGCCAATAAAAAAAAAAGAAAATGGCGGTATGCCTATATATCGCTAAGAAAAGACGCAGTTTTTGAAAATGGACATTTTTTAAAGAAAAAATTTTACTCTTTGTTTCTTTTTAGATGTGTCGCGTCGAAGAAAAAACGACTTCATTATTATTTCGTGAAATGGGTACGAATGTATCGATGTGCGGCCATCTTTGAAATTAGAAAAGCTGAAAGTGACAATCTCTCTCTAATTGCAGTAAGTTGATCGTATCGTGTTTCACAACTTAAGTGCTATTGCTCATCTCCCTTTCTTAAATCGTGTTCATAAAATTAAAAATGGGATTCCTAGCGTCGGACCGACCGGTTAGCGCGATTGTTGAGAAGTTGGTATCGGTGCGGGAGGTCTGGGGTTCTGATCCCGGGTCGGTCAAGTCGAACACAGTGTCGCCAGCGACTGCCTACCGCTGCGATGTTTCATCGGAGCTGCGTTGCCCAGGCGCTAAGCCGCGGAGATGGACCCCGCTACTCGTTAAACGCTTCGGTGTAATACCGTGAGTATAATGAGGATTTGATTTTTTTTTTGTTTCTAGAGTCATGGGAAATTGTAGAGGAAATATATTGTTTTTTGAGTCTCTGCGAGGCCGATTATCGCCACCTAATATTTTTCTCAAAAGTTCCTGGCTAATTCATTTGTGTTGTAGTGTTACCGTAAGTGGAGAACCGCTTTTCAAGTGAAAAACAGACTCAATCTTGCTTATTCTTTTTATTGTTTACGTTTGGAAAAAAAATGCTTTCAAATTTGGACAGTTTATGCAGGTAAATTTTGCATTTACTCTTTAAACTAATATTGGTTACTTGTAATCTTTATCGCTTGGCAGTTTAGTTCTCACATTTTTGCTTGCATCGTATCATCAGATAGTTAATCTAAATTTAATAATTGATTATAAACTTACTACAAAGGTGGTTTGATTCGAAAAGTCATAAATTCGGATATATTTTCTCATACTTGTTGGTGCTAGACATTGAATAGCAGTGACGCGCAATTACTGGAATTAGCTGCAATTACTGCAATTGTGGTTAGTAACTGACATGGAGGAGGCAGGTGGAAGAGAGTGTGAAGAAAGTCTGGTGAAAGATCGAGGAAGCTGGAGATCGAACAAGGTGGAAGGAAGGTGTGAGAGCGATCGCGGAGGGGATGAGGTGTATTGCGCCACCTTCGGGAACGAGGAGAAAGCCGGATTGAAACTGAATAGAAGAAGAAAGCATGAAGTGTTCAGATGAGGCAAAGTTTTTGCAAATGAAAGCCAAGACTAACTGATAGTGATTAAACTATTTCAGAAAAGTCCTTCTTTGGATGCGACGCATAACATCTTGTTCGTGCAAATTAAACGGTGATTTAAAAATACATGGCTCAGCGGAAGATATTTCTTTTCATCTTGGATTTTTTGTTTCTAGCTGATCGAGATCTTCATCGGTCGCAAAATGATGTTGCTAGGCAACAATTTGCCAATACAGCTTGCGTTAAAGTTTTTTACCATTGGAAAGTGATGACGTTGAAAGCACAAGCAGTTGTGAAACATCATCGAAAAAAGGTTGGTACCCATTGTGTGTGTGGTGAAGTAGTTCGTCAGGAAGGGACCACAAACTTACGAGACAGCTTTTATGGTGACTGACTCTGCGTTGAGACATTTTTTTTTTTGGTTTGAAGTTTAGGGCTGATGCTCTGGTTAAGTCCAGGACTAGGTGTCTCAACATCAAATCATTCCTGCCCAATGATCGCACATTGGTAGTAGAAAGCGTTTTGTGAGTAGGCTTATAGTATCTCTGTTGATTTAATATTGGTCTGGATTACTTAAGTTAACGATGATTAAAATTTTTTGATCTAAAACTGCGTTATCCAGTTTCTTCGTCGTTGACATTACTAAGTATGTCGAAATAACTTGTAAAGGCTTTGTTTGCTCAAGTGGTGCAGAGGTACTTTTAATTAAATTTGCTGTCAACAATCAAGGTTGCTTTAACCAAATAGCTTTTTGGCCAAAATGAAAGAACGATTTTTGGTTAAATTTGCTTATACAAGTTCAGTTTAAAATTGTTTATAGACCTTCGTTTCTTTTGTTTTAGGTACTTCGTTGGTATCTTAATGAGTGGCGCGGAAGTGTACATTATTTGAAAGTTTATCACAGCAAACAATTACGGCTCTGTCATTTGTTTCGTTATAACAGCAAATTGCGTCAGTCTTGGAGCACTTGGACTCAAGAACTAAGAGCTGTTCAAAAATTTAAGCAAACACAATTTGAAACCATGAGGTGATTTAAGTCGAGAAAATTGTTGCTTTTTGCATTAGCACTATGCTCACTTTCGTATTTAAGCTAGACGTCGTAGACGCTTTTTAGCGGGTTTGTTGTTCGACGGCTCGCCACCACTGTCACGTTTTTTGGAAGCTATGTTGCCCAGGAGCTAAGTCACGGAGATGAGCCCCGTCTCTCTTTGAGTGCTTCGACGTAACACCGCTAGTATAGTGAATGAAGATTTGATTTTTTTGTTCAACGGTTCAATCAATTAGGGTATACTCACTAGCCCCCTTTGAAACTTATCCTCTTTTTTGTGAAAAATCGACTGATTTGCTTTACAACTTATGGCCTACTTCTAATAACTAATGTTAGTTCCAGGATGGCGAATAGCTATGTTTAATATGGTTTACAGCTTAGATGGTTAGTGGTTAGAGCGTCCGCCTCTGACCTATAGACTTGGGTTTGATTACGAGTCAGGTTAAACCAATGACTTTAAGATTGGTATTCACAGGTTTCCTGCTTGACGCTCAGCATTAAAGGGACAATGTGGAAAAGAAACCCGTAAGCTTACTTGTGCCCTTAAGAAAGGCGCTTAGCGGGATTCCCCCATCTTGGTGTGGCAGACAGACAGATGGCTGGCAACTCCTGAGCGAGCTCGTTATAACGTTTTGATCGCTTTCTCGTGATAGGAGGATAAATATGCAACTAAATACAGCTGGCTATGCAAAAACCTGAATAGGAAATCAGATAATGCATGAATTATATTTGCGTGTCGAGTACGACTTCATTTACTTACCTACCCTATTCCTGTCGAGGTTTTTGTTCGAACGTAGTATTTTAATGTGGTAATATTGCCGAGTCGTGTTTTTTTTTTTCTTAATTCCGTTAACGAACATGCATTTTAACCAGGGCTCGAACCGGAACGTAAACCGAAAACCTGTATTAACCGCTTCCTTTTTTTGTACCCTATCCGAACCGTAACCTTTATAATTTAATAGACGTGAACCTAACCTGAACTTGAACCCGAAGTCATCAAAATTCTTGAACCTTAACCAGATTTAAACCGTTAAAATAATTTTTGTCCAATCTAGACCAGACCAGAAATTATTTCTGCCGCTGAGGTCATCTTTTATGAGCTACAGCAGCATCTTAAAAAGTACAATCAGCCCGAATACAATAAGTATTTTTGAAAAAAATGCACCTGTAACTGTGTACCAAAACATAAGTCGAATTGACGGTTCCAAATTCTTCAACCTAAGCCGGTTTTGAACTTTTAAACTTTTGGTTCTGCGCATCGGAACCGAACTTGAACCCGATAATTCAAGGTATTTTTAATTTTAACCGGAACTAAACCTGCAAAATCAAACGACGAAAGACCTGAACCGGAGGCAAACCGCTAAATATATATTTAGCGGAACCTAAACCGGAGCGATATTGCAAGCGGTTCCATGCCCTGGTTTTAACCACATTTTCGTCTCGTAGGTGCTGGTTTATTGCTTGGAAAAACAAAGTGGAAAAATTATTTTTCCTGAGAAGATTACTTTCTGTTTTTACCACCAAATTACTGCTTAGTCGATACTTCAGCAAATGGGTGGATTATGTTGCCATAAAGGAAGAGAAACGGTGAGAAGGCGAGTTTGTGGCACACTGCTAGTACTTTTATTTATTGATATGCTACGGGCGGCAGGCAACTCGACAACTATTAATAATGTAAGTAGATATAGCAGGTTCTTTTTGTGGTCGGTAAGCAGGATAATGAAACAACTAGCCTTTAAGGTGCCGTGACCGACATGCGATAAAGCGAATACCATTACTAACTAAAGTGGCCTGCGATTAAGGCGATACAAAATCTGCTAGCCTGCGTCAAGCAAGCTGATTGTTCAATGATTTCGCTACAATCCAACGTTAAGTCTCACTACCGTCGTCAAGGTCACCTTTAACAGTTTCTTGATACCGGGCGATGAAGCGGTAAAAATTATGCACGTGCAATTCCTTGATTTCGCGTGGTCTTAATCGCCTTGGTGCACCAAAGTTCAACGTCAAAATAAAATAAACAAAAAAATTAGGTAATCGCGTATCTGTAAACCCAACCTTATTCGTTGTTTGTAGTAGTTTTGGTCTCAGCACATTAGAAATCTATTCAAAAGCGATTAACTGTTGATTGGCGTGTTGAGTGTCTTTGTTTGAAAGAACTTAAGACGCTTTAGTTAATTGTTAGCTTTTAACAAAGTTACTTTGATTGTGTTGTTGTGATAAACAATGACTTGTTTATATTTGAAACGTTATTTTGTTATTTTACAACGGTATGTTTCAAATAATGCTGAAAAAGTTGTAAATTCAACGACGGGACGCTGTATTGTATGGGGCGCCGTGTGTAAAGCTACGCAATATAAAATTTTGCATCATTTCTTCGGTTACTTTTGGTTAAATTACATGCAATATCATATATTGTTGCAATTTATCTATATTGCTGCAATTTGTGTTAAATTGTTGCAATTTATCTATATTGTAAAAAAACACTTAAATCGCCTTTTAATTGCCATGGTGATATGCTAACAAAAACAGTCAGTGTTGCCCTTTCCCTTTTTCCATGAACTCATGTAGTGTACTGGCCTGAAGCATTTTGAAATAAAGTGGCTTGGAGTTTGATTGATAAAATACTGTTATGATTGGTAGATACAATTGCGGACATATGCAAAAATATAGACGTATAGATATGGTATCCTTTGGAATACCAGCAGCTAGACTAGACTACACTACCGGTGTGGGGGTAACAACTAGTATCAGCTCCCAGGTGCAGTTGGGTTAGGTTAGGATTAGGTTCAGTTAGGGTTAAATTTAGTTAGGGTTCGTTCAGTTACAAAATATCGGTATCGGTAGACTAGTTTGACATTTTTGATTTTACAGTTTACCGTATGTCACTGGCTACTGGTGTATCGGTGTGCTGATCTGCTGATGTCAGGATGTAGCCTACCTGCTTTCTGTGGACAGATCACAGAAGTTAATGTAATCTGACATGTTTCAGCCATACAGCATAAGCCATTCTGCATTAGCAACGAGATAGTAGTATGTCACAAAAACATAGGTTGAGGTAGCTAGACTAGGCCTAATGTCGGGTTACTGGTACTGTACTTTAAAACAAGATTTTTCAGATACCGATATTTTGTAACTGAACGAACCCTAACTGAACCTAATCCTAACCTAACCCAACTGGACCTGGGAGCTGATACTAGTTGTTACCCCCATACCGGTAGTCTAGTCTAGTCTAGCTGCTGGTATTCCAAAGGATACCGGTACCAGTAGCTTAACAGTACCCATACTTTTTTGCTGCCACTGAAACAAGTTACTGATGAATGGGTTGGGTAAACCAAAATTACTAATTTTATTAAGTTACCTAAAAGAATAATAAGCACAAAACCACGTGGGAGTCTAGCTATCTAGTCTGACAACTTTCCATACCCTGCAACTGCTACATGGCTGATATCGATACCTGCATGGGTACTGGTAGCTTGCTCATAACTTGCCTACCGTATACGTTTATATTTTTGCATATGTCCGCAATATTGCAGCAATATAGATAAATTGCAACAATATATGATATTGCATGTAATTTAACCAAAAGTAACCAAAGAAATGATGCAAAATTTTATATTGCGTAGCTTTACACACGGCGCCCCATAGTATTGAAAGAGACAGAATTAGCCAAGATAATCACATTGCTTATCGTGTGTGGTTTGGAAACAAGCGATTTTGGGTTCGAATCTCGACGTTTCCATTTTAAACCTGCACAACCTTGATGATCTTTCCACTTTTTCTTACAAATTTTTGGTTTGATTTTGCATAATTTTTAGATCGGAAGCGACCAAGAAGTTCAAACGCTTGCTTATGCAACGGTCGTTTACTCATTGGTTCTTCGTTGTAAAGACGAAAAAATTGGTTCAGAAGCAAGTAAAAGATTTCGTCTACCACCGCGACCAAGTAAGTGACGCTGATGTTGTTTTTATTCCTGCCCCCTGCCTATCAACGGCATGACCGACTCGTCGTTAGAACGTGTAGCAGTAGCCCTTAACTTTAAGCCAAACTCTTACCCTAAAAGCCTGTTTTAACGCAAAGTCAGTCACCCGAAAAGTCCTGTTTTGCTATCACCAGCCAAAGATTTCGATGTTAGTATTTGGAGTCAAATTTCAATTCTCAACTTTTCAGACTCGTATGGTCAAGTTTTTTTCGATCTGGAAATACTCTTACTACCGCATCGTCGCTAAACGTGAAGCTTACATAATATGGAGGAATTCTTGCGCTTTATCAGCTGCTCAGAAATGGAGAGATATTGTTCAAGAAAGGCGTAGAGAAAGTAATGCTGTTCTACTTACGGCCAACTTTGCTCGAAGATCACTTGCTGGTAAGATACCCTCTTGCAGCTCACTAATATAAGCCATGTTTGAGAGAAAGCGTAGTTTGATTAAATGGCCTATCGGTATAAATGATCATGCCCTTGGAGTAAGAAATCTGAGGTTAATTCCCGGGCGAATTGTTTCATTCGTTCCTAGCTTTTCGGGACGAACAACCTACGCTCGTCATATTGGTTGAAAGCGTTTGCGTTAAAGACGGAGATGGGAGTTTTACTTCCTTCAGGCCGTGCTGAAAACTTAAAAAGTGTTGGTTATTTCTTTCTCATACGCTTTACACAAGCCAGAAGTATTGTTTTTGGTCGTACTTCTTTATGCTTGTTACTCTGACAAAGTTCATCTTGATTGATATTGTAATGAGCTAAAACTTAACATTTTATTAACCTAGACCAGTGGTTCCCAACCTGGGGGTCGCGACCCCCAAGGGGGTCGTAGAGCATTTTAAAGGGGGTCGCGAAGCTGTTGCTAATGCAACAGCAAAAGTGAATGTAGATAGGACTGGGTGCCGGTCCGACTGCTTTGATGAGTGTCACTTTTCCTTGAGCCATTTCATTCGGATAGCTTTGTAGCACAACTTTATTGCATCAGTATGCGTCCACTGTGATGTAATAAACTATGACCAAGTGACCATAGGATTAAGCGTGCAGTAGCTGCTAATTAAAACTCTTATTAAGTTAAGAGAGTTTAAAAGTAGTGTTATACTAGAAATCAGTCAACTCGAGATTGCTAAAAATAATTAAGGGGAGCATCGTACGCCATGGAGAAAAAACGAAAATACATTGAAGAGTACATTAATCTTGGCTTTACTTCTCTATTGAACGATGGTGCAGAGAAGCCACAGTGTGTTCTCTGCCACGTTGTTCTTAGCGCGGAATCATTGAAACTATCAAAATTGAAACGCCATGTAGAAGCTAAACACCCTCAACATGCTAAAAAGAATACTATGGGGCGCCGCTTGGAAAAAAAAACTATTTATTTTGTGACCCATGTTTTTTGAGCTTATTTAGACCAAAATTTGTCCGATATACATATCGGAAATATCCTACTTATATATCCGACAAAATGTATGCTAAGTCGGACCAAAATACACGCGCAAAATAATTCGGACAAAATAGTATTTTTCCTAACGGCGCGCCACAAGCCGTTTGAAAAAAAAACTATTTTGTGACCCATGTTTTTTGAGCTTATTTAGACCATCATTTGTCCGATATATATATCGGAAATATCCGACTTATATATCAGACAAATTGTTCTCTAAGTCGGACCAAAAAACACGCGCAAAATAAGTCAGATATTTCCGACATATATATCGGACAAATTATGCACTAAGTCGGACCAAAAAACACGCGCAAAACAAGTCGGATATTTCCGATTTATATATCCGACAAAATGTATGCGAAGTCGGACCAAAATACACGCACAAAATAAGTCGGCCAAAACTTTTTTGTCTGACTTCTTCGTGTCCGATATGGTTCCTATATGAGCTATCTCAGACAAATCGAAAAGTGGGGTCGATGTGTCCAAAAAAGCAATTTTAACAGAAGAGTCTGCAGGTGCTCTGGACACTGCCAATAAAGAATTGGGCAGTGGCAGAAATTTTTCATGGTTTATGAGGTTGTGGTGAGGCACACAATAAAAACAAAAAGACCAATGGCGTCTAAAACCCTTTTGTACATATGCCCTTAATCCAAACTCCTCTCTCTTCCTTAAATGGTTGACTGTTGAAGCTGGTTGCCTGTTTTGTAGCTCCGGCTCTATCAAAAATGTCTGGCTCTAGGATGTTTTTGAAAAGATTTTAAACAATTTACCTTTAAAAAAATTTAAACGCAAACATAAAGGTTTAGCTTAACAACCACGGTACACTGGTACATAACAATATCAAACATAACATGCAGAGTAAGTAAAAAATGAACAAAATAAAACTGGTAAAGTAAGAGATTGATCGATTTCTTCATTTGTATCCTCCTGTCATGAGAAAGCGACGGAGGAGCTATCCATAGGACAAATCCAGACTTGCTTAGGAGTTGCCTTGGTTTTAGAGTTTTTCGTTTGAGGGTTGTTTCTGACTTTGCTAATTTGCTACTTGTCATATTCCATCAAGCAAAGAAAATAAAGATAATTTTTCACGATAATTAACCACTATGCCATGCTGCTGATTGTACATACGAAAAGTTGAGCATTTACTAGCCATACTTTAGGAGTAAATTAATGTTAGGAATCATCTTTTTAATACAGAATACTGGGTATCTAAAATCACTTTGAAATATTCAGCATTTCAGTAGTCTGGACCTTACCTATTTGTTAATGCTTGTGAAGCCATGCTTGTTAAAAACGGTTCAGCTGGTTCTTGGGGATGCAAGTGCGGCGAAAGTTAAACAAATTTCTCTTTCTAACAATACCATCAACAGACGCATATCGGATATGGCCAAAGATGTTGTCTGGAGTGAATTGTTATATTGCTGGATTCTGATTTAAATAACAATATTATGAATAGGCTTATGTTCTACACTTTTTGTTACTGATTATTGATTTAATTAAATGTGTCACAAGATTGCAACGTAAGAAGCTGCTGCCTTGATATCAATATATAATTACAGTATATCACAGGGGTAGAGATTAAATCACGAAATAGTCCCTTCCTGCCCCTGCATCACACATAAATTGTTTACCGTATGTTATTTCATATTTGTAATGTCTGTGACACTCTGCACGTGTGTTGTAAAAATAAAGTTCTGTTTTGTTCTGTAACAGTGCAAGTGGTACAGGAGATCAAGGGTTCTCCGATGTTTTCGTTTCAGCTAGACGAGACAACAGATGTTAGCTCATGTGCTCAGCTTCTTGTTTTTGTGAGGTATATCCATTCCGGTGACTTCAAAGAGTAGTTTGTTTTCTGCACTGAGCTGGACTCTACTACACAAAGTGCAGATGTTATGAAGAAGATGACAACTTTTTTTGAATCTGCCCGACTTGAATGAACAAATGTTTGTGGAGTTTGTACCGATGGCGCCCCTTCTATGTTGGGATCGCAGTCTGGCTTTCAAAAACAAGTTAAAGAGCTGGCACCTGAAGCAAAGGGCACGCACTCTTTCATTCATAGATATGCGCTTGCCAGCAAAACCTTACCAGCTCAACTAAAGGATGTATTGAATTCGGTGGTGAAAATCGTAAATTTTATCAAAGCAGGAGGTCTCAGCTCACGCCAGTTCAAACAACTTTGCAGGGATATGAACTCAACACACGAAACGTTGCTTTTCCACACAGCTGTTCGCTGGCTCTCCAAAAAGAACGTTCTTAATCGCGTTTATGAGATGTAGGATGAGATTCAGGGATTTTTAGAATTTAAAAATAAAAGGGAATTTTTGTCGTACTTCAAGGATGATAAGTGGATGAACAGCCTGGCTTATTTGGCGTATATTTTTGAAAAATTGAACTGCCTAAACTTGAAACTTCAAGGGAAAGACACAAATATTATACTGTAACGGGTGGAAGAACTGTATATCTGACTCCAGTGTTACTTATTAATTTATTCCACAAATCAACAATTCATCTTTATCCACGTCGAGCTTTTTGAAATAGGATTCTTATTCAAATAGAATTACAAACCTTATTCAAATAGAATCACAAACCTTATTCAAATAAAAATATAAGCAAAAAGAAAAATAGATTGTAATTATTGTACAAAATTAATAAATTAACAGTTATACGTCTACATTATAGTCGGCTATTGAGATACATTTTCTTTCAAATAATGAAGTATAGAAATTAAAACTTCAACTTATCTGCAGTGGAATTACGATAATTAATTTGCTTCTTTTACTTGAATTTATAAAGCTTTTTAATAATATAGAGAATCATAATTTTCTGTCACAACGCACTCTGATTCTATTGCAACCGTCTATCAAGATGAAACATTCTGATCTGAATGGCAAAAGCATTTAGTTGACAAAATATCATTTTAACAATAACGGAAGTATGAAATGTATGAAGAGAATTCATATCGGCATTTAGGCTAACCTACATCAAAACTATGCTAAATGTGCTAATAACGGATGTGAAAGTAGTTTATGATTTAAATACGTTATGTGAAAATTTAAAGTTTAACGAGGATACATGACACCATCGCTACAATACAACTCAATGATAATGTGAAGGCATTTGTCTCAAAATTGAAAAACTGGCTGCGAAAAGTGCATATTGGAAACATTGCTATGTTTGACAGATTGTCCAGTGTCTCTTGCATTGAAGAAACGGGCGAAGAATTTGAAGATTTAAAAAAAATTAATTGTGGCACACCTGCAGTCCATGGAGTGCGAGTTCCAACGTTACTTTCCAGAACTCGAAGAGCAAGAAGCTATACTTATACAAAATCCGTTTTCCGCTTCTCTGGATGCAAGCGGCATTCCTGACGAAATCCAAGATCAATATTTTGATCTTAAGAATGACTCATCTGCTCGCATTCTTTACCATGAAAAGTCACTCTCTCAATTTTGGTGTGAAATGTATGGTTCATACCCACAGGTTTCTAAGCTGGCTTTTCAAGTATTACTGCCCTTCGCTACGACGTACCTATGCAAGAGTGGTTTTTCAGCTCTTCTGCATATGAAAACGATGGAAAGAAATCGAATGAATGTGGAAGAGGACATGAGACTTGCTCTGTCTAGCACGCAACCTCGAATTTCACGGTTAGCTGTAGACGTACAAGGTCAACCATCGCATTGATTTGTCAATAAATGCAAGAAAAACATTTTTAGTGCTTACTTTATAATTATGCATTTAGGAAGGAATATAAGTGGGGGGTCGCGGTATCTCCAAAATTTTTAAAAAAGGGTCGCCAAGACAAAAAGGTTGGGAACCACTGACCTAGACAATGTGTGCTGCAAGCCTTTGATTTTGATGTTTCTCATCTTTCCTTTTTGCTCCACTAACGGACACTTTAATCGTGGTATTTAACTAAGCGAAGGTGTGCTGCGGATGTTTGTTTTGTAAGCCTATTTCGTTGTTCTTCAGGTCACTTCGCAAAATGGAAACAAGAATTTTACAACGTCATCACCAAATCGAAACGAGCTGACGTGCACTATGATTACGTCACAAAACGAAGACTGGCAACGATGTTTCGTGAATGGCACAAATCAACAGCGGAATCTCTGCTGATAAAACCAATGATAGGAAAAAGAGAGCGTCAGTTGTGCGCTAGGTAAGATGTTTTTAATTTATTGACAGAAGATTAAATTACAGTGTTGCAAATCTTCCGCTTTTCGGTGAATTTCGCCGATTTTGTTGTCAAAAAAGTCATTTTTGTGAATCGCCCAAATCCGTTGAGAAAAAAAGGGGGGAGGATGATAAAGGGTTGGGGGTGCACTCTGCATATTCGGGGAATTTCTATTAAGCTTAATTGATAAAACGCTGTAGCTCTTTATTGAAATCAAGCGTAAAGGAGTATTTTTGTGTGATTGTCACGTTTTTGATGCTGAAGAGAAAAAGGATGTTTCATAATAAAGACTCGATGGGTCTAGCGCATGGCTCACAGATCTTCGAGCATGACGTTTGCATAAGTAAAACTCTTTTTACCAACAAATTTTATGACTTTGGGAAAATTGCAAAGTGAGTTACACAAATTTTTCTTTATTGAGACGAAGACCCTAAATATATTTGCTACTGTGAGTAATTTCTACTTATCTTCCGAGAATTACGCAATAATTTTTAATGCTAAATTTTTGTTGTGAATGATGAGTCGTGACATTTTAGTTGACAGGTGTACGAGGTTAAACGTTTTGACGCGAAAAAAGCACCCTAAACACAAGCAAAGTGTTTTTAAAAGTCAGCGCTTTTGACCAAAGCCCTAACAATATTTGCTTCCAGGTGGAATGAAGTTACTGTGCTTTCGGTGGCAAACGCCTGTTGTGGGGTCTGCGGGCGAAGCCCCTCACACGTTGATAAATGTTTTTAGAAATCTTTGCCGATTTTCTAGCCGGTCTGGTAATTGAACCTAAGCATTCATTATATCTAAAAATTGACAGAGTGTTCGATGCTTGGATGGGTCGGGTTGCCGCGAAGCGAGAGCATTTGAATCATTCTGATGAGGTTAAAAGAAGGAAGATCAAAACGTTATTTTCAAGATGGCGGAGTAGATACGATTTGAAGGAAAAAGAAAGGAATGCGGTTGGAGTTTTTCTCAAGCAGATTTCATTGAAAGCTTTTAGAGCTTGGATGATAGTAAGTGTTTGAAGAAAGTTTTTTTTAAATATGTTACACCTATTTTGTATGAAATCGATTTATTGCTTAATGTTATGTTTTTGAGATTAGATTTGTTAGTTTTCATGTTTGACTGTTTTCTAAAGATTAAGGTCTTTTTAATTCATGTTTGCAGTGAAGAGTGCTACGAATCTCACGGGGTGTCGGTCATTATTTTAAATTGTTTTCTGTGTAGTTTCATTTTTACGCCAAAGCCTGGATTAAGGTGCGGCTGCTGCGTAGAATTATACTGCTCCCTAATTTGTAAAAAGCTAAATTATTTTGACTAGAGTATGATATTAGGGATCATGTAACGATTAAACTTTAGCATATAATTGCTTTGTCCATATGTCCAATTTTAGTAAGCTTTAGGTCTACGGTTTTTGGTTATAGTTTCTGCATCATAATCAATTTTTTCGTGTCATTGTTAAAAAAGTGATTATGACATTAAGAGATTGATTATGATGCAGAAACTAGAACCAAAAACCGTGGACCTAAAGCTTACTAAAATTGGACATGTGGACAGGGTAACACACTGTTTGTTTTTCTTAGCCGATACACCGTCGAAAGCTGGGCAATGAAGTAGAAGCGCGTGCTCGCACTCGATTGGTCAGAACATGTTTGCATCATTGGAGAGGAAGATACCAAGAGCGTCGTCTAGCGGCTAAAGAAACTTTGTTGCGAGGGAAACGAAAAGAAAGAATTTTGTCTCACTTATTTAATCAGTAAGAAACACGGAATTACAGCAATGTAGAAAATATTACAATGTATGCCGGAACAGTGTTTTTTAATGCGTGGTGGAGACCCGATCTGAGTCGTTAACTTGTCCCTCAAATCAAGAAAAATTCTGAAAAAAATCCTTTTTTTGCTCCCTGCAGGTCTATTCTTAGGCACCTAATGTAAAAAATCCTGACGTGCAATATATTTTTGTTTGTGATTGAAGTAGTTCTGAAATAGAATTATGAATTATTTTAACGTTTTTATTGCTGTGGAACAATCATTTGATTCCTTAGATGGGTTCAAGAAGTCGATCGTGAGGTGGCGCTGCAGGATGAGGTAGCAACGTGTTTTGCAACAAGTCGAAATCGTTTCTTGAAGCGATGCTTATTTGAACGATGGAAGAAGAGTTTACGCTACAATCAATTAGCCGAGCAGTACAAGATGGCAAGGATTAAAAAATTTTTTAAAGTATGTAGGCTATGTTCTTGCGGTACCATCACAACCTCTCTGTCCTACGAACAGACTAATTTTTTACGTTTTTTGATTTTTCTTTGTTATGGACAAGTATATTTTGCGAATAAATAGATGTTGATGATTAAAACAACAACAAGATTTATTTCAGCCAGTTGTGATCATAACACTCCACTCATACAAAAAAAAATAACGAATAACATTCATCATTGGCAAGGAGACTGCAAACAGACCTTACGGTCATCGTGTCAACCAGTCACCGAAAAAATGCATGTTTCTAGAATAGTTAGGAATATTGTTACGAACTCTGGATATTTTTAGGGACAGTTTTGTGTTCATTAACCGTTCGATACCTTGGTTTCCTTTTTGTCTTTCTTGTTCCGGTATAATAGTTTCTTGTTTTTAGGTCGCTTTTGACACTTGGAGAAATTGGACGGAAGAAATAATTGAAGAAAATGCAATGATATTTTCTGCTTCACTCCTAGTGAAGTCATTCCAACGGCCTTGCTCCAATAATTCTCTGTCTTTGATTAATCACGAAGTCCATGGTCTTGTGAATAGTCATTCCTATTCACATAGTGACGTCATCAATGAGTTTAATGATGTCAAATCACGTGAGTTTGGGCGTGAACCAAATAGTGATTCTGGATTGGATTTAGTAAAAGATCATCAGTTGGAGTCTTCGGGAATCCCATCGCCCATTCAGCATAATTGCGGCCTCCCGATCTGTATTGAAGAAGCTGGATTAGTTAATCTGAGAAGTTTTCTGGCGGAAAATCAAAAAGGTGATAACTTGCAAGCTTCTGGGTCTAGTACAGCTAGCTTACATATAGCAGCTTACTCGTCATTTACAAACCCTGTTTCCCACTCTTTCTGTGGACTCTCATTGGATGCTCAAGCATCACGTGAATCAGACTCTTCACTTTCATTGGGTGATTTGTCGGGTGACATGCATGTTCAGCAGGTGTCTTCAGCTCATGATGTCAGCTCTTGGATTTCATTAGATGCTTGTGCATCACGTGATGAGGACTCTAATCTTTCATTAGTCGATCTTGTCTCACGTGATGAAGATTCTTCCGGTGACATTTTGACCCAGAGAGAAGTGGTTGTTGTGCTTCCTGGTGACAAACTTACGGAATCTGAAGTAATGAGTACTGAAAGCCCAAGCAGTGTTGCTCCATTTCAATCTTCAACTGGAGTTATGAACACAGAAACGTTTGTTAAGAGGCCAACCATTCCGCCTGATGTGGTATTCGAAGGTAAATTGATTTGTGGGTGGCTTACTTGTTTTTCTGTCACTCAGTCGTTCAGCTAAGATACATGACAGGCGGCAATCGACTCGCGATTGCAATGCAATTGGCTGTAGTTACTGGCGCTTAGAGGGGTAAAAACACGCGACTCTAGGGGCCCGCGCCGGCGTTGGGTGCCCCCTTTTTTTTAAAGAATGCCTGTTAACAATCTTTTTTTTAAGAACAATTTTGCTTCCCGTTGTGTTTCTGTCTCCAGACCCAGAAATCCTCTTCGTGGCCATGGCTGTGAATGGGTTTCGTGAAAAACGATGATGAGAGAACAAACATCGCTTTCCACGAGTCGCGCGTCGGTAAAGGCAGCTTTAAACTTGATGATCAAGTTTTGCGTTATTTACGACAAATTTTTATAGAGTGTGAATTAGGTTTTAGTGACATATAAGACCGCTTTAGATGAACGCCAATCACGTTTGGAGAATTTGTTACTTTTCGCCATCCGTCGCTTATCCAGTCCTTTGCTAAGTCATGCTTTTTATCAATGGAAATTGCTGACTCATGTTTCAAAATGGAAGAAATTGGCTGTCCTAAATACGGAAGATTATCTCAAAAAACAAAGGCTAAGAACCATGTTTATGTAAGTCGTCATCTCTTTCCATCTTCCCACCGGTGGTGCGGTTACACTAAAAGCCGATTACTTCCGATTGTTGCTGGTTGTCTCACGCCAGCAATCGCCGACAATCGTCAGGAAATCGTTACAGAATCGGCAGGACAAACAACGGATGTTACTAATTTTTAAATTTTTTCCAACTCTACCGATTCTCCTTGATTGCCACCGTTTGCTTTCCGATACAGTTACGGTTGTCCGCGATTGCTGGCGTGAGACAATCGGAAGTAATCGACCTCTAGTAATGTAGCATTCGGCAATTTTCGCGTAAAAATGGTTTTTATCCTGCAATGCTTCTCTTAGCGCTAAAGTAAACTTTTTTTGGAATTTACAGGGAATGGAATCGAAATTTAAATTGCAACAAAGTAGCTAGGAAACACTGGACAGAGACTCTGAAGTTGCGAGTCATTCAATCGTGGAAGCAGTGGCTAGACGATAGAAGAGTACTAGAAAGGTAATTATGAATTATGAGATTACGTTTGTGATCTAATAACCCAAATTTATTAGGTGTAGACATGCTATACCAGCGATATGCAACCTTTGCTTCTTCATTACTCACCTTTCATGCGACTGATGCTCAATTACCCACAACATAAATGTTATATCATCATCATCAATCTAGTTTTAATTCGGTTTTTTCCTCGTCACCGAAGGTAGCCAAATACACCTCATCCCTTCCACGATCGCTCTCACTCCTTCCCTCCATCCCGTTCGATCTGCAGCGTCTTCGATCTTCAATCCGACTTTTTTCACACTCTCTTCCACCTGCCTCTTCCATGTCATTTTCGGCCGTCCTCGCTTTCGCTGTCCATTCACTTCCATCAGCATTGCCTTCTTCAGTGTATTATCATCTTCTCTTCTAATCACATGTCCATACCATCTTACTCCATTCGCCTTTTCCATTCTATCTAACGTTTCCTTCAAACTCAACATCTTCATCAGCTCCTCCGCATTCTTTCTATCCAATAATTTTACTCCACACATTGACCTCACCATGGCTCTTTCAGTTCTTCTCAAAATTGCCATTTCACTTTCCCTCAAACACCATGTTTCACTTCCATACAACATTGTCGATCTTACACAACCTTGATAAACCATCCCTTTCGTTCTCAAAGAAAACCTTCTTCCACGTTACAACTCTCCGTATTCTCTAAATTTCATCCATCCTATCCTTACTCTTGAGGTCACGGCAGTTTCACACCCACCATTAGCATTCAGCCTGTCTCCTAAATAACAAAATCCCTTCACAGTCTCCACTTCATCGCATAATACCTCCACTGGATCTTCCGTGCCATCTCCAACATCTGTGCATCTTCTACAAACAAAGTCTCTGGCAGAACTGCAGGTCACCTTTTTCATCTTCATGCACCTTCCATGTATCCACTTCATACACTGTGTGCAACACACAGCGTTAGACCCAACCCTTTACCCACATACTCTACAAGAATCTATTTTGCTCGATGTAATTTCACCTTCCGTTCCGCTCACCATCATTTTAGTCTTTCCAACATTCACTTTCAATCCCTTGCCTTCCAATGCTCTTCTCCACCTTTGGAAGCTCTCCCTTAAATCCTCCAAACTTTCACTCATCAGCACCAGATCATCCGCGTACAAAATTTCATTCAACAATCCTTCTCTTGCATGCTCTGTCACAACATCAACCACAATAGCAAATATTAGTGGTGATAGTACAGATTCTTGATGCACACCAACCCTTACCCCAAATTCATGCGACGTCCCTGATCCAACTCTAACTTTCGTCCTTGAACCCTCATATAAACTCATCACTGCTTGCACCAACGCTTCTGCCAATCCTTTTTTTCTTAATGCCCATTCCATCACTTTTCTCGGTACTCTATCGAATGCCTTTTCCAAATCCACAAAACACATGTACAACTTTTTCTCTCTTCCACGAAATTCCTCTTGCATTCTCCTCAGAATAAACAACGCATGAGTCGTGCCCTTCCCTGGCATAAAGCCAAATTGCATTTCATCTATCATTACCAATTCTCTTATTCTGTTCTGCAACACTCTCTCCACTATCTTCATTGCATGTTCCAGCAGCTTTACCCTTCTGTATGCTCCACAGTCCATCACATCCCCCTTTCCTTTAAAAATTGGAACAACAACGCTTGTTTTCCATTCTTCTGGCATACCTTTTCCATTAAGCACTCTCTGACAAAGCTTCTTCATCACTCCAACACCAAACGCTCCACTTGCTATTATCATATCCATGTTTACTTCCGAGGGTCCAGCTGCCTTTCCCAACTTCATCTTATTCATAGCTTCCATCACCTCCTCATCAGTTACTCATTCAACTGGTCCTTCTACCAAATCTACTTCTACCGTCTGATCTCATTCATTTTCCACATTCATGATCTTTTCCATGTGTTCCTGCCATAATTTCCCACGATCTTTCTTACTGACTACAAGTCTCCCATCTTTATCCTTCATGCAACCTCCTCCTTCTATGTCCCTTCCCTCTTTTCTCATGAACTTCACAAACTTGATAACGTCGTTTGGTTTGGTGCATAGCGCATTCATTTCTTCTTCAGCCTCTTGCCTCATGGCTTCCGCAATTACTTTCTTTGTTTCGTTTCTGGCCTTCCTATACTTATTTTTATTTTCCGCAGATCTATTTGTGCACCACAACTTAAACGCTTTCTTTTTCCGATCTATCGCATCCTTTGCTTGCTCGTTCCACCACCATGTGTTTCCCCGATCACCCCTCGCTTTCGTCTTTCCACACAATTCATCACAAGCCATTGAAACTCCATTCTTATAAGACCCCCACAAATCCTTTGAATCAATGTCCACCAATTTTCTGATTCTTTCTTCAAATTTCTCTTTGATCTATTTTTCCTTCAGCTTCCACACCCTCCATCTCACTCTTTTACTCTTCTTCACTGACTTCTTCACTTTCTGCTCCTCCACATCCACCTCTACTAGCCTGTGTTGCAATTCCCCAGGGATAACTTTCACATCTCTTAGATACTTCCTCTTTTCCTTTCCAACTAGAACAAAGTCTATTTCTGTATCATTTTCACCCGAACTGTAAGTCACCTTTCTCTTATCCTTCTTCTTGAACCAAGTGTTTGCTACACACAACTCTTTCTGATCACGGAAATCTGGTAACATTCTTCCTTCAGCGTTTCTTTTCCCTATTCCATACCCTCCATGTATACCTTCAAATCCTTCCGCACATTTCCCAACATGGCCATTGAAATCTCCCAATCCCAACACCAATTCAGTTTCGTTTGCCACGCTCCACTCACGTGCCATTTCCTCATAAAATCTCTCCTCAGCATGTGTTTTCTACTTTGTGATACATAAGCACATATTATTCTCACCACCTCTTCTTCAAACGCTAATCCAATGGCCATGACTCTGTCACACCTTCTTCTGACTTCTACCACTTTCTCACACAGTTCTTCTTTTACCAATATACCCACGCCTCCAATTTTATCATCATTTCCACACCACCATAGTTTGTACCTTCTTCCCTTGACGCCATAAAAGCGAGCTCCTTCACCTCTCCATCTCACTTCCTGCTAACAACATACATCCACCTTTCGCTTTCTCAGTTGTTCGCACACCTCCGTTCCTCTGCCACGTATACTGCCTACATTCCAGCTTCCAAATCTTACTCCAATCTGTTTTTCCACTTTCTCCTTATGAATCTTTAACCCGGGGATTTTTAGCACCCCTTGCCCATTTGAGGGCTGCCGGGGACTGGGGGCCAAAATTTTTCTTCGCATCAGCATGAGGTTTTATTGGAGCATGTATTTTATGGCCGCTTGCCCTTGCTGACGCCAACCACAGTTCTAAGCAGTGGGCCTAGCCTTTGCCTAAAAAGGCATGCCCTGCAAGGCAGCAGGGTTGCTGAAGTATTTTAGCCGGCCAGTCGAGACCGTTGTCCGTGAGGCGCCCCGCGGAGGCACTACCCAGCTAAGCGTAGACAATGAGACTACCCAGCTAAGCGTAGGCAATGTACACCAAATTCCTGGTCGACTGTACAAAGCATAAAAGTATATACCCATTGTCTACGCTAACCACACTACATAAATGTTATAAACCATACTAAATCGAAATTCGGCTACAAACACTGGTGTTTTCCGAAAAAAAAAAAAAAAAAAGAAAAGAAAGGTGATGACTACGCGCTAGCTCCAATTTTGGCTGCTAAAACCGGTGTTCTTCAAGAAAAAAGTCTTTTTTTACACTTGGGAGTGAAATTTCAAGACGTTTCTCCAACCGGGACGGTATGGTGTTTGATTCCCCACCTAAAAACCTATTTCCCATCGGCTTGGAATCCTTGCTTTAAACTTTGGAGTTATGCCTGACGGCGCTGCTGATTTATTTCACCGTTTCTTCCGCCATATTAATGTAGATGTTTTTTTTACGGCGAATTGCTTTTATTTAGCAACTTTTCATTATAAATTCTGTCGCAATATTTGCAACATTCGGTAAAGTTATTCTAAACAAAATGATGTAATGTAAACACATCTTAGCGAATAGATCACGCAATTTGTTTTCAGAAAAGCGAAAATAATTTCCAGGAAATTTCAACATAACCTCCTGAGGTTGTTCTTCAAGACTTGGGCCGAAAAAGCGAGGAAGCAGAAAGAATTGAAAGGTTGGTAATATTATTTCCAAAAGCAACGTGATAGTTAAGTCAAGAAAAGCTTAATTCTTTCTTTATACCAGCTCAAATTTTTTTAATCGTAGCTAAAAGTTTTGATAAGGGTACATTGAGCTGGGATTTCCAGCTTGTGTGTTCAGCAGTGCAAAGCATGAAAGTTGCTCTTGTCCATCTTAAATACAGTGAAAAAAAAAACTCCACGTATTTTTCTTTTTAAGATGCCTCAGGAACCGATTGGCATTGCGGCAACGACATCGCTATTGGTGCGGGTGTTGTGGGTTAGATTTCTGGGCCGGTTGAAGCGAAAACAGTGTCGCCAACAGCTCGCCACCACTGCGACGCTTCTTTGGAGCTGTGTTCCCCAGGCGCTAAGCCGCGAAGATGCGCCCCGCCACTTGTCACACGCTTCGGCGTAACACCTCAATCAAGATTTGATTTTTTGAGTGGCTTAAGAGTTTGAAGATGCTGTGAAATTGTTGTTTTACATGGAGTATACGTGGCAGATATTCTGGCTTACTGGGTCAATCAATGCAAATTGCGAAAGAATGAAGAACTGAATGAAATGCGTTATCAACGTGACTCAGCACTTATTCAACGTTGCTTTATGATGTGGAGAATGAAATTGATTCAATTAATGAAATGCGATCAGTACTACCAAGAAAAACAATGTCAAAAGTAGAAAAAATGCTTGTAGATTTTGTGTAATTTGTGATGATTCATTAGTATATATATATTTTTAAAGTTTTGTAGTTTTAGTGACTCGCCTAGGTCGTATTTATAAAATGCCAGCTGTTATTATAAAACTGATTTGTTGTATTTTCAAATTTAACTTACTTTAAGAGGACTGTAGGTAAAATGTGCCTCTATTGCGTCAAGCAACGTATGACAATACGTTTCAGCGATCTAGCAACATATGTTCTCGCAGTGAACATCTTTGTTATCGTTTGACCTAACGTTTCGGTTTTGTGCAAATTTGAGATCAAGAGTGTTCTACCAATTCAGGTTCTTGCTAAGTCCAGATCAAACGCTAGCGATAATGTTGTTAAGCCATCTTCTGGTATCGTTGTTTGCAAGCAGCTGACCACGTATTCTCTTTGGTGTACGATATATTGGGCGAATGGAGATTGCGTGACATGCAGGCCAGATTAGAGAAGCTGTAGCCCCGGAGTTCTCCATTATGATAGGAGACCCCGTTATATCGCATCCACTAAAGAAGGTCTTGCTTCCAACGTCAAAATCAGGCCAGCTAAAAGCATGGGGGGATCCCGCAAAATTTACCCGGAGCCTTCCAAAGTCGTGGAACTGCCCTCAGTGCCCTGGCGACAGGGTCTTGTTAAATTGCGTAACAGTCATAATTCAGTGTTACAAAATATCCCAATTGTCGCATTTCGCTTGAAAAATCCAAGTTTTTTAAAAAGTTCTATGTATTAAAGTGTCGTTCGGGGATGGAGTCATTACACAGAATATAAATCGGAAGAAAGGAAAGAACTTGCAAATGTTCATCATAGGCTGGAGAAAAGGCAATATATTTTAACATGGCGAAGGTAAGAATTTGGTCTTTGTGAGTTCATAATGAAAATGGATTTTGAGGAGTTGGTGCCTAGGTGCCTAACACATGATTTGTCAAACCTTCCAACTATGTCCAATCACCTGGAAATACATTGAGTCTGCGATTAACAAAACTGCCAGATGCCTGCCCTATCAGCTCAGCTTTGAAAGAGAACATTTTTTTCCAAATTTTTTTGTTATGTATGATAACGAATGACGACTACAACTAAATCACAAGATTGTCATAGGAGAGGCACACGTACTTCTACAACACTTCAAAATAATTCTAGGCAAGATAGTCAATTATACAAAAGATAGGTTTACAGATTTCACAAATTTTTCGAACCCAATTTCTTAATAAATTTGCTTATATTGTTTGCTAAAATTTTTTTTGTTCGTTGTGTATTTCTAATTATTTCGAATATTTCTTCAAATTTTTCAATCTGCTTAGCGGTTTTGCACTTGCAAATATCTGTAACATGTTAAATGTTTTTCCAGATTGTTACGAAGAGAGCAAGAAGTTCGTCAATTGCGACATCGTGTGATAAAAGCTCATGTCGTTTCTTTGATTAATCGGTGGCAGCAAAAAGCTAGAGGTATGCAGTTGTTTTTATGAAGCTGGATTATAATTTTTTTGGAATATAGATTTAGTTCACTGGAAAAATTAGTTGGATTATGTTACTTTATTGTGAGCTTCGGTTACCGTAGTTGATATTACTCATTAATTGTACAATGTACATGGCATGCTTACTTTACAGTAAGTCTGGGAGGATTGCTGCTTCCGGAAAAATTCACTTGACTCACGTGCGCAATATTAGCACCATTTTTTATTGCAGTGTTAATGAGTTTTATCTTTTTTTTTTTTTTTTTTGAGATTGAAATAAATCATAGCGATGGAACAAAATTATCACGAAATCTTTGAGCATATTCAAATCTTGATTTTAGATATCAAAGTACAAAGACAAAATCACCAAGTCTTGGTGGAATATATTCGTCAGAAATCGCTTCATGCTTCTTTTCTCACTTGGAAAAAGAGACTTAGCTTTCAAAAAACTGCAAACATGCACAGACATGATAAAATATTGAAGAGAAATTTCATGGAATGGAAAATTATTGCTGCTAAACAACACGCAATGAAAGTTCAACGACAAAAATTGGAACAGAATTGCCACTTTCATATGGTAAGTTGGTTTGAGCGTCAATATCGCTGTCGGCGAGAAACAATCATCGTAGCTCACTTGGCAAGAGCTACGTGTTGCTTTGTTGTGATTGGAAAAACACTTTACATATGTCTACAAGCCACGCTAATTTAATAAAAATTTTGATTTAAAGATCATTTTTTTGAAGCAGCTGTCTAACCTGATGCATTAAAAAAAAAACACGATTACATTAGCACGATTACTGGTCCTGTAATCGAACAATACGTTACTAATTAGTTACTTCCGATGCAGCTCGGCACGAGAGTTAACGTTAGGCTATATGAAGTGATTTTTTGTTTTTTAAACACCGTTATTTGTCATTTGTTTCAATATAGACTTTGTTTTAGCTGTCTCGTTCTTTCAAGCTCTGGCAAAAAGTTTTTAACTTGAAAATTAATTTCAAATCACTCGAAGGTGGAAGAAGAAACATGATTTGGAAACAGTGGTGTCGCAGTGTTCAAGTGAAAAGGTGAGTTATGGAAAAAAATTGTGTTCTTTATTTTAAAGACGATTAATCATAATAAAATCAACTCTTCATTGTACTCCGCGGTGTAGCGCCTGGGCAGCACAGCTCCGAAAAAACATCGCTGCGGTGCCGAGCGATTGGCGACACATGTGTCCGATTTGACCGGCCTAGGATTCGATCTCCGAACCTTGTAATGGCAATGTGTTTAACGACTGAGGCTATGCTATCCAGTCGGTGTGATCGCTCTTAGTAAACTTATAATTAAACGCTTATATGCGGTGACTGTGGGGTCAATTTAGTTCTCGCGTATTTAATTTTTTTACAATACGCACTGCAACACATTTTAAGTGATTTCAAAATTTCCTTTATTGCTTTCGATTCGATTTACAAAACTCACGCTGAACACGAGCCACACATCGTGTATTTTTCAAAAGCATAAAAAATATACGCTGTAGTGTTAAAATCAAACAAGCGTTAACAGTTGTAGGCATAACCGAGTAGAGTGCTTTATTTTCCCAAGATCTTGAACCTGATCAGAGCAATTCTATTTGCATAAGATGTTGTTCCTGATGAATGATTTAAGGCATGAAACAGTCAGTAGAGCTGTTGAATAAAATACTCTTTAATGACCAATCGGTTGATAATAATACGTTGTAGTGTTGGTATGTTGAATCTTGGTTCGGTTTGCGGCGTGTACAATTGTGCTTCCTCGTTCAAATGAACAATTCATTCATCACTGAAACTTTTTGATGCCAAAAAACAGGATTAGTCTGAAAAAATTTCTTAATTTGTAACAGAGCTGTAAAAATGGGCAACACCACGTTATTGCGTCGAAGCGTGGCGTCATGGTTGAATGCGCTCCATGAATTCGGACATGACCGGGAGTTGGCGCGTCAAGTCATTCAAAAATGGTGAGTGTTTCAAGGCTTGCAATAGAATCGATCCCAAACTTGACGTTTGTTCATTTTTTTAAATTTTCAATTGGAAATTAGAGACAGCGACATGGCCTAGCGTATCGCTGACAGATCAAATGTGGCGGGTTCGATTCGCGACTGAAGCCGATCGCATTTGACATGTCTACTGGGTGGCTGCTGACTCGTAGAGCGCAAGCTCACTTCGCATTCTCCCTCTCTTACTGTTGAATTATCAGTTCAATAACTGGAAAAGCAAATAAGTTGACATTAAAAATTTACTTGGAGTTTGGCAATCTTGCTGTTACAGAAATATTATTTTTAGGAGTAATTTTATCGCCAAAATGCGCTACTTGAATGCTGGAGCTGCGGAGCTGAAGAAGCTACAATCCGCACGACTTTTGCTGGTTGATTTTAACGCGTGGAAGTTGGCCTACAAGCAGTCGTGTGGAGCCCGGATTTTCCACTGCAAACGGATTTCGTCCAGGTGAGGATTTGCAACGATGCTTAACTTGCTACGTTGTTTTTTCCAAGCATCATACTCGTCGCACCATGAAAGAAGCGTCTCTCCGCAACCATATTTTAGCGGATTGCGTTACCCGGTTGACTTGGCTAATGACTATGTGACTCCAGGTTTGAAGATTCAATGATTTCGCGGTTTCCTTGATGTCCATTTTTTTATGCTTTGATTGTTATTTTGCTATGTATTTTGACTGGAGTAAACACCAGTTCGGTTTAGTAACACGTTACTAACGTTGCTGTATATACGGTACTGCAGTATGTGTGTTCCAACTTTGCGTAGTCTTTGTGTTATATATCTAGTTATCTTCTCTAGACCCGCTTATCCTTGAAAGGTCTCGGGTCGTTGTTGAAAATTGAATTTATTCATTCATTTTTGTGTTATTCAATTTTTGATTGATTCATTTGAACGGTTAATGTCAAAAGAAGATGTTACAAGAAGTGGAGAAGGGCAGAAAGATTTGCAATGCATCTGAGGAATGTGCACCACATGCGATGATAATGGAATAACCTTTTGCAATAATTTGGATTAGAAAACTTAATTTGAAAAACTTTTTCAGGTGTATTTCAGCTTGGAATTTATGGACTCGACTTCGGCGAAACCAAAGCGAAAAGATGACAATGTTTTTTTATTATCATGAAATTCTACAGGTTGAAAGGTGCTGGCGAAGGTAAGATCGGAAATTTGTTGTTTGATTCCAAGCTTAGACTGTCAGATTTTTTAGATCTAATGCTAGTCAAGGACAATTTGTTACAGATTGACTGACCTGAGAGCCGAACTCAGTTCATACACTTTTAGCTCTTTCCAGAAGTGCGTGGATTTGTTACAGTCAGTTTATAACACGAAAAACAATTTGAATATGCTTTCTGGTTACTATTAGTGGTTGAATCTTGATTTTGAAATCAAAACTTTAATGCTGTAAAATTTGTAAATGATTAAAATTGACGTTGTGGTAACTTCATCGCTTTCGGCGCGGGAGGTTTGAGGTTCGATTCCCGGGCCGGTCGAATTGGGCATGGTGTCGCCAACGGCTCTCCACCGCTGCGACATTTTTTCGAAGCTGTGTTGCCCAGGCGTTAAGTCGCGGAGATGAGCCCCGCCACTCGTTACACGCTTCGGCGTAATGCCGCGAGTATATTGAACATTTGATTTTTATGTTGCTTTATCGGTTGATTGTAGATGGCGTGAGACTACAATTTGTATTATGTCGCACAAGGAACTACTGGATCAGTTTCAACGCATTCGATACCGCAACAGTTTAAGAGCTTGTTGGTTAATATGGACCCAAAGTTTTGCTGACCGCAAAGCGACCAGGTTTCATTGCAAAAATATCCAAGCAAAGGTATGTGATTTTCTATGCGTCGTCTTTTACTTGGTACTTGCAAAAGCAACCTAAGTGCTCTGCTTTCTCCGAGTCAGAACCTCAGGGCAAGTTTTACAAATTAATTTTCGTGCGGTAGAAGTTCTAGCATGGTTTTGCTTGACGAGGTTTAATTTGTTAAAAATCGGTCCTCAGTTCGAATGTGAGAAAACAGGTTCAATTCTAAGGCTGAATTAATCTCCCATTTGCATTTACCCCAAATTTTAGGTAGTTGCAAAGTTTAAAAGCGTAAGCTCAATTAATTCCACACCTTTTCACTCTCAAGTAGCTTTTGTGGGGAGATCAATTTTTATTGGGGGACTGAGAATCGAAAATACACTCATGTTGCAGTTTTGAGCGTCTGGAAGTAGCCGAGTACTTGTATAGGCCTATTATTCTGTTTAACCAAAAATTTTGGGCTTGAGTTCGTAATTTCCCCTGGATTTGCCAATGTTATTGGTTACTAATTTGCTGTTCCTTTCAAATTTGTTTTATAAAAATTTGCAGTGCTTTTCTTCGTGGTTTGATTTCACCAAATTCCAACAATTTTCTCGATCGGCTGTGGTCTGCTTGAGCCAAGAAAGAAGCAGACGAATTTTGGAAATTTCTTTTTCCAACTGGACGTCATCACTACGTCACAAACAAGCTGCTGAGTTACATCGGAATAATTCTGCGATTATCGGATGCTTTCGCGGGTAAGAAAACTTGGATGATTGTTCAAAGTTATCAGAGCATAATGTTTTGACCTTTTAGCTGGAAATTATGGACCACGAAATCGAAAATACTGAAGCAGAATGCTCAAGCTTTGTTGCAACAGAGAGATAGTTCCTTCACTGAAGTAAGATTTTTTGATGTTCGTATTAGTTTTGTCAATGCTTTTTTATACTATTTGTTGGTACTATGTTTGTGTTGAGCTTGCGATTTTATGTCGTTTCAAAAGCATCAACCTGTGATTTTTGGGTTTGCGATTACGCAAACGGTTCTAATCGGTATTTTAAGAGAACAGCTGGAAAATACGTGGGTGTGTGTGTTTATCAGCGTGAGGTTTTAGTGCTTTGCAAATTCATTCCACAATTTTTTGAGGAGGAAAAAATGGAGCCTCCGAAAATTTCAAAACCGAACGTTGCGACAACATAGATTCAGCTGTCATCATCAGCAGTGTAAGCGAGGCAGTACAAAACTGAATCTATGTTGTCGAAACGTTCAGTTTTGAGAATTACTGTGACTATATCTTTCCCCCTTAAGCTATTTTCGTCCCATGTTTATTGTATTTCACTATTGATTTGTTTTTAGTTTTATTTTTCGAAATGGCGAAAGAAACTGCAAACTGTGGAAGAAATGCAGTTTGTGGCGGATGAATTCTTTTGCAAACACCAAATACTCACAATGCATGCCTGCTTTGCTGCTTGGATGAATGAGGTGAAAGTAATTCGAAAAAAAAAATTTTTTATGAACATGTAGAGAGATACTGTACAATGACAATGATACTCTTGCAGTCAAACCGCGAAACTAGTGGTTTAATAGTTTTTTACGGAGTTTATTTAGTAAGTCTTCTAAGTAAATAGGGGGGTCTGGAATTTGTGTTACCGTACCAACGTCTGGACCTCTCCTTGTTATCGCAACATTGGCCTACATCATGCATATCATGCACTTTCCTTCAATAAAAGTCACTTGGAGACTGTTTGATGAACTCAAGCTTTCCTCTGGTTAGCATAACACACAGTAGCCATATCGACGTTTGTAAAGATGTTAACCTCATTTAAATAAACTTATCCATTCACAAGCTCCTAGTCTCAGGCTCCTAGGCAGGAGCGCATTTAGGGCATTGTTCCGTGTCCCCCCTTTCCCCCGTTTTGACTCTGTCTTCTAGTAACAAAGAGCAAAACTAATGCGGTGCCAATTAAGTGACTGAAATATGCCAGACTCTTTTGATGGTTTCTGTAGCTTATGGCCAGTTGCGGATCCAGGAGGTAGGATGAGGGTATGCATCCAGAGATAGGCATTTATGGGGATAATTTATCGGCGATAGCTATTGGCTATAATTTATTACCGATTATTGTTATCGCTTAAAGTATTTTTGATTTATCGATTACCGATATCGCTTTTGTAATATATTTTGTTATCGCCGATAGATTATCGCGATAAACGATTCTTTGTGCACCCAGCGTTTAAAATTAGTGAGTTGGCGCTCTGGCAAAATACATGGTGCCATAAAGTCTGTTTGCATTTCAAAAATCGTCTCTTTGTTTTATTTAATGCAGCGGCAGAGTTCGTGAACTTCTCTCTTTTTCTGAAAATTCTAGAAAAACATTTTTGCAATTTGGCTTACAAAAAAGAACTTCGTTAAGCACATTGAAAATTTGCCGCAACATTTATCGGCGATAATTTATTGATTACCGATATCGCTTTAAGAAATTGACATTTATCGTTATCGCTTTAGAACAGAAAGGTTTATCGTGCCCATCACTGTATGCATCCACCCATCAGCCATTTTCAATAATATCTTTGATGTGTACATTGTTTTCGTAATTTTAAACCTCTTCCATAGTAATAATCCTTACGCCTTAGGCACGCATGTAGGCCTAATCGAAAATGTGCGAACAAAATGTATCATATTTGGCGAGGCACTCACATATAGGGTCAAAAAATTTGAACAACATTTGCCTGACAATTACTCAAAAACCTCTAAAATAGCCATTACAGCATGTATAATTTTCAAAAAATTTCCGGGTAGTATGCCCCCGGACCCTCTTAGAGCTTTTATTTCTCAGTCAGATTCAAATTAATTCTGCCGAAAAAAAAAAGACGCTTGAAAAAATGTGGAAATTATGGCCCCTTCCTCCTTTAAAATTTCTCGTCACGCCGCTGCTCCTAGTAGCTAGCTAATTGTAATTTGATGTTTTGTTGTTTCGCTGTTATTTGCCTAAAAGTTTCTTAAAATTGGAGAAAATTTAACTGTGACATCATAGTATAGCTCTAAGAGCTTTGTGCACGAAATTACCAGAAAATTCAACAGTTTTTGCGACTTGGTTGACCTTCGTCACAAAGTTGCAAAAGTTAGTTCATTGGTTTGATGGTATCAATGAAAAGAATCGAATGACAAGTGACACCATAAGCCATCGTTGAAGTGCTATAGGTTGTACTGTAGTTATAACTTTTTGAAAGGGGGGGCTGAAGGGAGCTCAAAATTTCTATGGAGGGGGGCTGAAAATATATATGGGGGGCTTCAGCCCCCACCTTCCAACGCCCTTGGGCCTATCATATCGTATAGATTTATATCGGCTCCACATTTTTTTTAGTTTGTGCTTGTTTAGCCGATTTTTTTCTTATCTTAAAAAACTTTTTATTATACATTTGTTTAAAAGGAGTTGTACAGCCATTCGGTTGTTAATGAAGCCACTGTCTTGTAATTAATTGTAAAAATCAAATTCTGGATGCGGGGGTATCAGGTTTCGACAAAGTAGTCAACTATTGGCTAACGACATTGACGTCGCTAGAAATAAAAATTTGAAGGTGAACGAGCATAAACTACCAAAGCCATCAAAAGAGTCTGACATCTTTTTTTTAATATGAAAAGACAGGAAAGGGAGGGGCTAGGGCACCTTGCCCCTGCCCCCTTAAATATGCTGCTGGATAATATGGTAGAGGTTGCTGGTCTGCTTGGGCCTGTTCAAAGAGGTGTTTAGATTAAAACAGTCTCAAGAAAGAAACATTTATTAAAGTTTTTGAACTTTACTGGTATGATTTGAAACTGGAATTTTTAAGTCAATTGCAGCTGACTATCAGTTGGCTGTTTTTATCCCTTATTCAACCATTGATGTTTCGTTCTCGAATTTTGAATCTACAGTTGCATCAAGCAATTTTATTAAATTTATTAATTCGTGCATTTTATTGTATAATGTTGTACAGAGTCGAGCTCATAAATTTCGAGCTTCTACACTCGAGCGAAAAGTTGTGAAACACTGGAAGCGGTTTACTCGCAAGAGAGTAGATTCAAGATTATGGCAGCAACTCCGAGAATCGAACTTGAAAACTAAAGTTTTGACCACCTGGATTCAACATTACAAGGTTTCTAGTAAAATGCATGGCTGTTGAAAGCGATTGCCCGCGATAAAATGTAGTCAGCGGAAAATTATGGAGGGCAAGGCCTGGTTTGAACTGAAGGTCTAGTTTGTATTCGCCTTTGGTGGTCGACCTCTATAAACGGTCTTGACTCTTGATACGTGAAAAGGAGGGATGCAATGTCCCCTGGCTATTAGCTTTGATTGTCTTGTTTTACACGATTTTTTGATGTGCTCTAACCCTGTTTCGTAACGTTTCAGATCCGATTGTTTCGTAAGAAACGTAATACATACGTCATCAAAGCAGTGTTTTGCTTGTGGCAGGAAAGATATCTCTCAGTTTCGCTTGCTAAAATTTACGTAAGTTGATGATGATAGTCCATTATACCTAAAGTTGCAGATCACTTACCATTTAAAAAGAAATGACATTTCGTCCTTAATCGGACATAATAAGTAAAAATCAAAATCAAATCTTCATTATACTCGCCGTATTACGCCGAAGCGTGTAACGAGTTGCGGGGCCCATCTCCGCGGCTTAGCGCCTGGGCTACACAGCTCCGAAGAAGCGTCGCAACTGTGGCGAGTCGTTGGCGACACTGTGCCGATTTGACCGGCCCGGGAATCGAACCCCAGACCTCCCGCACCGATAGCGTGCGCTTTGCAACTGAGCTAACGGAATAGAATCATAATAAAATTTGTTATGCTAGTGTGATTTTGCAATTTCAAATAACTATAATGGACATAGGACACTAATGAACAGTGAACAGTCGTTATCAGTCAAAATAGTGATTTACAGTTGTGCTAAGTCAAAATAAGAGTTGGCAAAATGGATTAGGGAAATCTAGATTCGCTTACAATATTTTGGGTGAATATTTAGCTCAGCTCTACCAGTGACGTCACTAGACAGCGCACAGCCGCACACCCATGACACGCTTTTTTTCAATTTTGCTAGTCACTGTTCGCTATTCGAGCAAGTGAGAAATGTGTCATAAGTTGGTTTCGATTTTACGTTTTTCCAGCTCAATCAAACCATCATTTTGAAATTTTGGGCTGCTTGGAAACTTCGACATGCTTTGTTGCGCGTCGATGACGTCATTGGTGATGAAATTAGCGTGGATTTACTGCGAAAAACTTTCGATGCTTGGAGGTGAGTTTTTCTCTGTTTACATTGATTGTTGATTCAAATGGTTTTAAATTCGATTCTTAGTTCGGTCTTCATGTCATGGTGGAAGCACTTGCGACTTTTTTTTTTCGTTCCAGTCGACCATCGCCGTATAAGGTTCGCTGGGTTCGTGTATGATGCGAACAGGAATTCATCATCAATATTTATCAAATAAACGATCCTCCAAGTCCCCCTCTTAAACGGGGGGTACGTGTACTCTCTGGAGGCACGAATCACCAAAGCATGGGCTACGAGACTGGTCGTCGAATTAAAGGGCCTTCAGTATTTTGTAAATTCATGTTCCTATTTGTCGATTTGTAGACAAAGGATGCAAGAAAATTTGTTGAAAGCTCAAGGGTACAAAGAACAAAGAGTTTCAGAACTGCGGCTTTAAGGCATAATTCTCTTGCAGGAGATTTTCTGAAGCTAAATTTCAAGTCTTCAGCAGAACTTGCGGTATTACGCCGAAGCGTGTAACTAGTAGCGGGAGTGGGTCCATATCCGCGGCTTAACGCAAGAGCAATACTGCTCCGAAGGAACGTCGCAGCGGTGGAGACACTGTCTGTGATTTGACCGACCCGGGAATCAAACCCCAAACCGAGAAAAGAGCCGACTAAATGCAAAAAAAATTCTCTCGGCCGATTTTCTGTGGCTGACACTGATCAGATTCAACCGTTGTGTTCAGGTTGGTGACGAGCGAATCTCCGGACCAGCGTCCTGTTTCAAGTTCTAGCAGAATCCCTCGAATGAAAAGAAATAAGAAGCATTTACTGTAGTTTTAAAAAAGCCATAACCTTTGCACATTGAAGCGGTACAAGTTTATTTAGTGTTACGTAGAATCAAACTTATGCACTTTACTGTGATCGATGTAGTTCGTTTGTAATAGTATTTAAACTAAAACAGGACTGACGCTAAGATATTGATGTTTTCGACTTGCGCCTGAAACTATTGCCGGCAATTAATAAAGTTTGTTGACATTTTTGCCTGGTATTCCAGTTGAAAAAGGCTATAAAATAGTTTTTGTCGATGATGATTCAGCGTCGGTCGAAACGTCTAGCTTTTAGTGTTTCTGTTTTTCATGAGTATTTGTGAGGTCAAATGTGTTTTCTTCAATGTACTAGAGATGTTTTTATACCTTTTTTGTAGTTTTATAGTATTTTAATCTTGCCTTTTATTACGTTATTTCACTGCCTATTAGCTTCATTACCAAGCAAGCTATTGTGTGTTTTCAGTGATACAAGCTTATGATTTAGTACTTTCATTTTACCATATCGTTATTTTTCGCCTATTTTGATTTGAGGATACGTTATTTTTTTACAAAAACAGCTAGGTATTTTGCTAAACAACCGTACTTTTAAAAACGTCTTTCTGTGTTAAGTTTTTATCGTATTCTAAAGTGACGAAATCTTGAATTTTTGTTATTTCCGTAATTTCTACCGTACAGTTTGTTGAAGAATTATTGCTGAGTTGTTATACTCGTATGCGGAGATATTTTTAATACACCACAATGTGTCGATGCGTTTTTTAAGGTAACACACCAAACTCCAGAAAGAGTGTCTAGTAAATATATAAGCTAGTTCTTTCCCAACCAAGGCATCGAACCGCTTGAAGTATCGCTTCAGTTTGGGTTCAGGTTCCGTAAAATTTATTTTTAGCGGTTTGCCTCCGGTTCAGGTTTTTCGTCGTTTGGTTTAATTCTAGTTAAAATTAAAAATACTCGATATTATTGGGTTCAGATTCGCAGAAGCAAAAATTTAAAGAGGCAAATTCGGTGTGGGTTCAAGAACTTGAAACCATCAATTCGACTTATGGTCTGGAGCACAGCTACAGACGCAATTTTTTTTCAACTTTTGGGCTGACTGTAGGCCTACTTTTTAAGATGTTACTGTAGCTTATAAAGGATGTCCTCAGCTGCAGAGATAACCTCAGATTGACTTCAGATATGCTTAATCGCTATTGTAGCCACCATGACAATCATTCTTAAGAAAAATATAAGAACACACGATTTAACGTAACGAATGCTCTTTCAGGCCAAACTTGTACTCCGGTCTGGGTTTAGGTTGGGCAAAAATTGTTTCAACGGTTCAAATCCGGTTAAGGTGAAAAAACTGATGACTTAAGGTTCAGGTTAGGTTTACGTCTATTAAGTTATAAAAGGTTACGATTCGGCTTCAATGAAAGGAAGTGGTTGATGCGGGTTTTTGGTTTGTATTCCGGTTCGGTTTGACGCCCCGTACCCAACTTCATTTTTGAATAAGAACAAGTCCGGTCATGAGACTGATTTCCTTCTCGATTATAAGAAAGAAAACTGACACACATGTCCATTTGACGACACCTAGTGATCATTTATGTTTAACTTAGAAGTCTCAAGAGAGCGTTGCATACAATTCGGAAGTTTACTCCTGGGATCGTCCTTGAGATAACTATTTTTCAAATTTGCAACCGTCAGAAATACTAGACTTCTATTGAGAATTTTTGCTCTCTATCGCCACCTAATAAAAACCTGACTTTCATTGAGACCTAATGCTAGCAAAAATTTATAATTACAATCGTTATTGGGCGATAGTGAACAGTTTTAAAACTGAATTGTCATTTCATAAAAATGATGTAAAAGCACGTGACTGCGAACCGATTCTTGTCATGAATGACTAGATTCGTACCATTCTGTTTTTATACATAACTGGCTTAACTGCAGACAGTAAACACTGTTTCAGCCTTAGAGTAGTAAGTGTGACCGACGTTTACTCAAGTCCTGAGAAAGAATTTTTGCTATGCCTGGAAAAGGAATTTTTTGCTGGTGGTTTGAACCTGCAAAAAAACGCTCTGCCAAACCCGTTCGCCCGTGAAAAAGCGGGGTTACTATCTTTATTTTATAACTGACATCTCTGTGTTAGTGCTTCATCGAGTTTTTAAGCAAGTTACGAAAGAATCAATTGATTTGGTACAGGGGTTCTTAACCTTTTTTGTATTCTTTACCCTTGCCGATTGAAAAAAGTATAATTTATCCCCAGTGCAACACTTTCACTTTTTTGATACTGAAAATTGAAGTTTGTTTTAGTTTATACTTCAGAAAAATTACGGTTAAGAACCCTGATTTAGCAAGTGTAAAGCAAAAAAACAACATGGTCACAAGTTTTAAGACAAACAAAGACAGCAAACAAACAAGTATTAGAGCGATAGACGTTTTATCCGTTTTGGTAAAACTGTTTAATATTTACCGTTTCAGTTTCGACTAGTGCGAAGATTTGACTTGTCGCCTTTTTCCTGTTTCGTAATTTACGAAATGAAAATTGCGTTTTGCTTATTATTGAAAAACAAACCAGATCCTAGTGTGTTATAAATCAATAGACAGTCAATAGCAGCGTTCTTGCCAGCACAAATAAAACGTAAGCAAAAAAACATAACCTAGTATGCTCAAAAGACAGGAGAAAAGAAATGTTTTCCGCTTCGGCTTTGCACCGCTTGCCCCAATTTCGCGGCTGATATTATTTCAGGGTGTGACTCCAGTTGATTGGGTTGAGTAAAAGTAGTTGAGCATCTTCACGATTTTCCAATGATTTTTGCTCTTTCCTTTTTTTCCATTGAGCTTCCATCATCTACAAATCCAAAAAAATGTCAAAGGTAATTTGTCTTTACGGTTATGCATTTTTCGAATATGCGCCGTACTTGCTGCAGAATCTCTGCGACAAATATAAACAATTATCGGCAGCAGCGAGCTTTTGTAAGGCCAAATTTGTGCCACTTTTGCAAAAATCGACAAAAGTTGGAATTTTATCGCGCTTATAGGCTTGCAAAATTTAAAAAAATCGAATGAGTTAACGCCAGTTTCGCAAAAATCACCCACACAAAAATTTTATCAAGTCTTATAAGCTTAAACGCTTTTTCAAAAAAAAACATCAGTATTCTTATTCAAATAGAGTCTTAATGAACATTAAGCAATGAAGGCTTATACACAGAACTGACAGGAGTCTATCCGGTCTAGCAATTAGGCTAAGAAAGTGGATTCAAGCTTATGAATCAATTTAAAGAATTTCAATTGGTGAGTTGAACTTGAATCGAACCCACCAAGATCTTAGACTATATCAAACGTGATCAGAAAAATCTGATTACGAGTGGGATTCGACCCACAGTGGTCGGTGCGGGCGTGCTGGGTTCGAATCCCACTTGTAATCACATTTTTTTTGATCACGTTTGATTTAGCTCTACATCTTGGTGGGTCACATTCAAGTTCAATTCATTAATTCAAGCTTAAATAATATCTATTTTATTACTTATAATTCTATTTCAATAAGAACACTGCTAATTGTTTTTTAACCAAAATCGATTTAAATTAAACAAAGTGTAAGCAGTGATATTTTGACTTATTTTTTAAAAATTTTGAAATTATTTAGCCCAGTATCGGACCCGGTGTCTCTTCCGCAAAGCGCGAGCTCTTTTACGGCGCAGCAGCTATATTTCTGGAAAGTATTTTTTTCTTTTTTTTAGTTGCATCTTTATCCTCTTATCACGAGAAAGCGATCTAAGCGCTATAACGAGTTCGTTTAGGAGTTGCCAGCCAACTGTCTATGTACTACTCAAAGATGGGAGAATGCCGCTAAGTGCTTTCCCAACGGCACAACAAGGAATAGTTAACTTGCCGACTTGCTCTCCACACTGTCGCTATGCTGAGCCTCAACCACGAAAGAAGACAATTTTAAAATCATTGCTGGTTTTGACCCGACTCGGAATCAAACTCAAGTCTGCAGCTTCAGTTCTCAGCACTCGGCCATCTGAGTAGTAAAATCGATTTCGTTTCATCGAAATTTATTCTAGTTTACAGTTAGGGTTAACACCAACACAAAAGCAAAAAATTTCTTACCTCTTTATTTGCTTTTGTAAACGTATAAAGAAAGTTAAATCTATCTCTCCGTTTTTTTGCATCAGTCATATTGTCATTATAATCCCGCTCCGAAACCACAATGCTCTCTCTCACGCCATTCAGCCAATCTCTTTCCCGAGACTTCTTTCTGTCATCCATCTGAGATTTCAATGTAGTTCTAATGTTTGATCTTAAAAAGAAATTTACATTCCACAAGTTATTCTTAGTACAGTCGATTAGTAAGTAAATTTTTTGAGTCTTTTGTCAATATGTTTTCACATTGAGATTTACGAGTAAGAGGTATACGGGAAAGCAGGTTTTTCAAGCACGCGCTTACCTGTCCACGGTCATGTTCAGATGAAGCGGTTCCAAAGGCCCATGAACGGGCTTCTGCATCATAATCAAATTTTTGAAGTCATAATCCCTTGTTTTAATTATGACATCAAAAATCAATTATGATGCAAAAAGCCCTTAGCTAGACATGTTGACAGACAGGGTAGGGTCTTCACAAATGTCACAAATAAACGATCGAATGCTGTTAGTGGAGCGAAGTTTGAATTTTGCATGTAGCTAATGAGCTCATTACAGTTAACGAATAAAATCATCAGAAGGATATTTACGAGAGAAAAACAAAGCGCAAAATAGATCAAACATCGTCTGCACAGTTCTTGACACAAAAATACCCAAATTACCGGTAATATTCCTTCACAGAAGGAGTTCCGTACATCGCCTTCTGCCATTCGCCGTGTTGACGAAGCCATTGTTGATGCTGCATCACAATGCAGCGACGATGCATGTGGAACTGAGATCGCGCCGTTTCCAAGGCTACTGTGCGGCGAGGAACAGAAGGTGGATGAAGTAAATCTATCCTACACAAGAATCGAAATCGCGGTTGTATTTTGCCTTAGTCGCTATTATACTTTCATAATAAGCTAATTAACTTCAAAAAAAAGACTGAAAAGTTAAGTTTCAACTCTACCAACCAGTTGGCGGAGAGTTTAATGACAGTTATCGCCATCCCTGCCACGCCCAGGCGCTCAGCTGCGGAAAATTACCCCGCCACTCGTGACATGCTTCAGTACAACACTGCGATGATAATGAAAATTACTGTAGATTTTTTTGTTACATTTCAGCTCTTAACTATATTAGTTTTGCATATTGCTGTCAAAACCAAAAAGCAAAAGTTTCAGGACTTAGCAAGGTTTATGGTTTCGGGAACTTCTGTTCATTTAGATCAGTGATTATAAACCTTTGTTGACCTGCGCACCTTTTTGATCATTCCAATAGAATCTGTGGACTCCGTATAAAGCACACAAAAGTCGATATCAGATAATTAATCATGCAAGTAAATCTCAATGCCGTATAGTAATACCTTGGTCTAAGGTCACGCTTGAAGTACCTTCGCGGACCCGTTCGGGGTCCATGGCCCCAGTTTAAAAACTCTTGGTTTGATTAACATTATTCCATCAAATTGATCGAATTGTGCACTTACCTTTTAGTTGGATGAAGGTCAGAGATCATTGGGGATATCAACGTAGATCTGGGAGCAAGATTGGGGAACTTTGTAGGCATGGGAGGAGCGCTTCGTCTATGACGTAAGCGTTCAGGAGGCGAAACAGAATGGACAGAAGCAGGGGGCAGTGTTGCTACGGGCATGGCTGGGTTTGAACTCGTTGCGTTATTTACATTAAACAAAACATAAAACAACAGCAGTTGCGAAATCTACAAAGGAGCATGAAAAAAATTAATAAAAATATTGCTCAGCAACTGTACTGCACAGTATTTACTGTTACTGGCAGACATATCCCATACAAAGAAAATGCTGGCGAAGCTTTTTTTAAATTGAAAATGGGTACGTAATGGTGTTTCATTCAATCCAATGCATCAAAGCAACAAGCGGGGGTGAAGATTCATTCATTTTTATCCTCTTGTAACGAAAAAGCGACGGAAGCGCTGTGTACAGAGCGAATTTAGACTCATTTTGCAGCCTTAATTTTTGGTTGTAATTTGTTTCGAATTTTTTTATTTCGCTTCTTGTCAGATTATATCAAGCTAAGATAATTATCGTGAAGCATGTTATCCAAGGGCGTATTAACCAGACATGGGTGTGAGTTGAACCATCGACCTAGCGATCTTTGCCGACCTTGTAAAAGGCTCAGCACCACTAACCCACACTGCTTTTCAATTCTTGATTAAGTCTACTACCACTGTTGCTTCTTGCGGCTGGTGGATGCAGTTACTACAATTTCCAAGTCACGGCAAAGGGTGAAAAATTATATAAAGTTTAATAAAAAAACAAGGCCACAATTGCAAATAAACAACGTTAGTTTTATCTCAAACTTATTGCGCTGCCAAGTAGAAGGACAACCGCTATCACAAACCCTCGCGGTATGGGCATGTAATGACAAAAATCTGCTGCAACAATTTCCTTCTAAAAAACTTAACTAAGCTCCTCTTCAGGCTCTTTCAATTTGAGAACAAACTGATCTCTGTATGATAACATTTAAGCGGATATTACTTAGCGAGAAAAACTTCGGGATTTGCTAGAATAACTTGCGAAGAAAACCGAAGCGATAAAAGCTTAACAATATGCCTAAGTACACAAAAACTAAGTCAATCTGTTTAATTTTTTTTTCGTTCTCTATCGCTCAACTTTGCACTAGCTTTCAGATATATTCACACAGAGTCTATAAAGCTTATTAAAGAGAGGCATAAACTTCTTTTATTACCCTAAACCAGTGGTTCTTAAACTAATCCTAAGTATTGAACTCAACAAGTGTCATGCAGGCATGCATGCACGCATGCATCGCACCCAACCAGAAGCGATTTCAAAAAAATTGGTGGTGGAATGCAGTTTTGAATTACGTTAAATGCTAACTAAGTACAAAGACGTTAGATGTTTAGACCCGGAAAAGGGTGTAAAAAAGTCCTTTGAAAATGTTTCATGTCAGAGGCGTATTCAGAATTTTTTTACAGGGGGGTGGAATACCAAATTTTTCCATTTTAAGGGTAGTTTTTTTGCGGCGGAGTTAATTTGAAGCAAATTGAGGAACAAAAATATGGCGTTAGGAGGGTCCGAGGGCATGCTCCCTCAGAAAATTTTTGAACATTTAGATGATGTAATGGCCATTTTAGTGTTTTTTAAACAATTTTTAAGGCAGTTTTGTTCAATTTTTTTGCCCTTAACTCTGAGTCCTTCACCAAATATGCAACATTTTGTTCGCACATTTTCGATTTATGCGTGCTTAAGATCTAAGGATCATTGTTATCAAAAATATTCGACATTTTGGAAAATTTGTAGTCATTAAAAATAACTTTGAAAATGGCTGGTGGGGGGATGCATCCCCAACATCCCTCCCTCTGGTTATAATTAGTAATTCAAAAACTCAGTGTAAGCTTTAGCCAACAGTGAACTATGATTTGTAGCTCATGAAATCTTTTTATGCGATGAAACAAAGCTAACAAAGCATGAATTTCACACATAAGTACTGATTTGCTACAACTTTATGTCTTTTTTATGTAAACGTATTCTGATCTTGGCCAAACCCCTGGGTTTTGGTCATACCCTGTTTAAGAACCAAGACTACCCGAAGCAAAATCTTGCAACTGCAACAATCCATCTTCGCCCCTCATCAAATATTAATACGGAAGCCAATATCAACTTTCGTGAACATGTCTATAAATTTTTATAAAAATCCTAGTCATCATTTTTTCGTCACCTATATGCATTCACGATAAGTCCATCATGTAAACAGATAATTTCATTGGTGGATCCGGGAAGGGGGTTGGCTAGGGGAGCTCACCCCTAAATTTTTAAGTTGTGCGATGTATATATTATTACAATAATACTGGGAAACTTTTTACGTTAAACACTGCAAAATATAGGAATTTCTGGACTTCTAGCCCTCTTCTCTAACAAAACCGCAGATCCCCTCTCAGCTCTCCACTGTTTCGGAGTAATTCTACAGCGTTGAATACTTTTTGCACAGATTCGAATAATGACACTTACGGCTTGTTTGACCCATACCTTGCCAATTTCTTTCTCCCATATGTTGTTAAGATTTCGGTCATAATGCGAGAACTCTGCTGCTCGTTTCAGATGGAACGGGTTGAGTCGTGATGATTTTATCCCGCCCATTGTCTGTCGATCGGTGTGTAACAGTAGAAGCTGTTGACGCTTTCAACAAGTTTGATTAATTGACCCGTGTAAACGATATAACGCTACAAACTTATCACAATTCTAAACAATTCTTGTAACTAAGAACCAAACAAAAAATCTCAGTGGATTGTAGGCATTTAAATTCTTTGTCAATTGCCTTTAAACTTTGATGGATCACAAATACGCGAAAAATAACGAATTCTGGATAATAAAGTCAAAATATTTCGATTCGCTGCCGAAAGCAATAATTGATCTCTCATCTGGCTCAAGAAGTTCCGCAACTCACAACAAATTGTTTGTCTTGAAACCGTAGAAAAAACGACAACCATAATGCAAGTGTATTTTAATTCAAGAAAAGCACTTAGCGCCAATGTTATCAGAAAATCGATGCAGAAACAAGTGGCAACACTTGCAAAAGTTAAATTAATCCATTTTTTTGCATTCTTTTAGATTCGCCTTAAAAATAGGAAGTGAACACTGAATAGAGAAATCATGCGACTCCAGCGTTGAAATATATTTTGAACAATATCTCCGTCCGAAGCATTTATTAACCAATTGAGATTTGGCGATCAAATTGTCATCTCTACAAACCTCGAAGAATTGAAAACGCCGATGATCTGATGAAATTGCTGACTTCGAATCGAAATAGTTTTGCAGGGAGTTTCCTTACAGTTAATGAAGAAAAGAGGAACTCATGTATGCTCATTTCTTAACACAACTCAGTTTCAATCAGTTTTATTTTTTTGATCTGCTTATTTAAAGTGATTCTACCCAATTTTTTTATTTTAGCCGAGCACATTCTTTTTTGTGGTTGTCATTTGTTCGACTTGCGCTTGTGAACTTTGTTTTTTTTCCCGCTTTGATGGCTGGGTAGAAAGATGCTGTCGCCGGTCATTCGGCGACGATTTCTTCTTTTTGCTTCAACCGTTTTCGCGAGAAAATAACAAATCAACCCAAGCAAAATCACACAAATAAAGTTTACGGTAAAAATCAGAAGTGGAACAAGCAAAGATTTCTGGTTCGATCCTTGGTCTGGGACGAATGTGTCTAAAATTAATCTCAGTTTTAGGTAAAAAAAACTTCATTAAAGGCCTACTCAAGGTATTACGCCGAAGCCTGTAACTATGGCGGGATCAATCTCCGTGGCTTAGCTTCTGTGCAACTAGGCTCTGAAGAAACGTCGCAGGGATAGCGAGCCGTTGGCGACACTGTGTTCGATTTGATGAGCCCGGGAATCAAACCCCAGACCTCCTGCACCGATACTAAGCTAAGTTTAAATACTTAATATAGATTTCTCTCAAAGTTTGTGCAGTAATCACACGTAGCGATTTTTACACATCAATTTGTTTAAAACTGTGTTTGCAATCCGTGATCGCGATTTCTTTGTGCGTCGAATCACATAAAGCATGGACTATTTTTCATACAGGTTGATAAATTTTTAAATATTTGGGTTTGAATTAAGAACTGACAATTTCTGTTGGTTTGTGTTGTGTGTTCTGATCAAACAAATCAGTTTACCAAACAAAATTTTAAAGCTGAACGCAGACAAGAAAAACCGAAAAGTTTTGAGTTGGTTCGATTAGCCTTATCAGCCTGGATCACATCGTTGCAGAGACGGACAGTCACCTTCATTCCAGCTTTTATGACAAAGTACCAGTGTCTACATCAATACGATAATATACTGTATCTTACGCAATGATCACTCACAATTTTCTTGTGTGTTTGGTAAAGTTCGTTGACTTTCAAGTTTGTTGCGAGTACGTTTGGTAAATCTCTTTTTCACAAACACCGGCCCTGTGGTCGCAGATAAAACAAAACTCTCCTTGCATAAGTCGGAGTTGTTGTTCGATGAAACAAACCTCGTTGAAATCTAGAAGAGTTTCTTATTTTTTATACCCACACTCGCTTTGTAGCTTGTACGCTGAGGCCTACTCTGCTTTGCGGGACCATCTTGCAGACTTTGCGACTGGTAGTAACAGCTGCTCGAAACAGGAACATTGCAAACCCCGAACAAATACTCCGAGCGTAAAACTGCTGGATGAAGCAATGCGAACTTAGTTTTATGGGGTTGTAATTTCGAACAACTGTGTCGCACTCGTGGCTTAACTTAGCTCAACCAAGCTAATCCAATCTCCTCTTCATTTTGCTTAAAAGTGCTTCTAAATTCGCCTAAGTGTTTTTAATGTTTAGCTATTTGCTGTCTGTGGGTTTAATTTCTCGTTGCATGTATTTTTCTACTAATTGATAGGTTCATCCAATCACCGCATATTATTTTGTTCACAAACTTATAAAAAATTTGAGTGGAAAAGTTAATTTGGTTCCTACCTGCAACACAACTGCGTGCGTCGACGGATTCGATTCACGTCTGGAGTCGATCGTTGTTGACATATGCACCGGTAGCTGCCTACTCGAAGAGCGCAAGCTCACTTCACGGTCTTCCTCAATCACTGTTGAACTGCTCAGATGGCCAATATGGCAAGAAAAGAGCGTCTGCCTTTGGAGCTGTAGACTCGGGGGTTTGATTCTGAGTCAGGTCAAACCAATGGCTTTGACATTGGTATTCACAGCTTCCCTGCATGACGTTCAGCTGTAAAGGGACAGTGTGGAGAACAAGCCGGCAAGTTTACCAGTTGTTGCCCCGTTGGAATAGACACTTACTGGGATTCCCCCATCTTGGTGTGGTAGACAGGTGGCCGGCAACTCCTCAGCACGCCCGTTATAGCGCTATAATTGCTTTCTTGTGATAAGAGGATAAACATGCAGCTAAATATAAAAATGTACAACTTTTTTTGTTCGATAATAATTTAAAGTTAACTTTAAGTTTAATATGTAATTAAGTTTAAAATTAAGATAAGAAAATGCAAATCACCGAATTTCTGTAAATTTTTTCTGTGCATCTTCCTTTGCAATGAAAATAGAAATGAGAAATAGAAAGATTCATAGGAATGGTTAGTCTGAAAGTTTGTTGATTTGTCGTTTTTTCTGGAAACAGTTTTACATCGAACTTGTTGTTCATAGGGGCATGTCTAAAACAAAAAATATAGAAAATATGGATCACTAAAAATCTTTTAACAACTTTCGAAACTTTTACCGAACTTGCGATAAATGATAAATTTAATGTACATCTACTCGCATTCTTAGGTTTGGAGGCCTATTTATCGCATTCAAATGCTGCCATAAACCTCGTAAATCATAAACGAATCGATCCGACAAAAGCTTTGATTCACAATAATTTAATCTAGCTTGCACAAGAGAAAAATAAAACTATTTAGGATTATCGGTTGCCACCGTTGCAGCAAACAAAAAACAAAAACCATCAAAAAAATTCGATGAGTCAAAAAAGCGACATTTGTTAGTGAATTAAAAAATACCAAAAAATCTACTCATTATTAAATTCCACGCATTCATTGTACCAAATAGTAAAAGTAAACAATATTTTTATCTAGCGAGCAAAAAACATTTACGCAAATGTGCTTGTTCAATCTCATTTACATCTCACAGACACGCGTACGTGTGCTGGGCTGGCATACTCAGATGAACTTGCAGTTCACGCATTCCTGTTTTCGAAGGTTTAAAAATAACTTGAACGAAAGTTCAGCTGCTTTAGCAACGCAGGTCAACCCAAATAAGCCGCTGCAGTAAGAAAGTCGAAGTAATGTGAACGAAAATGGATAGAAGTGAAAGTGTAGCAGTTTTTTAAAGATTTGTTCCAAAAAAAGTGAAATTGCTTACAAAGAGTGTAGCCAGCAGAATTTTTTTGGCGAGGGGCTAATTACGATTGGTCAAACATTATGAAAAGCATGATTTGCTAGAGACGGGGCGTTGGGCAATGGGCATGCACCAACTACACTTCTGCTAGGGCTTTGTAAAAAATGAGTTGGGAGGGCTTACCCCGGTTCCCAATTTACTTTAGAAGAGTTAAAGTTTGAATTTCAGGTTTAAAACGCGAAAAGTCAGATGTATTACCGGAGAGTTTCTGCTAGTCGCTACCAGCAGGGTAACTTCTGTTTTCACGATTTCTGATAACTACTTCGGTCCGGAAACCTCACCCATTCAGTAACAATTTGATGGCGTTTGTGGTTTCGTCCATATTGTAATCATCAGCAATATAACATTCATTCAAAGTTAAGTTAAGCTTGTTGCCAACGCCTTTCAAGTTCACCTTCCCAGCAAGAGATACGGTCACATAGATTGTCTGCAAAAAATCAAATTAACCAGACCTAAAACACACGGAGAATGCTTGTCGCATAAAGATATAAAATCATGCACGACAGTGTGCGAAATAGGGGGGGGGGGGGGGGTAGACATGCCCCCCCCAGTAAAAATAGTCGTCCCCCAGCAAAAAATTTGTCATGGGGGATGCCAAAACGTCCCCCCAGTGATAAGTACCGTAAGAAGTTAAATGTTTTTATACGTGTTGCTTGTGGGTACGGACTGGGCGATACTTTCCAGCATATCTTGTAGCCATTATGGTTTCCTTCGCAAACTAATCGAGGACAACCTTTTCAGTGCGCCTTTTACAGAACAGTTTATTTTTCAGCAACATTACAACACATCAGCAGTTTTTTATAAGCGTTAGTGAAAGCAGCGGTTTCCCAACTTTTTTTAGATCCTATTTGAGATTGAGAGTATGAATCAAGAAACTGCTATATTTTCTGAGGCTCCGCCCCGGACCCCGCTGGGGTAGCTTACTGCTCTTCCCCGAAACCCCTTAATTGCTTCGTTCATATAAAACAATAACCTGCCTACAACAAAGCTAATGAAGTTTTCAAAATTCTACCTTTGATAATAATTTTTGTTCATCATGCTGGCGGAATGCAAACACGCAATACGCCCTCCACCGCTGTTTTAATTTGGTCATTGACCAATGACATCGCTCCAGAAGCGTATTTAGAGGGGGCATTGTGCTATGGCCCCTCCCCTTTTTGACTTTGCCGTTTAGTAAAAAAGAACAAATGGTGCCAAGTGACTGAAATATGCAGGACTCTTTTTATGGCTTTCGTAGCTTATGGCTAGGAGCAAATCCAGGGGGTTGGGAATGGGATGAGGAGACCTATTTACCTCACCAGCCGTTTTCAACTATGTTTTTGATAAACACAAATTTTCCATGATTTCGAGCCTCTTTGATAACAATAAGCCTTACGTCGTAAGCACGCATAATTGAAAATGTGCGAACAAAATGCACACATTTGGAATTAGGGTCAAAAAATTTATACGATGTTTGCCTGAAAAATGTTCAAAAAGCTCTGAAATAGCCATTTTAGCATGTAATATTTCAAAAATTTCCCGGGGGAGCATATCCCTGGACCCCCCAAAAATGTTTCTGTTTTTCAATCTACTTCAATTAGCTCTGCTGAAAAAAACTACGCTTGAAAAAAAAAAACAGTCAAATTATGCTCCCCCCTTTTTTAAAATTTCTTGTTACGCCATTGCATCGCCCCCATGCATGAGCAATAAATACCATTTTCGCAGTATTGTCTTGTTATTTGGGTTCAGAATTCAGGCAAAATTGTAGACAAAAACATCCCCCCAGTTTAGTAGGCCATGCCCCCAGTAAAAATTTCCTACTTCGCACACTGATGCATGATTCGCTCTTCTACACCGAAGCGCGTAACGAGCAGCTCAGCTGCTAGGCCTGTCTCCGCAACTTACTGCCCGAGCAATGCAGGTTCGAAAAAACGTCGTTCTGACGGCGAGCCGTCGACGACACTGAGTCCGATTTGACCAGCCCGGTAATCGAACATCACACCTCCCGCACGAAATGGTATCGTTGCTCAAGACAATTAATTTCTTTACAGTATACAAGCTTGTTTGTCTCACTGTTCCTTTCAATGCTGAACGTCAAACAGGAAAAACATGAATGCCACTTTTTGCGTTGAGTTGAACTTAGAAAGTCTCGAAATCCAACCAGAGTCTACTGCAGAGGAGGCCAATAATCAGCGAATCAAAAACATACATGTACTAAACTGGCAATGAATCACATTAACATTGTTAGAACTATTTTTTGTCTTACTTGACCAACAAGATAATAAAGTGGTGGTTGCAACGGTCTACTCATTACGTCATTTTGAGGTAATGATTTCCACAGTTGTATTTCCAATGCAATTGGACCACGTCGAGTCACGTGACTTTCAAAATTGCAACACCTATACATGTAATAAACCAATTTTAAGTATTTTTTGAAACGACACGAAAAGTCCAAACTTTAACTACAACGCAAAGCCAAAATTCCAAAATTGCATCACAGGGCTGGGAACTCGAACTCTCTCTTCTTCGCCATACTCGAAAAACGATATCCCTGAACTCGATCTCGAAATACTGTAACTTGATTGAATTTCAAACTTATCTTGAATCTGGCTAAAATTGATCGAACTTATCAAAAAAATCCATAAAAATTGCTGAACTCGAAACTGCACTCGAAAAATTAAAACTGTTAAGAACTTTAATTTTAACCCGGCTTGCAAATTTTTGGTGAATTTAAACTCGATTCAAAATACTTAGAGTTCGCCGCCCTGCATGATGCGTCATGGGGCAAAGAAGTGCTAACGTGTTACTTACAGAGGAATAAGTAAAAATCAAGGAGCTTTATCCCCGGGGATCCGCCATGCATCTGCAATAATCCTATGAACATTCGCCAGTGGTTGAAGCCAAACTTACTAACCAAGGAGTAATTGAAGATAAGAATACAGTTTCATTGAAAATGCATCGAACTGTGAGTAACTGGACAGGCAGAGTTTCTTGCTTGATATAATTTGGAATCCACCAAACATAGTTTATAAACGAAATGTTGCGATTTTTGCTACTTGATACGTCATTGGTAACGAAAGAAGTAGTTCCGCAATCAACAAACGGATGCGGAATGCTCAACCTAAACAAATATTTAATAAATAACTGAGGTAATTCTTGAATTATATTGAACAGAAAATTCAACAGTACAAGAGGAACTAAAGTTAAAAATTGATTTTACACTAAAAGGTGTTAAAAATAAAACGAATTAATTCAAAACTGATGGTGAAAGGTTTTACTGCATTGAGTAAACTGCTCAGATGGCCGAGTGATAACAGCGTCCGTCTCTATGGAGCTGTAGACTCGGGTTTAATTTCGAGTCGGGTCAAAACAATGACTTTAAAAATGGTATTTACAGCTTCCCTGCTGGACGCTTAGCATTAAAGGGGCAATGTGAAGAACAAGCCGGCAAGTTTACTTGTTGTGCCGTTGGGAAAGGTACTTAGCGGGATTCACTCATCTTGGTGTGGTAGACAGATGGCTGGCAACTCCTAAGCGAGCTCGTTTTAGCACTTTGATCGCTTTCTCGTAATAGGAGGACGAATATGCAACTAAAAAAGAAAAACAAAAATAGGCGTTCAAAGTTTAGGCTAATGACGTACATAGATTTTTTTGTTTACGCATGGAGGCGTGCAAGAGCAACAGCGGCAATGCTCGGCAACCCCAATTGCTTTCACAGTTTGAGTAAAGGCGCTTGACCGTTGATCAGAAAAAGCAAATTGGGTTGACGAGAATTGCTGCTGTAACGCTTGCACGTCACACAATTCTATAATTCAGTTCCACTTTATAAGAGTGATTGTGTAGTGAACTATCGGCTTGCGCTTTTCGAGTAAGAACCTACCAGCTTACATGTCATCTGCGATCGGCTCTACCCACGAATCGAACCCGTCAAGCAGGCTCTATAACCTGTGAGCTGTACCGCTGGGCCATCTCGCTAAGCAACATCAGCGAAGTGGATGGTTATTTAACTGAGATAAAGAAACTGTGCAATAATTTTAGTAGCTGGACGCTTCAACCTCATCGATCCAGTTATCATTAGCACAGCAAATGCGAATTACCAAGGCCGCATTTTTCCTTCTCGAGATATTTTCTCGTCTCATGTTTACTCTATTCCGAAGTAAAGTCATTTGTATCTACTGAAGGTTTTTGGTAATTTTAGGCAATTGAAGTGCTTTTTCTCGCAAAAACATTTTGTCAAAAACCAGCGGTAAACCCTGAGAGCCCATAAAATTCAATGTGAAAAACTAAAAAATTAAAAAATGGAATTGCTAACTAGATAGGGGCTGGAGCGATGTTAAAAAGTTAAAGCAGTATCAATCAGTTTTGTTTAATTTTGTAACTACTTGATCTGTAACGTCAGTATGTAGTTTTTTCACTGTTAGTCACTCACGTCATACCTAAAAGCCCTATTTCCTCTTGCAGTTAAGCGAACTTGAATAACCGTACAATTGCTACAGAGCCGTCCATCAGGAGATAGGTACACTGCTTGGTATTTTAAATTTCCCACGTTGGTCAAGTAATCTTTTGCCTTTTTTAAAACTATCTTCTCAGAAATTTCTATTGTTATTTTATCTTCATTGCAGTGTACGGTAGATGGCGCTAAAAATAATTTACTAAGAGTTTTCTGTTATTTGAACAATGAGTTGCTCATGGAGTTGGCAGAGTGGTTGGTGCGTAGGGATCCGGAACTGACTTCGTGGGTTCGACCCCCAGCTAGGTCATCTTCCATGATGCATATAATTCACTCTTGTAAAAACCAAAGCTGCAATTGTGTGGCTTAAAAAATATTTGAACAATAAAATGGCGCAGTGGTCGGCGCACTGCACGGAGCAAACTTCAAAGGTTCGATGCTCACCTAGATCATCTTTCATTATGCACATGCTTTGCCAATATTAAATTTACTCTGTAATTGAACGTGAATTTAAAAAGTTTTCTTTTATTGGAGCATTGTAGCAACTTCAGTAGGTGTACGGGAAAGAGCTTTGTTCAGCTTTTCCTTCTTTGTCTCTGCTTACTAAAATTTAATCACTGTGGTAAGACGTCCGCTTTCACGATAAATTTGATGATCTGGTGAAAGAATGATCTATTGCGATGGAACTTGGTATTCAGTACATCGTTTTGAATTTATTCTTTTATCTTTATTAGGATTGCGAACTGCAAAGGATTTTGAAATCAGATTTTTAAGTTTCGAATTCAATGCGAGTGTTGAGTTTTTCATTTTTAGTAATCCGATTCCAGTTCCGAAAATATTATTGAGCAAGGTTACCATACGTCCTCCTTTTGGAGGACATGTCCTCTTTTTTGACCGCAAAAATATCTGTCTTCCGAGGACGCCAAAAATAACCAAAATGTCCTCCTTTTCGGCATTATGAACAGTGAAAACATGTCAAATCATTCTTGCCCGAAAAATTTTGGAAAGTTTCAGTGCAAACTACGGCCTGCAGACGTGATAACCTTTTTTTTGTCTTCACTTGTTTTTGAGCAGAAAAAAGGACTTCTGTGGACATGATGACCCTCAAAGATGAAAGAACCTGTCCTCCATTAGCATAGTGAAAATATGGTAACCCTAGATTGAGTTCATGCCAAGTTTAGTTAAACTCAATCAACTTTTTTAAAGTCAAAATTCAGAAATTTTAAGTTTTGAGACCGAATGCAGCAGAAGAGTGAATTGTGCTAGCTTGAGTTTGCAGCCATGAACTTCCCTACACTCGCAGCATATTTTCATAAGTTCACGCGCGGTCCCGATATCCGAAACTCGAAAGCGGGTGTTCTCAGCCACAGTCAGCCAAGTTTCTAAATATATTTGTTTTTTAATTTGTCTTTGCTATTTCGAACTCTTTAGATAATTTCAATTTTCAATTATACAGTAGTTCACGTTTTAGGCTTAGATAAGCTTTACGTACAACTGCTAACTTTGGCATTAGTCCATTCAGTACCGGTGCTAAAAGCACTTTGCATTTTTATAACCAACCTGTTTCTGTCTCCTTCTTCGTGCATTGAATAGTTGCAAGCATCAGGTAAAAAATGAAATTCTTTGCTATCATTTTTAACTTTCAATACTCTGTAGCTTGATCTCACATTATAATTCGACTTATTGAACTGTAAAGATATGCACCTATAAAAATACGGTCAAAGATTCATTATAAGTTCGTGCTGTGCCATCAGACCTAACTAAAATTGTACAACTCCAGCGATTTGAAATTCTCTGCTTTTGGTCGAGTCTGACTAAACTTCAAAACAAATTTTCACTCAGAGGAGCAGAACGTGTCGTTTTTCTCTGAAGTGCTGTGAAAACGGGTAAAAGCATTCAAAAATCTTAAACTTTTGGGTTCTTGCTTAGAGCACTATGTTGTTTATTTGTTTTTGGTCGAAGCGTTCGCTTTGCAGTTAGATGTACGGGTTCGATTCTCGGAGGGGGCAACAGCTACGTACCTAACTCACGCATCACACACCAAAGGCCATACAAAGAATGGAATGAGAATTTAAAAACTTAAATGAATCCGTATTGAAATTAACTCCGGTAGTCGCGATTCTTTGTATTAATTTGTTATAAACAAAATACTATTTTTATACCAACCAGGTAGTGCAATTGATGAAGACATTGTTATCAGTGCTGAAGATTCGGAATTCGGTTCCCGGGCGCATATTTTGGAATAGTTTTACAGAAACTTTTTGTTTATTCTATTGCCGCTACTCTACCTCATCCCGAATTACACATTCGAAACCAAGTACGTGGAGAACAAAATCTAAACCTAGAGCAGCATCGAACCCAAACTCTATGAGTAGCAGCAGTCCATCATAATCGCCACTTCACCATAACGCTGTGGCCAACATGAACACAGTTTATCTACTTACAGTCATTTCGATCGAGCACTATCTTTTTTTGTGGAACCATTCCGAAATATGCGTTAGGGATTCGGTTCCTGGGCCGGTCTAATCGTAACTGCGTCGCCCACGGCTCGCCACCGTTTCGACATTTCTTCGGAGCTGTGTTACGCAGGCGATAAGTCGCGGAGATGGGCCCCGCCACTCATCACACGCTTCGGCGTAATTCGGAGAGTGTAATGAGATTTGATTTTTTTTTGATTTTTGAACGGTCAGTTGGGATTGAATATTCGATCTGACTGAAGCAGGTCTTTTTAACGATATATTGATCGGTTTTGATTTTTTGAATAGCTGTATGTCCTTCAGCAAAAATTGAGCGAATATGTGAGCGGTTTCGACGAATCGTTTCCAAATATTTTATAATTTTTGCAGTAATGACTAACTAAGCTTTCTTATTATAAGTGTCCCCGCATGGTGGGAACGGTTGTTTCAACTGTTTTTAACAGACGACAGCGTTATTTTGGAGCTTTGGCCGCAAATTAAAAAGACCTAAAAAAAAAACAAAGCGAAGGTAGGAACAACTATATCATACTATACTACCTAATAATTTCATACTTACAAATATGATTTCTTTTCTGGTTTTGTTTTTACGACAAGCACATTACCTTAACAATGGCAAAAAGAGTGAGACGAAACGTTTGCGGGAAGCTGTATTTTTAGCTGTTTTTTGGTTAAATTGTGCATAATAAAAACCTACTCTTTATAAAATGGTACCTATAATCTCAAATGTGCAGGAAATGTATATTCAAATTCATTAATAATGTCAAACACAGCCTCAATATTAACTTTTTAATTTAAAGTTTGTTTTGAAGCAAATAAGCAGTTAACCAATTCGCAAATTTAAAAATTAGAATGCTTAAACTTTCAGTGCCGAAGGCGTTTTGTAGATATGGCCTTGATAAAGCTCTAATATAATTAATCCCTATTTGCTTTGGTTACTATATTGATTGCTTTTCAGCCGGTGTGGCGACCTTTCAGCAAATGATAGGTAAATCATGGATTAGCGAAGGTATCGATTGCTGTATAGCAGATGGTGGCAGATGGAAGAACTGTACTTTCGTTTTTCATATTCATGAAAGTTTTCAGTAGGTTAGTAGGTTTTTACGAGTTGGAATGTTTGAAGTTTATAAGACCTTTGGTTTGTTAGACGAAGAGAAAATACATGTAGGCCTAGTAATACAACATTTAAAAAAATAATTAAATAAGTTACGACATCTATAGCTTGAGTATCAATTCAAACAAAACCTAAATAAAAAAAATACCGTGCTAAAAACAAAATGGTGGGTGCTGAAAAATAAGACTAGGCTATATTTCTCTAAGCCAGGGGTTCCCAAACTGACGCTCATGTCCCCTTCGGGATATATTTCGACTTTTCAAGGGGTACATTAAGTTATATTTTTATTAGCCGGCCGCACTGATTGGAAGAGCAAAAAAAAGGTAGAAATTTGGACTTCTGCGGACGCGGTGACTTTCAAAGAACCTGTCCTCCTTTTGCGCAGTGAAAATATGGTGACCCTGGATAAGATATCCTTTTGGGGGTACACGAGCGAATCCATAAATTGTCCTCGGGTACCTATGAACTGAAAATTTGAAAAACCCTGCTCTAAGCACACCGTATGTCGGATGTAAGCACTGCCGTGACCTGTGACCAGGCAGGGGTTTCCAAAGAGCGCACTTCTCAACCCTAGTACGATCAGTGGTGTGCCAGCCAGAAAGACGGGGTGGAGGGGAGAGGGTAAAAGTTTTTATTCTACAAGTAAATAAATCCCTTCGAGGTAGATCCCAAAAGAAGGTATTTTTCTGAATCTGAACGATTCCCAAAAAGGTCATAAGGTCTTTTGTGGACATTGCATAAAAACTGCCCCCTTGGGCATAATTTGTAGTAAATGCCTACATTAACGCCGGCATTTAAAAGATTTTCGAAATACTTCAAGTATCAGTGTTAGTAATACAGTTATTTACGTTGCACTACGATGCACGTTAAGGCAATTGCTGAAAAATCGTGCTGTAATGTGAAAAAATTCCACGCTTGCCCCCTTTTAAAAACTTACGCGTACCCCCCTCCATGACCTTCTCGGAATTGGTGCTAGCAAGTTGCAATATAAACCTGAAAAGGCACGAATACGCTATTTTAGCGATTCGCGCATATACGCGTTTTATTATGACATCCGGAAAATGCATGCTATAAGCAACTTCTACGTCATAATTCTTATCGTAAACTATAGTCGTGACTTCATAGTTGGTCGAATAAATAGTAAGTTGTGAGCAGCAGCTAATCTTCCGCAACAACTGATACCGTTAGCAGGTTAGTGCAGCTGTAGCCTAGTCGTGAGACGCTTTTGGTCAACGTTTGCAGGTTTAACCAAGCATACGTTGCCGAGGTAGAGCAGAGATTAACTTTGTTTCCGTTGCAGCTGAAATGATTCGCAGCAAGGTTTGAAAATTTCACGCTTCAACCAGCACTAACTAATCCAGCAATAAGTGTGAAAACACCTCAGCCTTATCAGCAATGGACTTACTATGATAGCTAGAGGCAGTGTTTAAGTAAACTGTAATAGGTAGAATAATAAATATCCGCGTAAAAATACGTTGCAGAAGTAATGATCAATGATCGAAATAAGTGTAGCATGGTCAATTGAAAACCTACCATTACCAGTCCACATAAAATTAGTGAGCTTAGTTAGCAGGTTCTGATAGAATCAAGGCTAGATTTCTGGAAGAACCACCAAGGATATTTTTCACAAGTAAGCTACGAAAGAAAGATTACGTTCTGTGGTTCAGATCAACCCGAAAATCTGTGAGATATGCGATCAGCTTTAGGCTTGATCCAAACCCATGACCAGCACAGTCCTGCTTGGCTACCACCAGTGATGTAAGCAGGGAAGCTTCTGCCCTTCCGGCCCTCAGTGCTCTTTTTATAAAGCATAAAAGGTAAAAGCCGCAAGCTTTTTTGCAGAGTCTTAACCAGGTCAACGTGCCGAAGAAAGCTCGACCCGACCCAAACCCAATTTTTCAAGCCCGAATCCGAATTTATTAGCCAGTCTGAGCCCGATTTAAACCGAAATCAGAAACATCACTTTAAATTTTGAAGAAATTTTAACTAATAAGAAAACGAGTTTCATCCATCCACAGTCACACCACGCCTCCAGTGATGCGAAAAGCAATATTTGTGAAATCAGCAATCGCCAAAACCCTTTCACTCACTGAAAATCACGATTTTGCTTCGGCGTCCGGCCCAATTGAGCCCCGACAATTTTTCAAAATCCAAGTGCGAGGCCGATTAACAACGTTGCTCTGCTTCTTTGCGTACCCTCTTCACCAAATTTCTGCGTGAGCTCCTGCTGGTTATGGGAGATGTTTTCATTTGCCTAATTGAAAGCCTTACGTGGTTAGGGACTGCTGTTGCCTGAAGGTAATGGTAAGGTTATCGCTATTTACTTATGAGACAATTCACATCAAATTTTCATGTGTGTAGACAAAATCTTTCTATTTCACTGGGCAATTGCTCAAATATATGACGTCATATTTTGACCAAACAAGCGATTGGTTGAAAATGATACCCACTGCAGCAAAAAAATTTGAACATAAACAAAATATTTCGAACTGGGGGGTTAGGGGGGGGGGGTACAGCCCTAAAAAAAGTCAACGGATTTGTTCGATTTGGAAAAATAGCCAAACAATTATTGGGGGAGTAACTTTCCTCTTTTGCGCCCCCCCTCTTGCGGGCGCTTATGCATATACTGTAACTTAAGTTCAGCGCAGCTGGCACGCAATGCAAGCGCATCGTCAAAATTAGCTGTGATTTTATTATCGTGGGCTCGAGCCCACATACGTTACTAGGCAGAATTTTCTCAAGCATTATGACGTCAAAAGGAAACATCTTTAAAACCTTAATGCAGCTTTCCTTTTGAGCTGTTGGTAGGAGTGGTGGTAGCAGCATCATTGTTAGTGCGGGAAGTGTAAGGTTTGATTCCAGGGCTGGTCAAATTAGATACATAGTGTCGCGATAGCAGCATCATTGTTAGTGCGGGAAGTGTGGGGTTCGGGGTTCAATTCCAGGGTTGGTCAAATTAGATACATAGTGTCGCCAACAGCTCGTTACCATTGTGGCATTTCTTCGAAGCTTAGCGCTGAGCCGCGTAGATGGGCCCCGCTATCGTTATACGCTTCCCGCAGTACTGCGAATATGACGAAGAATTGATTTCATTTTTTGATTTTATTTTAGTAACTACAGCCGCTTTGCAACTACAGGAGCTGAGTTATCACATTTATTAATGCATTAATCTATTGCTGTGCAGACTGAATGTTTAAAAGTTGCTCAAACACTAGCTGGTGTTTTGGTGACTTACATAAAATACAATATGAAAGTTTTGATTGCAGTTGACGAAAGCGAAACAGCTGAAAAAGCCTTTCAATGTAAGTTAAATACCAATACTGTTATTCACTTACAGGTCAAAGTAAGGGTCAATTTCCTCTGGTAGAGTGCTCGAAAACTACCGTCAGCTTGAGCTTGTATTTGAATAAAATCACTGTAAAAACTACTATAGTTTGTTCCGCCGTTGTCGGCTCCTCAGGTGGTATGATGTTATTCTAATCAATTCCATAACATTCACTGCCTGAGAACGGCGAAACAGGCTATAGTGGATTTTATAGTAATTTTACTCCATACACAAGTACAGATACACTACTAATTTGCTTATAATTTTAACAAAATTTTGCTTCATCTTAGCGAAATCTGATTAACGAGCTCCTACAGTGAAAGTACGGATTTCGTTTTGATATAATTGTCAAAATCGATAATTCTGCTGTTGCAAGTGTAGGCTGTTTAAATGCGATACTTTTCTGATGCATTTATTCATGAAACAGTTAGCATAGTATTGCGTAGGAATATCGATTTGATAAGATTGTGCAGTAGCTCGGCATTGTTGCAAACAAGCTTTGGTTCTAACTTCTAAGCCACAACAACTACAATTGTCGTTCATTTAAATTTTTTTTCTCAGGGTATTTGGATAACATGCATCGACCTAATTACGAGTTGGTAATCGCACACGCTGGAGAACAGCCCTGCCTTCCCACGTTGCATATTTCAAGTGAGTCAAAGATATCGGCAGAAAAATAAAGATATTCCTCTTCTTTACCTAAAAATGCTTTTTGGGCAACGTTTTGCGTCGTTATCTGAGTGGAAGGTCTGGCGTTCGATTTCCGCTTCGTCAGTGTCGTCAATGGCTCGCCACCGCTGCAACTTTTTTTGGGAGCTGTGTTGTCCAGGCGCTTAGCTACGTAGATGGGCCCCGCCACTTGTTACACGCTTCGGCGTAATACCGCGAGTATAATGAAGATTTGATTTTTTTGATTTAAAATTCCTGCTGCAAATACATTTTTCCTTGAAAACCAACAGGTATATTTAGTCTTATCTGTTGACATAGTCGATTAACAAACTACGAAGAAGAATTGCGCCAGTATCAAAAATTGAACGATGCTGTAGCTAGGGATGTGCCTCGAGGAAAATTACTCGGACTGGCCGAGTAACGAGTATTCACGACATTACTCGGCCGAGTCCGAATCCGAGTATCTACAACGTCAAAATATGAACTCAAAATTAGGTGAAGAGCAAAAAAAAAAAGGTCATCACGTCCGTGGAAGTCCTAATTTCGACCCAAAATCGGATAAAAAGCAAAAAAGGTCAAAATGATAATGGTTTAATACTCGGCCGAGTATCAATTAATACTCGGACTCGGCCCAGTACTCGGACTCGACTTGGCACATATCTAGCTGTAGTGTTTACAGCGACAGAACTTGCACTCTTTCTTGAGCGGTTGTACGAAATATGGCAAAAAATGCGATTTGCTCTAAACGTAAATCGAATTTGCGATATCGTATTTTAACACAGTGAGAACCGACGAGCCTGATTTCTGTCAACTACACAACGTATGGATAAAATATGTTTTTAGAAAAACTACAATTTATCGCTATGAAAACCAATTTCACGAGTAATAAACGCTTTCCCAGCAGATACAAACTCTTCTACGGCCTACCAATGGGTCGTGACACGTAGATTAGGAAACGCTGGTCCAGCAGCTTCAAATCAAATCAAGTTTATTTGCTCACGCTGACATAAATACTATTCACAGCACTAGATTAAACACGTTAGGCCAAACAAAAACAGGAGTAATAATAGCAACGATGGAGCGAGGAGCTGGACAGCGAAAAGACCAATTTTATGGTCATCTAGTCAAGCTACCCATGCGTAATTTCAAGATTTCAAACAACATTTTAAAAATAACTTAAAACACAAGAAGACCTTGGCAACAACAAACAAAATCAGTTTATGTACTCTGGCAAATTAGCAAAAATGACACTTCACAGGGATTCAAAATCTTGACTATGATTGTTTTCCGTACAGTAAAAAAACAAGTAACCACCAAACACACACACACACGCATAAAAAATACAGAAAAAGAAGAAACAAGCATGACCTACACATTTTAACTAGATGCGAAAGGTATATTACAGTTAATTTGCTATGGAGATACAAACATCTCTTTAAATTTTTTTTTGACTTACGATTAGAGTTTACAATTTAACTCGTACCACGGGCGTTTCTGGTCAGATTATTGGTTGGACTTACCACCAGCAACTAACTAGTAATATAGTGCAGCTCACGTTAAAACGATTAACCTGTTACCGGTTTCACGCTCAGTGCGCTTTCTTTGACGAGAGCGACGATATTACGTCAACACTATCACGTAATTTTAGTTACAGGGGAATCACCGATCAGCGAGTACTCGTTTTGTTCAAGAAACTTTTATATCCTTTTATTACTTTGAAACTTTTGAAACCTTCATCATTCTTATTAAAAGCACGGGGATTTGCGCGTATCTTCCTTAAATTTGATCGATCTGAGTAATTCCTTAGTGTGTCTGTGGTCACCTAATGTCTCGCCCTACTGCATATCGACGAAAATATATTTATCTTATACTATTAGGTGATGGTCCAACTTACCCAAGCGGTGAAATCATGCGAATTGTTCAAGAAACCAATGAGAGGCTAAAGGCGTTGCAAGAGAAATATGACGTAAGATGCGACACTGCTCAGGTAAGTCATGAGGTTTTACATTACATTAGGGGCAATCCTTCTTTCCCAATATTAAATAAGAACGAGTAACTGAGGTTATTTTCAAATTACTAAACTCAAAATTTAACAGACTGAGGAAGACTGCCCAATGAGCTTGTGGTCTTCGATTAGCAACCGCCGGGTGCATAACTGTATATGTGAAATGCAATCGGCTGCAGGTGTGAACCGAACCCGTGACCTTGCGTCTGTAACCTGTGCGCGGTACCGCTAAGTGATGTCGCTGTCAGAAGAGGCACACGCTTTTGTTAAAGAACATGTTAGACAGCATGATCGACGCTGTAAGTCGGCTTGAGCCAGGTTCGAATCTGAACTAATCGGTCCGTTCACAACCTTGAACACGACCTAAGACTTGCAATTTTCTTTTTGGACTCTTGTTGGTACATCAGCCAGTCGAAATAATAGCATGCTAGGTTAACTGGATTGTGCAAGAAAGTTGTCGGCTGCCTGTTCAAACTCATTGGTAATTTTGCAGATGAGACACAAATCGTTTTTTCAAACAACGAAAAACAGCGCTGGAGAGAGAATTGTGGCCATCGCCGAGGAAGAGCACTGTGAGGTCATAGTTATCGGGTCTCGGGGGCTGGGAAGGGTCAGACGCACTATTTTAGGTTCTGTCAGTAATTATGTGGTCCACCATACCAAAATTCCTGTACTAGTTTACCCTAAAAACGATTAATAAAAGAACCGCACACCTCAAACAAAACCGGTAAAATATCGCTTTGCTGTACTTTAATAAATTTCGCGTGGTATTTAAAGTTATTGATGTTATTTTTGATATGAATGGCCGTGTTTCACTACAATTAAAAGCAACCTCAACATTAATTTACGCAGTACTTAGCATTTTACATACTGTTGTTGCATCTTTTCGTATAAGCATCCTGTGCAACAGGATAATTAACAATTGCACTAAATACTGATACTAATATCAAGTTGTAACAGTAAGGGCAGTGTTTTTTTTAAGACGTTTTGAGGAACCGAAATGGTCTCTCAAAATCTGCTTCTACAATAGTGTAGAAAGTTGTGTTTTACGTAAATATGCTGGCGGTCTTTCAAAATTGCTTATTGGTACCTCACACCTAACCTTAAAATAAACATTGAGTAAGGGCATGATACTATTATCCTCTGTAGGACGCCGTTTGTGAAAAAAACGATTTGGCAAATTTTGTACGAGTTTTAGCAACATTTACACAGTTTCATAGCTATTTAGTTAAAGTGAAGTGAACTGCAGCTAAAACGCTTCGAAAAATACGATAACAGCCAAAGTGTAACGGCATTCAATAAATAGCAGCGATATTTATTAAATAGCGGCGATATTTAATAAATAACGTGACATTTATTAAATTGCGGCGATATTTAATAAACACCAGCAACATTTAATAAATAGCAGCGACGTTTAGCTAAAGTGCAGCGAAAAATTAAAGTGCTGCAGTAATATGCTTATAAAATCAACAGTATTTCCATTTGTTCATCTTTCGTAACATCAAATCGCGGTTGTCTCTTGGAGTACAGCCACAGTATAGCTTACATAAAAATCTTTCAGTGGACCCACTCAATAAAAAAGCATTGTTGCGTATGTCCACAAAAACGCTAAACTTTTTGAAAAGCTTAGATGTTATATTTTTGTTTTCAAATATTTTTATGAAATTTACAAGAAGTTTCTGGTCTACTTGATTGCTATAGACTAAATTTGGCGATAAATGAGAAAAGTGAAAAAATTTGGTATGGGATTAATGATAAAGTAAGCATGAAGGAGTATGGGAAAGAATCGGAGGAGAATGGGGGAGTATAGAGAATTTGAAAGAGTATGAATGGTGGGAGAATTGGGAAATTTTTGGTAGTTTAAGGAGTTGGGTTAAGTATGGGGAGAATTTTGGTAGTTCGAGGAGTTGGGTTAAGTATGGGTAGTTTAAGGAGTTGGGTTAAGTATCAGTATGGGAAGGAATGGGGAATGTGGGGGAGTAATGAAGAAGTGTGTTGAGGTGTGTGGGAGGTGTCGGGGATTTGGGAAGTATGGGGGAGATGTGGAAGAGTGTATGGGTGAGTGTGTAGGTTGAGAGGAAGTGGGAAAGTGTGCTGGGATGTGGAGAAGTGTGTGGGGGGCCTACACACTCTTCTACACCTCCCCCACACCAACCACGTTCACCCGACACCTCTCACCACATTTTTCCACACTTACGTCACGCCTCCCCACACTCTCTCACACTTCACCACACCCCTTACACCTTCCCTCACCTCACCCCTCACCCTAACACCTTCCCAACACTTCCTCACAACCCATACACCTACTCCAATACTTCTCCATGCTTTATCATTTACCCCATACCAAAATTTCTCACTTTTCTTTATTATTGCCAACTTAGTTTAACAATGAAGTACTGTAGACTAGAAACTCCTTGTAAATTAAAAAAAAATTGAAAACAAAAATAAAAAATGGCAACACAACATCTAAGCTCTGATTTTCGTTCCAGACACTGAGCACAGGGAGTGGTTCCACTATTAGTAATATGGCTGCACTGTGCCGATAATAATTCAAATTTGAATAAATAAATATTAAACTTTTCAAAATTGATTTCAAGATTACACTAAATGGAAACACTGTTAATCTCATAAGCATATTACCGTAGCACTTTAATTTTTCGCTGCACTTTAGCTAAACGTCGCTGCTATTTATTAAACGTCGCTGCTATTTATTAAATGTCGCTGCTGTTTATTAAATGCCACTGCTATTTATTAAATGTTGCTGGTGTTTATTAAATATTGCCGCTATTTAATGAATGTCGCGTTATTTATTATATATCGCCGCTATTTATTGAATGTCGCGTTATTTATTAAATATCGCCGCTATTTAATAAATATCGTTGTTATTTATTGAATGCCGTTACACTTTGGCCGTTATCGTATTTTTCGAAGCGTTTTAGCTGCAGTTCACTTCACTTTAACTAAATAGCTGTGAAACTGTGTAAATGTTGCTAAAACTCGTACAAAATTTGCCAAATCGTTTTTTTCACAACGGCATACAATCCTCATCAAAACGTCAATACTTCTACTTATTTTTTATTCGCTATACGCACCCAGCTTTCTATCAGAAGTTTCTCTGTCAGTTTTTCTGCGAAGGCTTTAAGCAGAAGTTGAGTGTCATAAAAATTATTATCCACCAAGTTCAGAAGAACGTGCTTAAATAAATCGTCCATTACTCGCTGATTTTTCGCGTGGCGGTCGGTAGATAATTAAAAAAAAAGAAATAACCGTTAGACATAGTGACACAAGTATTTCTGTAATAGCGCAACTGAAATTGGCGACGCTCAATAACATATTACTGCCAACTCGCAATTCAGCACACGAGAAACGCCACCTCACGCCATATTTTTATGTGATATAAATAAACTTTCAGAGCGACAGAAAAATCAAAATAATCTACCATGCTTTCAATTTACTGCGAAATAATCCAAGCCAATTGACAACTCTTCAAACCTACAGTATGTCATCCTATGTCAAGACATACAATAATAATTCCTTTCAACGCTGGGCTCAATGGTTGTTATTAAAATTAGATTATGACTAGAAAACGAGGTTGAAAAAACAATAAAGCCTAAGTAATATTTTTCAACTATCTGGACTTTTTCCATAAAACTTAAGATGGAATGCAAATCGCATGTTGCCGCTTTTCTTAAAGTGCAAACACATTCGAATATACAGAAAGTTAATATTACCGCCCATTCATGTAGGGTTTTTCGTAGAAGATTGCTGGTCCGGCTACCGGTAGTGTAACAGCTTGTGCTTCTTTTGTTTTGGTTCTTGGTCACCACTCACCAGTATCAGTTGTCGCTGAATTACTTTTGTTTTTGAGTTATGTAAGGTGTGGTAGTTTCCCTAATTTGTCCTTTTTCACGATGGAGAATGAAAAGTTGAAGGTATTTTTGCATGGGATGCCAAAAAATGTATTTTGATTAAATTTAGTTTCCAACGTAATAGAGTTCCAAATGAAAAAAAAATGCTTCTATGGTAGGTCTATGACTGTATTTTTTGTTTTGGTGCATCACACAAATATTGCCAAATTCTTCGGTTTTCTGATTACCCCTGGCTAACAGAATGTATTTTCAGAGCGACAGAATGTATTTTCAGAGCAATGTATTTTCAGAATCTAACAGAACGTATTTTCATATAATGGACAATCTATCCCCGTAGGCCAGCTTCCTATAAAAAATCCTGTTATATTTTTGTTACGAATTTTGATTTTGTTGTTGTATTTGCTTCATTTTTTATGTTATTTTAACGCCAAATAAAGATTTTCGATCGTCATTTGGATATTTTTTGACAATATGCTTTAACATCGGAATTAGCGTTATCACGAGAATCACTGATTTCTCTCTTCCTTGCTTGTTGGCTTGATTGCAAAAGCTGTGACAGTGTACAATTGTACATGGTGCTGGTAACCACTTGCATAGACGCATAGGTGGCGGAACCGAGGGCCCATTTTTTTTCAGGGAGGCCCTTGGGGGGCTCTAATTTACGCGTTTATTTCTACAGTAATACCTCGGCATGAATTTATATTTGAAACTTGATAGGCCTACCAATTAAAATGAACCCTCACTTTTTTTCAGGGGGCCCTTGGGGAGCTCTAATTTACGCGTTTATTTCTACAGTAATACCTTCGCATGATTTTATATTTGAAACTTGATAGGCCTACCATCGAAATTGAAACCAAGGAAAGAGCTTAATTTTAAAAGATGTTTTTAAAATTTTGTTTGTGGTGTGGGGAAACAAAAATAGTGCAATCTTTTTATAGCAAAAAATTAACTTGCCGCTTGTAAATATCAAAAAGAGCATTTTACATATAAAAGGCGAACCAGCGATTGGTAGCATCTGTACCAGGCAGTGATGGAGTACTCGAATACAGTGCTCGTACTCGAGTACCATTTTTTGAGTACTCGTACTAGGAGCCCCAGGTACTCGGTTACTACTCGTACTTGAAGGACAATGCACACGGTCAAAAAAAGCGCCAAGTACGCGAGTAGGTTACATTTGGCTATCGCTATAAGTAACAAACAAGATGAGCTTTCGATAAGAAACTACAGCCAATAAAACCCGTGAATAAATTGATTTTATTGGGTTGCTTTTGCTTTAATCCGTGCAGACTGCAGCAGAACAAACAGTTATTTAATGGTGAGAACGAGCGAAATCAAGCGTTTGAATGCGGTACAGTACAGCATTGGGTCAACAGCAAATAGTATTGTTTGATAACAAACGCTCTTCTGCTGCAGAAAACGTGTGAAAGTTGTTGCACCTTATCATTTATTTTGTAATTACGTGCCACAGAAATCGAGCCACGTGTGTTACAAAGACTGTAACAGTTGGGTTAGGGTCAATCCATCTTTAATCATCCAATTTGTGTTTAAGTGTCAACCCACCCTCTCAGAATTTAACCAAATTCGGCATATGAGACGAACTTATTGCGAAACTCACAATTCCCAAATTTCAGATTTCTATCTTTTGTACTTTCCGAGAAAATCAACTTTGAAATTTCTTGACACTACGTGGCTTTTTTTCACGCTTCAGTGATTTTTTGCTCCCTGAGCCTCCTCGTTACAGTAGAATGTTGCAAAAAAAATGCTGGATGTATGTTTTTGGGGGTGTGTGTTTTTGGGGGTGTAGAATCCATTTTTTTCACTTAAAAATAATGTGAAATGATCAGAAAAGTCGCTATCAGCGAATATTGGTGATTGAGTTTACGCACGATTTTCTCAGCTCTCCGGAGGTTTACAAAATTTCGAAATATATCGTTTCATTCACGAATGCACCCACAATCCAGAAACACAAACATAAGTCTAGGCAAAGTTGAATAACACTTTCAAATCCAACTAAGTCTCTCACTGTGCAAGAAAATCGTTTTTATTTATGCAGACTTACAGAGCACACTTTGAGATTTCTTGACAGTCAGGACATAAACATGTTGTTGAAAACTTAGTTGTAAAATGACGTCGCTGCAGTAAAAATTTTAATGCTTGCATCAAGTGAACATCTAGTATATCAATATATCATGTTTTTCGAGTAATATCCATGTATAGCTATTACTTTGCTTTACATGTATGCTAAATTTAGAAAAAAAGTATCACGCAAAAATTGTCTATCAAAGTAAGAAGTGTCTTATCGTCTCAAAAACAAAACTTCATTAATGGTACATATCAGTAGTTTAGCTATCATGAATTTCAAAAAAAGGTATCGATATGAAAAAGACACTCAATTAGGTGTTAGCATTAAGGTACAGGCAGTAAAAACTAAAATTATGTGTATCGTGCACTTTTGTACCAAGTGAGCTTTCAATGTCAAAGGTTTATTTGAAGAGTATACTGTATTTTCCCGTGTATAAGAGACCCTTTTTTGTTCATAATTTTCACTTTAAAAATAGGGGGTCTCTTATACATGGGAGTAAGTCTTTTAGCTCTTTCATATATACCGTGTATGCTCTTTCTGTACAACACATTAACTGGGTTTATTTTTTTTTCAGTGTTGTACTCTAGCCTCTAAAAATGTCCGGAATTAAACTATGATTAATAAAGTTATTCATTACTAAAAAACTTTTTTCCGGAAAATTTTACCTAAAAATTGAAGGGTCTCTTATACACAAGGGTCTCTTATACACGGGAAAATACGGTATATGGAAGAAATTACAGTACCTATATACAGGGGAGGCAGGGGGTGATGCTCCCTCAGGTCTAACACCAAACAAGGGGGATATATGTCTGGCCCCCACAGTGTTTTGATACCTATGTTAAAAGTTAAATGCATGCACAGTAGCTAAAACAGTTCCAAAGTACAACAACGCAACATCATGGTAATGTTTTGTCGCAATGTTACGCTCCTGCTATACAAAAGGCGAAAAGAAAACAATCAGCGTGTGTTCAGCGACGATGCTACTGGTACCCAGAAAATTCGTTTTTTACTCTATTCCGCTTGAGCTTTTTTCAGAGCGTCGGAAGACTGGGGGGGACCCGCTGTGTCTGCTCATTTTGAACAAAAATAACTTTGCACATACTCACTCTAAAACGACGATGAAAATTTGAAAAAGCCGATAATTTTATTGTTATTTTGCGCATATATTTTTTATGACACAACCAATATATTCATGCGCTGAATGCGCTTCATTATATCGGCTGTCCCAAAAAAATGAACCACTTTTTGTTAAGTGTTTTCTCAGTGATTATAAACTCAAAATCATTGAAACTCAATACTTTACGGTACACTTTTACATAGTATCTACAAACATGGTTGCAAATTATACAAGTATTGCCAAATTATAAAAGATGTTTCAAAAAATTTAGTATCAAAGAAAATTTATGTGAGCAAAAGTCTAATAAACGCTTTGTTGCTGCGCTTTGTGACATGATAAATCTGTAGACATTCGAAACAAACATAATATCTATAGGAGAAAGATGCAAGAGCATTTCTTGTTAAAAGAAAACACCTTTGTTTAGTTGTGGAAGTATCATGGAGATCACATTGAGCATAGACTGAAATAAACCACTATTTGCTCGTGATACTGAATTTTCTTAATTATCAATTTTAATTCGGCAATACGCATAATTTACAACCAATTTTTTAGATATTATGTAAAAATGTAAATAACATACTGGTGCTTGGATTACTGTGTAATTACAGAATTTCATAATTTTGAGTTTATCATCACCGAGAAAATACTTTACAAAAAGTGGTTCATTTTTTCTGGGACACCCGACACACAAAAAACAAACTTCTTATAAAAATTCTCGCTCCCCTATACTATTTGCCTTTTTTCAAGAAAAAATCGACGCCTATGCCTATGTATATATAATGAAGAAAGTGTAGCTATATGTTTAAGAAAGTTGTACCACACTGACACACATTTTTTTAAATTTTTAAGCTGTGATTAAAAAATACATATATTGCTTTACAATGTCATTATGGTTAGCTGTGCAGAAAAATATAAGTTTGAAACCATGTTTGGTACTGCACATAAAATGGAAAACATTCTCTTTATAATAGTCAGTAGGCTAGTCTCAATTCAGCAGGTATACAGTGTATAACAACTAGGTATATTTAAATCATAATAACAGCACCACAATATCAAATTCATTTTTTCTAATGGTTTTTAAGTAGGCTATGCTAAAGTTTAATGCCAGATAGATTGGAGACATATTGGAAAAAAGTTTTAATAAGTCAAAACAATTCAGTGGAATGTTCAAAAAGTTATTCAACTTTGCCAAGACTTACGTTTGTATTTCTGGATTGTGGGTGCATTCGTGAATGAAACGATATATTTCGAAATTTTGTAAACCTCCGGAGAGCTGAGAAAATTGTGCGTAAACTCAATCACCAATATTCGCTGATAGCGACTTTTCTGATCATTTCACATTATTTTTAAGTGAAAAAAATGGATTCTACACCCCCAAAAACATACATCCAGCATTTTTTTGCAACATTCTACTGTAAGGAGGAGGCTCAGGGAGCAAAAAATCACTGAAGCGTGAAAAAAAGCCACGTAGTGTCAAGAAATTTCAAAGTTGATTTTCTCAGAAAGTACAAACGATGGAAATCTGAAATTTGGGAATTGTGAGTTTCTCAATAAGTTCTTCTCATACGGCGAATTTGGTTAAATTCTGAGAGGGTGGGTTGACATGCTGTTTGATTAAAAATGATGGATTGACCCGTTAGCGTTTTACGATTTCACCTCAGATGTTGATAGAATATTTTCTACAGTGCATGTAACCTATTACTGTAATCTGCCAATCCCAAATAATAGTTTTGCTATGGTATTGCATGCATGGTAGGGGTATCCGAAAAAGAACAAGAGTTATGGATTTGAAGGCAATATTTTGAGTGTTAAATTTAGGTCATATAGAGATAGCTCAGTTGCATAGTTGTTCTGCGGCTGGGTCGTAGCTGTAGGCAAAATTTTACTTTTTTTACGCTAGAAATTGATAATAAGTCGTGTCTGTTGATAACGCATGTAAAATGCGTTTGAAATATTAAGGCGACTAAGCACTAATTAGGATTATTTTATAAAAATGAATCTTAAAGCTGAAATTAAAAAATAGTTTTGTACACCGGTGAATATACAGAATAAAAATACCGCTGTAAATTACAGTAGTAATCGAAGGCGTTGGAAGGTGGGTCTGAAGCCCCGCCTATTTTTTTCAGCCCTCTGATAGAAATTTTGAGCCCCCCTTCAGCCCCCCCTTTCAAAAATTTATAACTACAGTGCACCCTGCACTTCAACGATGCTTACAGCGTCACTTGTTATTTGTTTCTTTTCTTCATCGATACCATCAAACCAACCAAACTGATTTTTGCAACTTTGTGAAAAAGGTGAACAAAATCGCACAAACTGCTGGATTTCCGGGTACAAAGCTCGGGTAAAACCTCGTGTACAAAGCTCGGGTAAAAAAATCGTGTACAAAGCTCGGGTAAAAACTTCGCGTACAAAACTCTTAAAGCTCTATTGTGATGTCACGGTTAACAACAAAATATCAAATTAGAATTAGCTAGCTTATCCTAGGAGCAGTGGCGGAGCGAGAAATAGAAAAAAAAGGGGGGGAGCATAATTTTCACATTTGTTTCAAACTTTGTTTCGGCAGAACAAATTTAAAGCTGATTTAAAAAAAGAAAGGCTGTAGGGGGGTCCGGGGGCATGCTTCCCGGAAAAACTTTGAAAATTTACATGCTGTAATGGCTATTTTTGTACTTTTTGAATAATTTTCAGCCAGATTTTGTTTAAATTTTTTGACCCTAATCCTGAGTGCTTCGCCAAATAGATGCATTTTGTTTGCACATTTTTGATTATGCGTGCTTAAGACGCAAGGCATATTGCTATCAAAGAGGTTCGAAATTATGGAAAAATTGAAGAGGCTACTTCAAAAACATTTTTGAGAATGGCTGGTGGGTGGATGCATACCCCTTATCCTACCCCCCTGGATCAGCCCCTGGCCATAAGCTACAGAAACCGCCAAACGAGTATGGCATATTTCAGTCACTTGGCACCATCAGTTTTAAGTTTTTTTACTCAAGGGCAGATTCAAAAGGGAGTGGGTGGGCATGGCTTAATGCCCCCCCGCACTTATAGCGTCAAAACAACATAAAAATATTTTAGTAGCCTAACCCATGTATTAGATAAGAAGCTTGTCTGAAATAAATAGAGGAGGCTGCAACCATTATTAGTTTTGGCGCATTTGATGGGATGACGTTGTTCTACTGTATAATCTTCATCAAAGCATGCAAAATGTTTTCTATATATTCTAATTACAGATCAAGAACCTCACTTTCCTCCTAAGTCGAAGTGATAGATCGAAGGGGAAATTAATTAACAAAAAATGGAATTTGTAGTAAGTTTTTAAGAAAGAATGGGTGGTTAGGATGAAAACGAAATGGCACTGGCTAAATGTTTCATTTTTTTAATTTTAAACTTTTTAAATTATAGAAAAACAAAACTCAGAAAATATGGGGGCCCCAGACCCCAATGGAACGACTTCTCTGACTACAACTGATCAAATCATAGTGGCACCAGTGTTAGGTTAATTGTTACAAATAAGAGCAAACGAGCGTTTTGTATAATTTGATAAGAAGTATTTCCTCTCCGAGGTCTTTTTCTTTTTTGAGCCCATTCTACCAGCGATATGACCAGTAGCGTAGGAGGGGGGGTTCCTATGCGTGCGCGCCCCTCAAACCTTCTTCGATGCACATTAGAACAAGCGAAGACGAGTGGCTAATGGTTATGTTAAGATGGCAATAACACATCTAAAAGCAATAGCAGCTATACTCCAGTAGGCCTATGCCACACCGCATTATGAAGTCGACTTTTTTGTGCAGTAGGCTGCTTTAGCTGTGGCGCTGACTGGGGGATAGAAGTAAAACCCTAGCTGTGAGTGAGTGGTATTAACGGTAGGTGGTGGCGGGGAGTGACTTTGTCTGCCTTCAACCAGCCAAGAGTTGCCCTTTCAAACTTTTTACGAAATTTTTTACGCACAGCATTTATAAAATTTCGGGCTTCTCAAAAATTTCGGGCTCGGTACCTAAGGTACCCCCTGGACCCCCAAACAACGGCCTTGGTCATAAGTTTCGCTTGTAGTAAACAATAGCTATAAAACTCAAAACCAGGCCCCTCCACCAATGCATTGTATACCCTGTTACAGTATCTGCAGACTGTGCAGACAGTCGCTCAAGAGAAATGTAGCCTACTGCACTAGCGTTACCAGGATTTTGCAACGAGGGGGGTGAGAATGACGGCACATTTGACCATACGTTGTATACAGGAGCGGATCCAGAAAGTTCGGGTGAGGTATATGTATTTTTGAATCAGTTTGAATGTTAACTAAATGCAAACACGTTTAGACCTGGAAACGGGCGTAAATAAGCCTTTTGAAATTGTTTCGCGTCGGGAGCGTATTCAGATTTTTTTCAGGGAGGAGTATCAATTTTTTGTCACATTTCAAGCGTAATTTTTTCAACAATTTTAATTTTGAGCAACTTAAGTTACAAAAGCGACTCTCATGCTCCCCCGGAAATTTTTGAAAATTTGCATACTGCAATCGCGATTTTAGTATTTTTTGAACAATTTTTAAGGAAAGTTTGTCATATTTTTGGCCCCTGATTTTGAGTGCTTCACCAAATATGATGCATTTTGTTCGCACAGTTTTGATTATGCGTGCGCTTGAAAAGGCATATTTCTATGAAGAGGTTTAAAATTATGGAAAAATTATATTCATCCAAAACATTGTCAAAAGTGGCTGATGGGGGAATGCATACGCAGCATATCTTACATTCCCCCTCGATCCGTCCCTGATTGTATAATAACAAAAGATGGCCTCAAATTTTAGAGAGATGTTCTAAACCAGAAATACCGAAGGCAGTTTGGGCACTATTGTTGTAACGAAGACAAAGGAATGCTTTCTGGTAAAACTGCTAAAACGATATTCAATTTTTTGAGCTACAGTATACTACATCATTTTACTTGAAATTGTTTAGCTTTTTTTTCTACGGAAGGTCTGAGGGGCCGAGCGCAGTTGGCAGTTGCATGTGCAGCAGCGGCACTGCCCTGCTAATAAAATTGCGTCATTGCTTCAATAAGCATAACCGTAAAGAACAAAATTTGGGAAACAACGCTGCGTAATTCTTGTTATTATGACAATTACAAAACCAGAGTATCCATGACAAAGCATCAAGCACTTCGAAATAAATATCAGAAAAAAAGTAAATATAACGTCATTTGAGGCTCAATGGGGGGTTGTAACCCCCAAGCTCCCCTCCGTGGCTACGCCACTGACCTACTGTATTTGCAGTGTAATTTTTCGTAATGCGAAAGAAGGGGCTAACTTTCGAGGAAGAGGGAGCTTTGCTTTTTTCAGACTTATTTTTGACGTTGACAATTAACCTTCAAAATCGATAAAGTAAGCAGCTGTCATAAAATAAAAGCGGCGGACTGTGCAAAATATCTGTACCCTAGTTTATAAAAATTTTTTTCAATGTACAATTTTTTAATTCACTTCATTTTGCTGTGCACTGCTAACCCTAGCCATTCCTTAGCAAACAAAATTGCTTTTTTTAGTCAAAGAAAGCAATTAAAACATTTCGATGTTAGTTTTACGTGTGGCGAAGCGATTTATGAAGTTCTACTATTTGTCTACGCACCATCTTATCGGTGTAGGAAATAACGTTAATTGGAGTTGAGTAATCGATCATCCAACTTTATCTTTTCGTATGTTCCAAAAAAGCGTACTGCTCTCGTTTTTCCGTGACCGTATACGTGACATACCGTGAAACCTCCGGTCCTATTAAACACCGCAAAGGACGACAATTGAATTGATAAGAACTTCGAATTGATGTACTAAACACCGCAAAGAGCGACAAAGGAGTTGGAATCATACCATAACAAAGATCGACAAAGGATTTTAAATTAGGGTTAGGTTAGGGTTAGGCTAGGATTAGGGTTGGGATTTTAGGGTCCTTTGTCGTACTTTGCTATGTTTAGTACACCACTTTGAGGTTTTTTGTCGTCCTTTGCGGTGTTTAGTAGAATCCGTAAAACCTCTATTTGAACGCCACACGGCCCCAGCGCTCCATTTTTCTACCCTTCTCTTCTCCTACTGTGGCGTTCTATTAGAGGTGGTGTTCAGTTTAGATTAGGATGAAGCTCAATTTTTTGACTAGCTGGTCAGAATTTCGGGAAGATAAATTTAATTGACAAAAAGAAAAACTTATATCAGAGTTAATATTTAACCTTCAAAAAAAAAAAAACAACATCTACCGTAACACAGTTATTGATAAGCAATCAAAAATTTAATGCGAAAAATCAGGTAACACGTCTCTGTATAGCCGTGCTCATCATTTTCAACCCCTTCCCTGTAGTGGCAATACAGGTGGTGTTGAATTAGAGGGGGGGGGGCTTTGTTTTTCAATCCTTTTTTTTATAGTGGTGCTCAAACAGAGGCTTTGCGGATGGTTATGGTATTTACAGTAGACGCCCGCAGGGGGAGGCCACAATGCCATGCCCCCCTGGTCCTGTAATAAGGTGCTTAAACCTAACTATCACTCTATAATTTTTCAAACGAATAATGGAAGCAGCCTTCTTTCACTTATTTTAGCCAAGCTTCTGCGTTTAGACATAAGCGGAAAAACATTTTTGCATTGTCTGTAGTGACTGCACTCACTGCATGCCCTTTTTCGATAATAAAGTGTGCTAAATAAGTGTTTTTTTTTTATGTAAAAACCGAAAAAATTCATTGCCCCCAGACTCCCGGTTGTGCCTCCCTTCCTTTGCTAAAATCCTGGATGCGACACTGTTTGAGGATGCTAAAACAATAAACTTTAGCCACACAACCCTGTCCACATGTCCCAATTATTTGGGCTTTAGGCCCACGGTTTTTGGTTCTGATTTCTGCATTTTAGGCCCACGGCTTAAATTTTTGATGGTTGTGATGCAGAAACTAGAAGCAAAAATGGTGGGTCTGAAGCCCACATTAGTTAAACATGTCACATATGGACAAGCTAAATATGGGTTGTAGGCAAAGAAAACCTGGCCATTCATTGCTTTGGGCCCCCCACTTTAAAAATGCTTCCGCCATCGCTGCATAGACGTCGACTGAAGGCTCTTCAATCTGCTTATCCTCATGCACACTGCCCCATCCTTTAGAAACCGCCTAGGCCAATGGTTTCCCATTCGTTATGAAGCCTACCCCCCTTCGGCAAGGAAAAATCATTCTTGCACCTCTTATTGCACCGTACTTTAATCACGCGCTGTTTCTGTACAGACAATTAAAAATGTATAAAAACAGTGCAAATATAACTAGGCCCACACTTATGCCTACGATTATGTACATACTAGGGACAAAACTTACAAACGTTGAATTCCTGTAAAACAAAACTAGCAGAGAACTGGGGAAAAAAGATACGCTATACATAACTTCCGTTGTATAAATTAACTCACAAAAAAGATTCTACACCCAACCTTGCCTCCAAGGCGAACTAAATCCAGATTAGGCTTACAAAGTCGGTTACTACAATATTTCACCTATTCAACTAAGCTTGCCTTATTCCCCGTATTCAAATAGAAAACAAAAAACACCTGTTAGGTCTCACATACCTGGCAGTTAACATTACCTCTCCTATTCCAAGCTACCTTCTAAAATTAGCCCAACTAGCAACTCACACATTACCCACTCTCTTCCAATTTCAAACTGAAAAAGACGCAGACATGAATAACAAAACACAAAAAACGACTGTGACATGACAGACGCTAACCAACGTCACAAACTTAGACATTTAACATAATTATATTCGATGGCACCCAGGCACATTTCAGACGTCACAGACACACAGCCAGGGAGAATCAACGATACCTTTCACCAGCGATAAAATTGGCAAATTCTTCTCGCACCCCCAGTTGGGAATTGCTGGCCTAGGCTCTAGAGTGTGTTGGCATTAACCTATCAGTATTTTCAATATCTTCTTTTTGTCAGTTGTCACTAGTAGCGTAGGCGGGCTATCCACTCTCATTTTTTTCTACTTTTTTTTCATTTTTTCGTGCTTCATTTTTTAAAATTTTTTTAACCAGTTGTCATTTCTTTCAATTAATGACTACTTAGATGGCGTAAAAGGCAAGAATGAGTTCAATATATGTGTTCTATTCTTTTTACATGTGAATATCAAAAATTTTGTCTTGAAAAGATGCATAAAAATTTTCTAGTTTCAAGTTAAATATCAATCAAACGTGTCAAACTAATGCTTAGGTCTAAGATTTGTGGAAATTTTGAACATTGTTACCTAATTAATCAGTCTTGTCTCACGCATGCACCTTCACTGGAAAGGGCGTTTGTGACGTTACAACTTCTCATTCGAATGACAAGAATAAATTGTTCATTTGTAAAGGCAGACTTCGTGGCAAAATACTTTCGTTTTGTTGCTTTATTGCTCAGCGCTTGGCAAGCTAAGACTGTAACAGTGTAAGGAGTTTTTGGAAGTTTTGCTAAAACTCGATAACGCTAAGAGATGTTGGCCTTAATGTCAGGGTGTAAATTTGTCAGCGCGAAAGAAAAGGATCTCATTTCCGAATAAGTTGTTACGAACTTGCAGTCTTGAAGAACAATTATAACATAGTACGCAATATCAACAACAGTTTAGTAAGCGGCTGACTATTATTTTACTAGTGAAATAAGTTTCTAAGCTTTGTACAGTCAGATTTACCCACAGATAGCTTCATTGAGCTGACTTAAATAAAACTAGGGCTAAAGTAGTAGTGCAGCTGTCACCGCAGTAGCAAGCCTTGGTCAGATAGATTTACTCTTGCTGCCAGTAGGGCTAGGCCACGTCAGGTATTGATTCAACTGTTCCGCCAGACTACCATAACATAAACTTTCAAGTTCCTGCAGGTGTGTTACAAAAAAAATTGCTATTACGTTATGGAATGCAGACTAGAAGATCGGGAGAATTTTAAAAGTTGTTAGATGCAGGATTTATAATGGTATACCCTTTTATTCACTGTATACATAAACGACGTGTTTAATTGCACAACTTGTAAACCCAGGCTTTTTGCCGATTATACCCGTCTTATGCTGAGTAATCGAAATTTGTCGCAATTAAATTTTATAATTGACGAAGAAATAACCACCGCGAAATGATTGGATGATTGCAAATAAATTGGCATTAAATATTGCTAAATCAGGCTTGATCTTATTAAATTCAAATAATAAAAATTGCAGTACAGTACATCCTCGTTTATCCGGCCCTCGATTATATGGCTCCTCGATTAACCGGTCGTGTGAGTTTGCTGCTGAAAGGCGAGAAAGCACTATCAAACAAACCTCCATCCTTTCGTTTTTCAGCAATAGTACTGATGAAAGTTAAACTGTTTAATAACTTATTTTGTTGAACTATGTGATTTTAAACTTTACCCAAATGTCTCTTTCGTTTAGCATTTAAATTGTTTTGTGGCTAAGCTTGTTCTCATACCAACTTCGTTTTTTTTTGTTCTTTTTTCTTAAAGTCTTTTCTTATCCAGCCAAATGCTCATCCGGTCAAGATTTTGGAAAAAGGTTGCCCAACATGACCGGATAATCGAGGATGTACTGTACTAGCTAATGCTAATCAAAACTATCAGCATGTTGCCAAATACAAAAAATGCCAAGCACTGTTTAAAAAAATGCCAAATTCATAAAAAATGCCCAAATTATGCCAAACAAAAATTTCCGTGCCAAACCACTTCAAAAAATGCCAAATTTCTGTAATTTGGCATGAAAAAATGCCCAGCTGGCAACCCTGCAACTGATGCAAGTGGCAACTGACAACTTTGTAAAAGAAGTTTTATTTCTTTCATATTGCGCTAATGTCACTCTAGTAAAGAGTCTCTGTACACAGTTTTGTCAGTGACTGCCGCTCACAGCCACAAACTTTCTAAGCACATATTACAATAATATGTTTTATCTGTCCTTATTTTACTAACTTAGTTACTAGTAGTAGTTGGTATAAGTTTGTTCTATATGTTAAGTTTGAATAGTTTATCACAGAATTGCGAGCTAGTCGAGAGAGTTGTTTAAAATTTTGGAAAAAGCATGCAATACTGTATCCCGAACTTTCAATTCTAGCGTTTCAGGTTTTGTGATTGCCGGCCACTTCTGCACCGGTTGAACGAGTGTTTAGTCAAAGTGGTTTGCTTTTTTGGCCACATCGGGCCAGGCTATCATCCGATTTGCTCTCAATGTTAGTTTATTTAAAGTGCAACAAAAACTCTGTTTAATTGTAATTTTCGCGTTTAGTGTTCAATGTTCAATAAAAAAATTTCGATTTCAACATTTTTTTTGTTTTCGATTAGGTCTCGATCTCGCAACTGTTTCGTCTCGGTCTCGACTAAAAGGTCTCGATCTCGGTCTCGAAAACATAAAAAGGTCTCGATCTCGGACTAAGCAGTCTCGACTACATCCCTGATAAGTACATTTTTGAAACATGAAAATGCTGATAAAACGTGGGAAGTTTTTGGCCCCTGAAATCAAAATCTCTGGCTACGCCTATGATGTATGATTATTGATTAGTCGTTTAGTTGTTGATTTCGTAGTTAGTTTTTATTAGCTTTGTAAAAGTTATTTTACTTCCAAGTGTGACTGTGCAATCTCTCTGCCTTCTCTTAGATGATTATCACGAGCGGTATTCAGGATTCCCGCAAAGTCTTTGAAAAGTATGGAATTCGATTTTGCGTTTTTATGCCCTGCAAAAGTGTGGAAAATAGAGGTTTTATCTGGTGCAGTTACAGTAGTAAGGAAAAACATATCAAATTTTTTCAGAGCAAAATTTAGCAAAGGCTGCTCTGTTTTGTGAATTGTGTTAGCATGTGTTGGTTTCAGTTCTTAATATCATTCATCGTTGTAAAATACAAACACAAAGCATCAGAGACTATTCACATTCTTATCAAAATTCACGTGTGGGTCATGAAATTTGCTGATGATAATACTAGTGATGTACCGATACCAAAATTTTGCCCGAGACCGATACCGAACAAAATTACCGATGCCGATCCGATCCGATTGCTATCGAATGTAATACCGGTACTCAACGTAACACTGAATTTATAAAAACTGTCACGCAATGTTGCTGCTAGCTAAAATTCGCCATGCAAAGATAGGTGTCATAAAAACATTTGGCAGAGAGTAGACTAGTGCAATAAGGGTGTGACATGGATCAAAGATTTTATACTATGTAGAAATGATATCCATAATTCCTTGGCCATACTGCTTTCAGGTATGTTTATAACTTCAGCCTACCATACACAAAATCGTATAGTCAATAAAATATTATTTTTAAAATCAAACCCTTTCTACTCGCTTTATTAGTTTTTTGAATTAGCACAAAATATACCAATATTATTGCAAATTCCGTAATTTTGAATTTTAGGTTGGTGATATGCCAAAGCAACCGATCTGAAAAAGTTAGTCTAAATGCCACATGCTATTTGGGCTTAATCTTTTAGAATGTTTTTTTGCTTACCGTAGAGCGGGTCATCGCTGTTTCGCGCTATTAGCTTTCATCAGCCGCCCTCTTTAAGATACCGGTATAGTCATCCGCAGGGATGAGTGATCCTGGTAAGATCATTCGTTCTGGAAGATGATTGTATTTTACCTGAGGCGGCTGATGAGGGCTAATAGCCCGAAACAGCGCTGTCCCGTTCTACGGCACGTTTAACTGGAGTACTTTGCACTGTTGATGATGGAGAGCTGATGATAGCCTCCGACCCAACAAGAGGAAGTCGTCATGACTAACCGTCCAGTAGGCCAGAAAGGAAATTGCTTTTTTCTAGTTTTTTTTGCATATCACCAACCCTAAATTTACAATAGTGTGAAATGCAATTGTTTGATTTTTTCTTTTTGAATATGTATTCATCACAATCAAATAATCTTACTACATTGCTGACGCAAAAGCAACTTCAAGTTTTGCAATCCCAGTAGGCAAACATTGTTAATTTTAACCACTAAACTTCAACTAATAAATTTTGCAGATAGTCTTGTGTTACTAATTTTGAAATTATTTTTGAATGTTTGTTGCTGATTACTACCATTTTCATTGTCAAATCTGCTTTAAAAGAATCGGATCGGTAATTACTGGCATTTTTAACCGATCCGATACTGATGCCGATACCCAAAAAACATCAATTATATGGATTCCCGATACCGATTCCGATTAATCGGTACATCACTAGATAATACATTACATATTGTTTTGCCTTAAAATTGTTGTTAATTGAACATTGTGGTTGCGTCTCCGATTCTTTTCAATGAGGCTTCAGCACACATAGTAAAATAATGTTTCCTTTTTTTTCCTTTGTAATCTGCTTTGACTTGTGCAGTGTGCATAGCTAGTATAAATAAATTTGAAACAGTGAACTTGAAGTTATCAGTTTTGTGAAACGGACGTTGAGACATTGTAGACGTAATATCTGAGCTGGTACAGGGCCGGATTAAGCAATGGGCAAACTGGGCAGTTGCCTCAGGCCCCGCGCATTTGCTAATCTCTTGCAGCTACAGAGCCGGCGACAGAGAAGTCGACTTAATGGGGCAAAGCTTTTATCAGGGGGGGCGAAGTCTAAAATTAAGCACAAAAGCTGTTGTCTTCAAAAGAGTGGGCTTGTTGATTGGTGGGGGCCAACCCCCTCCCCTGGCGCCTGCCCTGAGCTGCTAGAACGTGAAGTTGGTATTGTTTGTATTTTGTTGCATATTTATCCTCCTATCACGAGAAAGCGATCATAGCTCTGTACGAGCTCGCTTAGGAGTTTCCAGTCATCTGTCTTCCACACCAAGATGGGGGAATCCCGCTAGGTGCTTTTGCCAACGGCACAACCAGTAAACTTGCCGGCTTGTTCTGCACACTGTCCCTTCAATGCTGAACGTCAAGCAGGGAAGCTGTGAATACCAATTTTATAGTCATTAGTTTGACCCGATTCGGAATCAAACCCGAGTGTACAGCTCCCGAGGCGGACGCTCTTGCCACTCGGCCATCTGAGCTGCTAAGAAACAATACCAATTTCTAATTTGAGCTCAAACTACGGCCTGCGGACGTGATGTCCTTTCTTTCTTGCTCTTCACTTGATTTTGGGCGGAAAATTGGACATCACTCTTAATTGTCCCGGGCCCCGCGATATCTTAATCAGCCTCTGAGCTGGTAGTAAAACTTAAAAATGGAAGCACATGCTTATTTCTGTTATTTTTATCATTTATTGCAGCGCGTTTTTTTCATTATTTTTTTTTCGCAGATTTGTCTTTTTTTTTTCCTTTTTTCCAGCAAATTGCCATCATTCTTTCTCATTTTTTTGTTGATAGCTGGCTGGACAGTCTACGGTAGACAAGAATTTTCAATGGGGGGTTTGAAACACTTTGCCCAATTTTAACTTCACTGTTGTCACTTATGACGCGGTTGCGCAGAGATTCATACTTTCGTAAGTGAAGAGCGGAAGCTTATATCATAATTATAGTATGTCGCCTATACCACAAAACTCATCGCTAACTATTAGTATACGTAGCCTAGCGGTGCCGCGTTGTCACCCATCCTTTAAACATCATGACTCTCCCCTGAGAATTTTACATAGAAGCCGAAGGACCTAGACTAGAACATTTTTCGCTCTTAAATTAAATTCAATCGCACGACAATGACGTTACGCATACTGCGTTACTTTCACCTTCCTCATTTGAAATCACTTTCTACGTTTACGTACTACCACTGTCATTCTGGCAGAATTTTGACGAAAGAGAAAAGTAAAAGTGTTGCCCTTTCAAACCTGAAAATGCAAGCGTCGATTTGTCAGAACTGCTGAGTCAGAAGCAATTACGCGTAGTGTTTCCAGTTTCAGTACAAAAAACGTAACAAAAAAGTGCAAAAAAACAAGGATATTGCAATATTACTACTTTTTATTACAAATATGTGTCAAATTAAACTTGAATTGTTATTTAAAATGCTTTCGAAAAAACATAACACTTCTGGCATAAGTCAAAACGTAACAGTAAAAAAAAAAAACAGAATCACTTAAACTGCTTGAACGCTCGAAATCGTCCAGACAAGGCTCAACGAACCATGACGCGTTTCGACTCCAGACAAAAATAGAAAATGATAGCAAAGCCATAACAAAAGAAGTTAAGTCAAATTAGTCACGGCAGCAACAAAAGCAACCGCAGAAGAAACATATATATGCTTTATGCGACATTGCAAATAGCAGTTAAAACAAACATACACTTTCGGGTAAACATTAAACATCCAAAATTCACACAAACAACAAAAATTAAACCAATAACGTGTAAAGTTTACCAAAAAGTGTCAAAATCAAAAGTGCTAAATAGATAAAAACCTGTTCGTAAATTGGCCAAGATTTTGGCCCCTTACCAACAAAATTTCAATATCGACCCCCCGGGTCTGAGTCGATATTATTATTACGCATCAACAGTACAAACAAAATGTCAAAAAACATTTCCGAAACTCGACCTCCAAATATCAGCAGAATTGCCAAACCCAAAACCGCTGTTTTTCGCCAAAATCACGTTTTTACGTGAACATAGTTTGGCCCCTCGCCAACGGAGTTGTAACATCGACCCTCCGGGTCTGAGTCGATATTATGATTACACATCAACAGTACAAACAAAATGTCAAAAAACATTTGCGAAACTCGACCTCCAAATATCAGCAGAATTGCCAAACCCAAAACCGCTGTTTTTCGCCAAAATCACGTTTTTACGTGAACATAGTTTGGTCCCTCGCCAACGGAGTTGTAACATCGACCCCCCGGGTCTGAGTCGATATTATGATTACACATCAACAGTACAAACAAAATGTCAAAAAACATTTGCGAAACTCGACCTCCAAATATCAGCAGAATTGCCAAACACAAAACTGCTGTTTTTCGCCAAAATCACGTTTTTACGTGAACATAGTTTGGTCCCTCGCCAACGGAGTTGTAACATCGACCCCCCGGGTCTGAGTCGATATTATGATTACACATCAACAGTACAAACAAAATGTCAAAAAACATTTGCGAAACTCGACCTCCAAATATCAGCAGAATTGCCAAACACAAAACTGCTGTTTTTCGCAAAAATCACGTTTTTACGTGAACATAGTTTGGCCCCTCGCCAACGGAGTTGTAACATCGACCCTCCGGGTCTGAGTCGATATTATGATTACACATCCATAGTACAAACAAAATGTCAAAAAACATTTGCGAAACTCGACCTCCAAATATCAGCAGAATTGCCAAACACAAAACTGCTGTTTTTCGCAAAAATCACGTTTTTACGTGAACATAGTTTGGCCCCTCGCCAACGGAGTTGTAACATCGACCCTCCGGGTCTGAGTCGATATTAGCCTTGGGCTAGCCTAAGGGTTAAACAGGTAAACTGGGCCTAGCCTGGGGGTTAAACAGGTAATTGCTTCCCTCCAAAAAATTTTTTTCAAGAACCAACATTGATATAAGCAACGCATATAAACCTTGATAAAATATTTAATATGCACTCGATATGAAAGGGGCAGTTTCTCCTGTCTTGAAAACTGAAGACAGTAAAGCATGAGAACAAACTGCCCTCCCTACCGAAACATTTTTCAATTACACTAATATATGCGCTAGAGGAATCTCTAATCATGTGATTAAGGTCAAAAACAGCGTCGATATTATCCAAGTATTTTTCACCCAAATCACAGCGTCGATAACATGATATTCTCTCAAGCACATAATCGGGGTGTTTGGGAAACAGAGCACTCCAGCTCCTTAGACAGTTACGGTGCATAAAACGATTTTGCTCCCTCTCTTCCCGTTCCGCCTCTGGGCCTCTTTAAATCTTTCGTGGGTCTGGTCTTCCTTAACAGTATTTTTATTTTCAGCATTTAGGTAGGACAGTGTCAATATAAGTTTTTATATTTTAATAATTTTTAACTAACCGACCGGTTATAGCGCAGTGTTGAAGATGTCGCTATCGATGCGAAAGGTCTGAGGTTCAATTCCCAGGCAGGTCAAATCGGACACGGTGTAACCAACGGCTCGCCGCCGCTGCGACGATTCTTCGGAGCTGTGTTGTCCAGGCGCTAAGCCACGGGGTCGGGACTCGCCACTCGCTACCACCCTTCGGTGCTACAGCGAGTTAATGAAACGAGTAGGCCTACAGTGAAGATTTGATTTTTTTTTTAATTTTGTGTGCGGCCATAGCTACTGCAGATGCACCGTATTTAAGGAAGCTCCTGCTTACCAGCTGCTTCACAGCAGCATCAATGACAAAAATGTAGTTCAAGCAAAACACATCAGAAAAGTTGAAATACTGGCATTGTTGCATTGCATGGTAATAAAAGTTTCTCCAAATTAAATTAGAAAGTTGGAACGAACGGAAAAACATGACAGCAGTTTCCGCAAGCTCCGCACGAAGAAAAGTCGGTTCGTTACAAAAAAGAAAGGTTTCACTTTTTCTGCAATCGTCAACGTCAAGCGCACCGCACCAGCAAAGTTTGACTACCGGTAGACCTATTATTGCATCACAATGAAAGTTTTTCAAGTTTTTATAAGCACGTTCGATAGCATAGAAAAACATAAGAGCAATTTCGGCTATCTCCAGGGTTGGATATCGATAATGAAAAAGTAGAGAATAATTCGATATCCGATACCTCAAAAAAAAGTAGCGAATTCCTGCATTCGATAACAAAAATAAAAAGTAGAGAATATCGATCAATCGATAACGTCGAATCGATACTTTTTTCTGACTCAGTTGATAGCGACAGAGTCAACATAATATTTTGATGCTAATGAGGGGGGGGGCTTCAGGATAGGCCAAGTGGATAATGTCGGTATCGAAGGCATAGCATATTATGATGGGCAGTTTAAAACAGGAATACCGGAAGGCTTACTCACTTTTTCCATTCCACTATAAAAAAGATCAAATATCACTTTATCTCGTTAATACTTTCTACCTTTGATTTTGGCCTACTTCAGATGTTGTTGACTATAAACCATAAACACAAAATTTTTCCTGCCACTACCAGATGCAATCTTTCAAATTAAAAAGCTGGTGAACAAAAATTCAAAAACCACTTCATTAGCCTCACAACTGCATTGGACTGCTTGCCCCTGGCCTGCGATACCAAGTGACCAAACGTTTCGCATACGTTTTCTCGTGATATATTTTGGAATCAAATAAAAAATGACAATGCATACGCAATTTTCCGCTCTCTCACTGTTTTTATGCCGATGTAAAGTAAAATATTTATTTGCAAACACCACAAAAAACAGATAAAGTACTAAAAATAACAAAACAAGGAAAATTTTAAAAGAACTTATTCAAAAAAAAGTATCGATTAATTAATATCGATTTACCACGCAAAAAGGTAAGGAAAAGCCCCAATCGAAAATGAAAAAAAAAAAGTACGCAAAAGTAGAGAATATCGATATCGGTTATCGATTTCTAATCGATATTTCCAACCCTGGCTATCTCTGCATGAAAAAACGCGGTTCGTTCCCAAGTAAAAGGTTTTCTTTTCTTTTAAAATCCTCAATGGGGGGAGGGTTTGACCCCCGAACCCCCCCCCCCCCCGTGCGTACGCCAATAAACGAGTCAAATCTGAAATTTCGTTGGCGAGGGGCCAAACTATGTTTACGTAAAAACGTGATTTTTGCGAAAAACAGCAGTTTTGGGTTTGGCAATTCTGCTGATATTTGGAGGTCGAGTTTCGCAAATGTTTTTTGACATTTTGTTTGTACTGTTGATGTGTAATCATAATATCGACTCATACCCGGGGGGTCGATGTTACAACTCCGTTGGCGAGGGGCCAAACTATGTTCACGTAAAAACGTGATTTTGGCGAAAAACAGCAGTTTTGTGTTTGGCAATTCTGCTGATATTTGGAGGTCGAGTTTCGCAAATGTTTTTTGACATTTTGTTTGTACTGTTGATGCGTAATAATAATATCGACTCAGACCCGGGGGGTCGATATTAAAACTCCGTTAGCGAGGGGCCAAACTATGTTCACGTAAAAACGTGATTTTGGTGAAAAACAGCAGTTTTGGGTTTGGCAATTCTGCTGATATTTGGAGGTCGAGTTTCGCAAATGTTTTTTGACATTTTGTTTGTACTGTTGATGTGTAATCATAATATCGACTCAGACCCGGGGGGTCGATGTTACAACTTCGTTGGCGAGGGGCCAAACTATGTTCACGTAAAAACGTGATTTTTGCGAAAAACAGCAGTTTTGGGTTTGGCAATTCTGCTGATATTTGGAGGTCGAGTTTCGCAAATGTTTTTTGACATTTTGTTTGTACTGTTGATGTGTAATCATAATATCGACTCAGACCCGGGGGGTCGATGTTACAACTCCGTTGGCGAGGGGCCAAACTATGTTCACGTAAAAACGTGATTTTTGCGAAAAACAGCAGTTTTGGGTTTGGCAATTCTGCTGATATTTGGAGGTCGAGTTTCGCAAATGTTTTTTGACATTTTGTTTGTACTGTTGATGCGTAATCATAATATCGACTCAGACCCGGGGGGTCGATGTTACAACTCCGTTGGCGAGGGGCCAAACTATGTTCACATAAAAACGTGATTTTGGCGAAAAACAGCAGTTTTGTGTTTGGCAATTCTGCTGATATTTGGAGGTCGAGTTTCGCAAATGTTTTTTGACATTTTGTTTGTACTGTTGATGTGTAATCATAATATCGACTCAGACCCGGGGGGTCGATGTTACAACTCCGTTGGCGAGGGGCCAAACTATGTTCACATAAAAACGTGATTTTGGCGAAAAACAGCAGTTTTGTGTTTGGCAATTCTGCTGATATTTGGAGGTCGAGTTTCGCAAATGTTTTTTGACATTTTGTTTGTACTGTTGATGTGTAATCATAATATCGACTCAGACCCGGAGGGTCGATGTTACAACTCCGTTGGCGAGGGGCCAAACTATGTTCACGTAAAAACGTGATTTTTGCGAAAAACAGCGGTTTTGGGTTTGGCAATTCTGCTGATATTTGGAGGTCGAGTTTCGGAAATGTTTTTTGACATTTTGTTTGTACTGTTGATGCGTAATAATAATATCGACTCAGACCCGGGGGGTCGATATTGAAATTTTGTTGGTAAGGGGCCAAAATCTTGGCCAATTTACGAACAGGTTTTTATCTATTTAGCAGTTTTGATTTTGACACTTTTTGGTAAACTTTACACGTTATTGGTTTAATTTTTGTTGTTTGTGTGAATTTTGGATGTTTAATGTTTACCCGAAAGTGTATGTTTGTTTTAACTGCTATTTGCAATGTCGCATAAAGCATATATATGTTTCTTCTGCGGTTGCTTTTGTTGCTGCCGTGACTAATTTGACTTAACTTCTTTTGTTATGGCTTTGCTATCATTTTCTATTTTTGTCTGGAGTCGAAACGCGTCATGGTTCGTTGAGCCTTGTCTGGACGATTTCGAGCGTTCAAGCAGTTTAAGTGATTCTGTTTTTTTTTTACTGTTACGTTTTGACTTATGCCAGAAGTGTTATGTTTTTTCGAAAGCATTTTAAATAACAATTCAAGTTTAATTTGACACATATTTGTAATAAAAAGTAGTAATATTGCAATATCCTTGTTTTTTTGCACTTTTTTGTTACGTTTTTTGTACTGAAACTGGAAACACTACGCGTGATTGCTTCTGACTCAGCAGTTCTGACAAATCGACGCTTGCATTTTCAGGTTTGAAAGGGCAACACTTTTACTTTTCTCTTTCGTCGAAATTCTGCCAGATGGACAGTGGTGTTTACGTAACCTTCAAGTACGACGAGACGTGATCGGTGAGGTGTGACCAGCTACTACTTAATGTACACGCTGGCTTTCTTCGATATTCCCCTTTGCCCTATTGCAACGTAATTGCTCAAACATTTTGACGCAAGAGACTGAATTAAGCGTATAGTCTAAACCAAACGTTGCACAGCGTTTCCGAAACATTTTGACGTAAAAGTTGCTGTTCTTCAACTTGTCAGTTTAGTTTAGAAAGTCTGCGTAAAGGATTAGTAACCGCATTGGAGAAAAAAATAAATTTTGGCTAACAAATCGATCGACTGGATTAAAAAAGCGATGAAGCAGTAGCAAAGTTTTAATATGATTGTTTTCAGTGAAGAATTGTGACAATTCAGTAGAGTGTTGCCCAGTTAAGAAGTTTGGAAATTTGAAATTTTGTCAGTACCGATGCAATGAAGAACAAGGCGAGTGCAACTTCCATGACATCATTAGATGCATCAAGCACTCAAAATGGCGACGTCACTGCTAAGATAAATGGCAGACCGAAACCTCCATTTTGCGGATTCGGGATCTTTTGTGGAATAATGGCTGGGGTTGTCTATTCTTTTAATACTTTGTTAGTAAAGATGATCGAGTCTACAGAAGCTTTTCAATTGTCAGCATCTCGATGCATCGTGCAATGCTTGCTGCTCATTCCTTACGCTACATACAATTGGAAAAAAAATTCGGTGGATATTATTGGTTCTCCAAAAATGTTTAAATTTCTCATCCTTCGAGCTTTCACCGGATCGACAGGATCAATTTTAATTTATCAATCCATTCAACGGATTTCAATAGGAGACGCTGTCACACTTCAATTTACATCAGTAGTTTTTGCCGCCATGTTGGCCTGTATTTTTCTTAAAGAACATTTATCTATTTTGGAAGGTGTTATGATTCTGTTGACAATCCTTGGTGTGACGTTAATTTCAAGACCAACGTTTATTTTCGGAGGAAGCGACAAGTACGATGCTGCAACATTACTGGGAGGGGTTTTATTCGGTCTTGCTTCCGGATTTTTAAACGGAAGTACTATGGTAGTGTTGAGAGTATTAGGAAAGCAAAAATTGGATCCATCTTTGAACATATTGTATTATTCCTTGGTTGGCACAGTTACATCATCCATTATGGTAGTTGCTACTGGTTCTTTTAGTTTTCCATGCCTCCACGAGCTTCCGTACATAGTATTACTTGGAATCACAGGTATTGTGGGACAAATCTTTCTGACTTTAGGCTTGCAATATGAAAGAGCTGCAGTATTTCCAGCCATTCGCTCGTTGCAAATTGTTTTTGTCTACATTTTGCAGGTTAGTGCAAAAAATATTGAGAAATTTCATTTAAATGTTCGCAATTATCAAAATTAGTAAGTTCGTGCCGGTAACTTTTATTTCAAGCAGTGGCACACATGGTTCTTCACTCGCGTAGTAGCGCGGTTGCTCGAGTTTGTCGGTGGTAGAATGCTGCTTGTACATGATCGACTTTTGACTTCAGCAACAAAACCGCGGTTACTTATGATGCGCCGTTTGCGCGTGATACAATTCGTCCGATATATTATAAGTCGAACATTTTCCGTATGTAACTTATATCGTTATGGTCTAAATAAGTCGATAAAGCATGTATCACAAATGCGCCGTTTGGAAAAAACGATTTTGTGTTTTTTGGTCCGACCAAGTTATATCGGACAAATTATAGTCTAATAAATAAGCTCACGAAACATGCTGGTTCACAAAACGTATAGCTTATTTCCAAATGGCGCCCCATAGTCACTGTTCTTCTGAACGCTTTAAAACTGCCCAACACGTGAAACGCCGATTTTCTATCAAGGGTATAGCAAAGGATAGACCCTCGGCCTCAGAGTTGCTTGTAATCGATCTACAGTCGATGCTCGGTCAAACGACTATAGAAATTACTACGAGATTATAAGCAATTTTCATTGATATGCAGATAACGATTCTTCAAGATCAGCTTTCCTTGTTGAGTGCTGTCGGATCTTCTTGCATCTTTATCAGTGTCGTTGGGTTTTCATCACAAAAGTTATATCGGGCTGTTAAAGCCGAGAAGAAATCATGAATGGAGATAAGATTTCTACACTGAAGCGAGAAATACCTCACAACCCAAATAAATCTGTGAACGAAAACGTTTTGACACTATCCTTCGTTATCATCACAAACATTTCTTTGCAAAGATGATTTTTAGCGAGATATGCTCTCTGGCGTCATCTCGTATTTGTGAAGCATGGCACATTTCAACTTTCAATATTGCAATTCACTAAGTTTATACTGTATCTTAAAGTTGATGAAAATGATGCGTCATTTTCGGGTACTCTGAGCTAGTGTAAAACTCTCACTGTTTCACCTAACTTTTGTGACTGATATAGCAGCTTCTGCGACTTAATAATAAAAAAGGAAACTCTACTATTTCAAAAATGAGGCTCTCCAGTCTCCACCCAAACTCATTGTCGTAGCACCATTGGGTTGAGAAAGATATTTCCTTGCATATTATAAAAATAATGGTAGTCGCCACTGCCGCGCTGCGTGGAGTTGTCAACGTTGTTTTGTAGTGAATTTACCAACGTTGTTTTGTAGTGAATTTTCGTTTTTTGTAATGAACCGCGAAACTTTAAGCAGGCTTTCTTTCTTCAGTTAATGTGCTGTCTTTCTGTCTTCTATTTTGTCGTGACTTTAAATTTTCACGTGATCCGTCATGTTATCATGTCTTTTGATAGAAAGTCATAGTCGGTCTGAAATTGCCTTTTTTTTTTCTTTCAATGCAATTCTACAATCATTACATCAACCATTATTACAACAATACCAAATTCAGTCAGAACGGTATTAGTGACTGTAATCCAAGCCAGCGCGTTATATTATGACGTCATTAAACTCTTGCCCCTTGTTGCCCTCCCGGCAAAATTAATCTGGTTACGCCACTGTTCAAACGTCTATTGTTACAGCAGAATGCGTGCAAATCAATTTACTGCTCCGACAGATTCCGTGATTTCGTCATACGGAATTTCGGCGAAGGAAATATGTGTATGCCAGGTAGTAGTCGATTATATGCTTGACCACCTGTTAGAGGTAAGAGTTATTGCTTGGCTGGTCAAGTGTTTGCAGCAATGTGCTAAGCAAAGAGACACTCATTATTTGCTTGAGACTCTCCAACCTGAGATCAAACCACACCTACAGCTCTGACTCTGCAGCACGTCCAATTGAATTTTAATTCAAAGTTTTGTAACCGTTAGTAGTGCTATAAAGAGCTAAAAATATTTTTGGCCAAGTCTCACAAACAGGGAAATTTTGAGCTCTTTACCATTTGCTCTCTAGCACGGTTTATTGGAGTTTGCTCCCGAATTTTGTTACCGTTAGTAGGGGCAAAGGAATTAAAATTTTTCCTGGTTTGTAAGATTTGAGAATGGATAGATTTGACTAAAGAAAATTTTAGCTCTTTAGCCACTAGTAACAGTTACAAAATTCAGAAGCAAACTCCAACAAACAGTGCCAAAGAGCAAATAGTAAAGAGCTCAAAATTTCTCTGTTTGTGCGACTTGGCCGAAGATATTTTTAGCTCTTTATAGCACTACTAACGGTTACAAAACTTAGAAGTAAAATTCAATTAGACGTGCTGCAGAGTCAGAGCTGTAGGTGTGGTTTGATCTCAGGTTGGAGAGTCTCAAGCAAATGATGTTATCACGCTAGGCTAACTATTTCAGAAACTTGTTCCTCCGGTCAAAGACTAGTCTTTGGTAGGATTTACGTTTTTCTTGTTTTGTCAAGCATATTTTCACCAGCATTCGTAATGCGTCACAAGACAAAAAAGCTCTTTCAACTGACTAAGTCTTCAGAACACTTTTTTGTCCTCTTCTCCTATATCTGACAAATCGGTTTTTGCATTTTTTGCGGTACACGTTTGTCAATGAGAATATTTCTTTAAAGTTGCAACGGTAAACGACTCTTCCTGGCAGGTTAGGTTTGTATACATAGTGTTTGGCTATAATTTTAACATGAGCAAAGGCGTTTTGCTGTGAAAATTTTTTGAAGCCAAATGTCAGATACCTTGGGGTTTTTTTCGAGACATGAAATTATCAAAATTGCAACTTCAATTGGCACATACAAAAACTACACCATTTATGCTACCAGTAATCTGAAAGCTAAATGCAAAATAAGGAAACCACAATAAAATTTACCAATCAAAGCTAACAATTTAATCAGTTGCCAATCTGTTTTTTATTTTCTTTATTTTGTTGCATATTTATCCACCTATCACGAAAAAGCGATATAACGAGCCCGCTCAGGAGTTGCCATGCAGCCATTTGTTTACCACACCAAGATGGGGGAATCCCGCTAGGTGCCTTTCCCAACGGCACAACAAGTAAACCTACCGACTTGATCTTCACACTGTCTCTTTAATGCTGAGCGTCAAGCAAGAAAGCTGTGAATACCAATTTTAAAGTCATTAATTTGACCCGACTCGGAAACAAACCCTAGTTTACAGCTCTTGAGCTAAACGCTCTTACCTCTCGGCCATCTGAGCAGTCTAATTAATACAGTACGTTAGTAGTCTATTGATAAAAACAAAGCAACACAGACTGCTAAAATTTGCTAAAGAAGTTCATAAAGTCACCCTATTGAATCTAAGTGCCTTTCACAATTAATGAACTAGCGAACAGCCAAAAAGAGTAGGCTATCAGGAATACGCACAGAAGAAGGTAAGCTTCCATCAGGCCTTCATAAAATTTCTGCAAATAATTTAACTTCTGCCAAAACCTTCAATTAACACAATTTTACCTGGCAAACCGTTTACCGGTACCGCTGTACATTAATAACCATAAGGTAGGCAGTGACTAGGCTAAACAATCTTTGAACTTACGGAAAACAACTAGACTAGTTGAATCAGCTTTAGCAGTTAAAATCAACCTAAGATGTTGCAAAATACCGTGTTGTCTATTTTTAAATATGAAATCCTGATTTTCGTTCTTATTCTCGAGACTGCTACACCTTTAACTTAACGACATTCTAGCAGACTAGCCTCTTCAAAACTCTGAACTGTAGGTTTGACGCTTTCCTGTTTCTTAGGCTAAGTCAACAGGATAAATGCCATTCAATTTGTCTTAGTCTGATTAAAAGCGCCTGGTTCAAGTTCGTAATTCTCTCTTGCACCTGTAACGTACATTCAACTCCTTTTTTTGTGATTTTTTAAAGTTTTATGACCAATTTTGTCCGAAAATAATGCATTTGGCGTGAAAAATGCATGCAAAATGTCGGCAGCGTGGCGTAGTGGTTCGGAGCTTCGTTTTTACGACGACCATGATCGCAAGGTTGATGGTTCACCTCCCAACCTAGTCTCGTTGTTGCGTCCTTGGAAAAGATGCTTCACGATGATTATCTCTGCTTGGTGGAATCTGGCAAGCAGCAAATTAAAGAAGTCAGAAGCAAAATTCAACCGGAAAACTTGGAAACAAAGGCAACTCTTAAGCGAGTCTGGATTCGTCCTACGCATAGCGCCTCCGTCGCTTTCTCGTGATAGGAGGATAAAGATGAAGAAATCAATCAATCAAAAGGTCTAGGCATCTCGGTTTTTCTTCATATGCACCAGAGCGGAACGGAGTGAACGACGTTTTGCTGTGACGTAATAAATCAAACAAGAGTTTCTATTCATTAGGTATATAGTCTTTGTTCCGGTAATAATCGAAGACGGAGGCTAATGCAAGAACTCCAACTTTTTTTATTGACGTTTCGCTCAGCAATTCACGCCGAGCTTCTTCAGAATAACAGGTGCCAGAGTGGAAACGTCATTAAAAAAACTTGGAGTTCTTGTATTAGCCTCTGTCTTTGATTATTACCGGAAGAACAAGTTTCTGAAATAGTTAGCCTAGCCTGCTATGCCCAGTAAACAAAATTCCAAAAAAAAAACGTTTCCTACTATGCAGTGTTTATTGTTAGCACGTTGCTGCAAAATGTTTACTTTCAAACACTTGACCAGTGTTGCCAACTTAGTGAGGCAAGAATCCGCTAAATCATGCTTGAAATTCCGCTAAAGCATGGTTGAAATCCGCTAAAAAATTTACTCTACCTTCAGCAATGTTAGTCATGACTTTCGAAACGATTGGTTGCATGTAGGTCTAGAAGTTAATGGTCTTCAACTTTTTTTGCACAATCGCCCCTTTTGGAAAATGTGGCAATAAATGGCCCCCCTGACAGCCTGAGAGCGTTCATGTAATTTTTCCACTAAATTCAGGTGAAGACCAAAAAAATGGCTTTCTCATCTGCAGAGCTCCATTTTTGCTCTAAATTCAAGTGCAGACCAGAAAAAAGGTCTTCACGTCCGCAGAGTTTCTTTCGGAAGATCATTAGATTATGTTGTTAGCAATTCTGAAATCGCATTCTGAGAAATAAAATCGCCCCCCGATTTCAACAATTGTTAGAATCACCCCTTTGAAGGCCGAAATCGCCCCCGCTGAAGAACCATGGTCTAGATGGTAGCATTAGGGCATTAAGACACAGTCTCTAGAGAGACTGTGTGTAAGATAAAGTTAGCACAACAAGGCTATAGCTTAGTAAACTACGACTTACTGGTATACCGGTATTTCTAAAGCATTCATTGATTTAGTTATACGTAGAAGCACACTAAGTTCATAAGTCTTTGATGTAAAAGTGTGATGAGGTAAATGGCCTACTAACTACAGTAGCTGACAACTAATTGCTAGTCTACTATACCCGCTACAACACAACAAAAAATGTTAAAAGCTACTAGCTAATCTCGCAATGCAAACAGAGCACCGACCCGGTACTGTGTTCACTATACTGGGCAAGTTGCAGATCCAACTTCCAATGCCACAGCACTGAATTAGCTACTGAATTGCAAGAAGCAACTTTTTTAATTACTAAGTGGCTTTGAAGAATATCGAGCCGTTTTATATCACAATCAGTACCACGGACTCGTGGACTTTGGTTAATATTTCATTGTAAAATGTTTTTGTAAATCCGCGAATTTGAAAAAAATCCACCAACACTTGCATAGAAATTCGCTAAAAAATCCGCTGTCCGCCAAATGCAAAAATTTTCCGCCAAGTAGAAGTAAAATCCGCCAAATCTAGCGGATTTTTCGCTAAATTGGCAACACTGCATTTGACCAGCCAAGCGATAACTCTTAACTCTAACAGGCGGTCAAGCATAAAATCGAGTACTACCTGGCATACGCATATTTCTTTCGCCGAAATTCCGTATGACGTAACACGGAATCTGTCGGAGCAGTAAATTGATTCGCACGCATTCTGCTGTAACAATAGACGTTTAAAAAGTACAAAATATAATCTTGATTGTAAACCGGATACACCCTTGATTTGTAGTTGTTTCAATGAAGCAAGATGTAATGCTATTTTCTGTATTTTTGCTCCGTATAATTGTTAACAACTTTATTATCGTACCACGCATAAATTTATATCTCATTTTAGGCTGATGTTGAATTATTATCAATAAAAAAATTTATTTAAACAAAATTCCATTACTAAAACCTAAGGAATTGCAGTAAATATTCAATTATTCGTTGTAGTAGGTGCCACAGCGAGGTTCGAAACACTTATCCACGAATTGTCTTTTCCTGCTGCAGTTACTCTTCGATCTTTCTAGCAATTTGGCTTGTATGTCATGAAGTTTTTATAAGCGGGGCAAACGTGGAAACACGGATTTACATTTAGACGCTGTTCAATCAAGCCTGAAATGCTAAAGTCTACAACCCCCATTTGTGTGTTGCCCTTGCCATACTGAAAATGCTAAAATTATATTCCACTTTTCGTCTAGACCTGTAGACGTCTATCGATACCATCTTGCTTCAGACATATACTTTTGCAGTTTGGGTTTATAAGGTACGATCAAAGCCACCCCTGTTGATTATCTTATCAAAAACTTATTTTTCCTTAGACCACTGCCGTTTTTTCACAAAACCTAGCAACTACAAATTTTTCAAAAAAATTTTTTTGCAGTTTTCGAATTGAAATTTGATGTTTTATCATGTGTCCAAAAATCAAAGTGCTAACTTGCTTAGTTATGCTAATATGGATACCTAACAACTACACGCAAAAAAATTTTTGCCAACTTTTTACCGATTATTTTTTTCAAAACCTAACAACTACATTTCAATTGTTAAGGCATGTTATGACGTCATATAATTGTTTGTTTTCTTCCGAGTACTGTAAGTTGAAACAAGGTGACTGAACCCAAGTCCGGACTGAGACGCCTGTTACGTCATAATCCCATTTGTAGTTGTGAGGTTATGAAAAAAAATTGTTATTTTTTAAACGAAGAATTTTTTTTTAACTTAGCAAGTCAATTTTTTCAAAAACTGATCGATACTTTTTTTATAAATCAATTTTCATTCATGCCTTTAACATGACTCACTCTGAAAAAGAAATAGAAAATTTTACAATCAGGATTTTGTGCTAGCTTAAAAAAACATAAAACCTTCATTATCTCGAAAACTTGGCAATAGTAGTTGTTAGGTTTTGTGAAAAAACGGCAGACCAGCTGCAGTCAAGTCACAGATCAAGCATAGGCACTGGGCAAGCAAGCCTACACTCATCTCGTTTCCACTGATTAAGAGTACCGGTAGTTTATTAACAGATGAATGCAAAAAAAAAAAAACTTTGTAAAACAATTGCTTTCTATGTATTTCCAGCTTCAAACAATACTTTTTCAGAGGAGGTATGTTCTAACTTTACACCAGTACCAGTGCGTCAAATTTGAGATTCTGTAATTCGTGACCTACCAGTACCACCCCATGGGTTTGTTTATTGTTAGTTTTTCAAAGGCACACAAAATACAATATTACACACATGCACCTTAAGGAAAAATGTGACAAAGCCCGAAGGCTTGAAACATACCAATACATCAGCGAGAAAAATAAGCACGTAACATAAACATTGACACGGTCACAAAACCTTTCCAACAAAAGTAAAGAGGCCAGTATGATGTGATATAGGCCTACTCATTATCATAGAAAAAGAAAAAGCACAAAAAAGATCACAAAAACCATTTACAAATATACAAGAACATGCAACATTATGCACGCACCTAACAATTTTTAATTTAGCTTAGTGTATTATAAATTAGCTTGTATGTTAGATTCTGTTGTACAAAATAAAACATCAAATTGTATTGAAAAGTACCACGAAAATTTGCGTTGAAGTCAAAAAGATTAAACTGACTAGGAGTCAGTTTTAGTTAATAACATTTTTTTCAATGATGTATTGAAAGAAGCGATATTTTGCACTTTTCTAACTGTACTTGGAGTTAAATTCGATGTTTTAACTCCACTGAAGAAGAAGACAGTTGGGTAATTGATTTTGAAAAGTAGGAGAAATGGTAAGAGTCACTATTACGTGTTGCAATACCATGAACTTGATGGTTGTTTTCAGAGGTGGGCACTGGGCACGGTACTTTTTTAAAGTACCTTCGGTACCGGTACTCGGTACTTTGTTACAAGTACCGGCCGGTACCGGTACTCGGTACTTGAAATTAAAAGTACCGCGGTACTTTTGTTGGTACTTTTATAAAAAGTTTCAAAAAGAAAGTACTGCCCTATATTTTGTTGAAATTTAATTAAAACTGTACGGTTTCATAATAATTAGGCCTGTAGCTATTAGTTAGCTAAATATCTAATTACTCAATATGGTAGTGTTACCGGTAGTACCGGTACTTGGTACGGCACAATTCACATCAAATTGTATTGTTCTACGCTACAAACCACCTTAGAATCACCAGCAGTGTTGCCAACTTATTATGACAAAAATCCGCTAAATGAGACTTCAAAATCCGCTAATCGTATGGTTGAAATCCGCTAAAAAATCCGCTAACATTCAAATTCACTAAAAGTGCTGAATTTATTTTGTTGGTCACCAAATATTTAAAACAGTCACGACGAAGAGCATACCAGCAAGAATTTTTTCACTCTTGCTGTACAGATAGAAAAATTGCAAGAACTTTTAAACGTGAAAAGCATAAATTAATGGGCAATATTGAATCATGATTGAACCAACATACTAGTAGAAACCAAAAACAATGAAAGAACAGCCACTATAACCATAAACACAACAATTCTCAAGAATGCATCAACTCTGAAGTCGGTAAACGCCGATACAATTCTCACAGGTTTAAAAAGGCCTATCAACATTTTCGCAGAAATCCGCTAAAAAATCCGCTGTCCGCCAAATCTAAAGATTTTCCGCCAAACAGAAGCAAAATCCGACAAATCTAGCGGATTTTCCGCTAAGTTGGCAACACTGTAGGCAACTGGCAGCTTCAACTTCCAATGCCACAGCTGTTAGTTGGCTACTCGCAAGCAGCAACACATTTATATCAAAGTCCGCACCACGGACTCACGGACTTTGGTTAATATTTCATTGCAAAGTTTTTTTTCAAAAATCCGCGATTTTAAAAAAAATTCACCAAAACTTGCATAGAAATCCGCTAAAAAATCCGCTGTCCGTCAAATGCAAAATTTTTCCGCTAAGCAGAAGCAAAATCCTTTTCCGCTAAATTGGCAACACTGATCACCAGAATGTACGCGATTGCATCGCCTAGTAACCAACTTGAACAATCACGTGACAAGTTTTTTTGTATTTATTGAACCGTTGAAAAACTTTTTAAAAATTTTGGAAGGAAAACGCATCTAAAAGAAATGATTTGGTACTGACGTAATGTTTACGATAGTATCTTAATCAATCAGACACGCTTGAGCGCTTGAAAAAAAACATTCCCGTGCTACGTCACTTCGTTTTGATAGCGGATTTTATAGCCTTCGCTGTGGGATTTAAATTGTATAGCTCAAAATCCTTTTTAAAAGTTTTACTTGAAACTATACCCATGTGACGGATATCGAAAAAAAAACTTTTTGTATTTATGGCACAACCGAAGAAAAGTCTATTTTGCAGTTTTGCGCGTCAAAGACATATCAAAGTATAAATGTACCGATATTATTATGCATCAGTACTGTACAACATAAATTGGAGGAGACTCGACCTCCTTTGACCATTTGGATGTGCCATTGCATCAAGCCGTGAAATTACCAGCTGTGTTGTTCAGTGCAGCCATCAATCCTTGGAATAGGAATGGTATGGATCGTATCAGACTTATGTTTTGGGTAGAAACTGACTCGAAGAGCAAAAGCTCACTTCGCAGTTTTCGTTGATGTAGGTCTATTGCTGAGTGTTTGTTGAATATTTTTGAATAATAGAATCTCTTTTTAATATCATTTTGCTCAATATTGTTATCGGTGCACAGTGCAGAACATTGAACAAAATGGATGGCAAATGGTAGAAAAAATGATAAACCCTTCCAATAATAAACAATGTGGTCTATTTATTATTGGAAGGGTTTATCATTTTTTCTACAATGTGGGCTATGTAGGTCTGTAGGTCTATTGCTGAGTGTTTGTTGAATATTTTTGAATAATATAATCTCTTTTTAATATCATTTTGCTCAATATTGTTATCGGTGCACAGTGCAGAACATTGAACAAAATGGATGGCAAATGGTAGAAAAAATGATAAACCCTTCCAATAATAAACAATGTTATAGTTCAAGACTTCTAAGCAAACGAACGTTTTTCAGGCAGCAGAACTGGCTGACAAAACTTGAATGAAATGTATAGTCTAGTGCAGTGGTTCCCAATTCGATTTAAAGCCCGCACCCCTTCGGCAAGGAAAAATCATTCTCGTACCCCTTGCACAGTACATAACTCACGCTTGTTTCTGTACAGACAGTTGACGCAACAAGAAATTTTAAAAGGGGGGAGGGGAGCTATAGTTTCCATTTTTTTTAAGCGTATATTTTTCGGCAGAACAAATTTGAAGCTGATTGAGAAACAAGAAAAGCTGTAGGGAGGTCCGCCGGCATGCTCCCCCGGGAAAATCTTGAAAATTTACATGCTGTAATGGCTATTTTAGAGCTTTTTGAACAATTTTCACGCAAATTTTGTTTAAATTTTTTCACCCTAATTCTGAGCACTTCGCCAAATATGATGCATTTTGTTCGCTCATTTTCAATTATGTGTGCTTAAGGCGTAAGGCTTATTGCTACCAAAAAGGTTTAAAGTTATGGAAAAGTTGTATGCATCAAAAGCATTTTTGAAAATGACTGGAGGGAGGATGCATACCCCTCATCCTACCCCCCTGTACCCGCCCCTGGCCATCAGCTACAGAAACTATCAAAAGAGTCTGGGATATAATGAAAAAGAACAAAATTAATGGTGCCACTTGGCACCATTAATTTTGTTCTTTTTCACTAAGAGGCAGAATCAAAAGGGGGGGGGGGAGCATGGCCCAATCGCACACAGACATGTTTCAGACGTCACAAACACAGAGCTAGCGAGAATCAACGATACCGTTCATCAGCGCTAAAACTGGCAAGTTCTTCTCGCATCCCCAGAAATCTTTTCTCGGACCCCCAGGGGGTGCGAGCACCCCCAATTGGGAACCGCTGGTCTAGTGGAAGGGGGGCAAACAGAGCATAAATCAAATTTTTATTATACTTGCGGGATTACAGCAGTGCGTGTAATGAGTGTTGGGGTTCCTCTACGCGGCTTAGCGCATGGGCAATACAGCTCCGAAGAAACGTCGCAGCAGTGGTGAGCCATTGCAGACATTGTGTCCTAATTTTGACCAGCCAGGGAATCAAACCACACCGATAGCGATGTCTGATAGGAAGCGATGGGGAATCACCACCGATAGGGAATCAACACCGATAGGGAATCAACACCGATAGGGAATCAACTTCCGCGCCGATAGCGATGTCTTTGACCAATATACGTCATCCGACCGATCAAAAATTAAAGCTTTGTTTAAACAAAAAATTTGGGAGATGACTAGCATTTTTTGTCTCCCTTCCCTTTACTACGCCATTACTGCCTATGATATCGATATAGGCCTGATCAAAAATAAATCCAACAGAATGTTGATTTTATTCAGATAACATTGAAATGGTAGTTTTACTTGATTCAAAACGTCTGACCAAAAAAATATAGGCCTGATCAAAAATAAATCCAACAGAATGTTGATTTTATTCAGATAACATTGAAATGGTAGTTTTACTTGATTCAAAACGTCTTGTTGCAAAATACTTCAATTTGCATTGCTTCTTTGTTTGTAGCAATCATATCAACAAAAAATACTTCGTATTACAAATAATTTTTTATTGCATTGATATCACGATGACTTTAATATTGTGCAATCATTATAAGTTCGCTTACTATCATCTAAGCTTCCTGGTTTGATTTTGTTGATGTTAGAAGAGGCATTTGAACTATTTACTGTTCTTTTTACTCTTTCACCACCGTGCGCAGCATAATATGTCTTTCGTCTATCACTTTTTTGTGACGCATTGCTTCGGTCGGACCTTTTCTTCTTCACAAGTTTTTCATGGATGATCTGCTGCGCGGCAAGACCGGCTTGCGAAAATTCACTACTTTTTGGTGACTGGCTCATGCGCGATTTGGAACTACCTTGAGAATGTGTTTGCGAGAATTTGGTCTCCGCTTCAACTCGTGCCAACAGCACGCTTAAAGGCGGTGCTGCCTTCTCCGCCTGTCCCGCAGTTTCACCTCTTCGATGCCCTCGTTTCGGTCTGCTCTTCAATATTTTTTCTTCTTCTGACACCTGACGAGTCTTTTGGCTACAAAAACAAAGATTCTAGTATGAAACGCCGCTTACTACAACTGACATTTACTAATACAACCTTCAGTCATGGACTTACAAAACCCATCAAATTTTTCTCTAAATTACTTTCAGAGAGAGTCTTTCTCAAGAGACATGCAAAGTAAAAATGTGATAGATAATATCATTTTGAGTTTTTAAGCGCGTAAAATCCCGTTAAAAGGGTTTGAGCATTTGCGGAGTTTGCATATTCCTTGAGCCTACTACCAGGAGCGTATTTATTGGGCATTGGGCCATGGCCCCCCCCTTTTGACTCTGCTTTTTAGTAAAAAGAACAAAATTAGTGGTGCCGACTGACTGAAATACGCCAGCTCTTGTGATGGTTTCTGTAGCTTTATGGCCAGTGGCGATACAGGGAGGTAAGATGAAGAGTATGCATTCTCCCACCAGCCATTTTCGAAAATGCCTTTAATATATACAATTTTCTGTAATTTCAAACCTTGTTGATAGCAATAAGCCTTATACCCTAAGCACGCATAATCAAAAATGTGCGAACAAAATGCACCAGATTTGGCAAAGCACTCAGAATTAGGGTCAAAAAGTTTAAACAAAATTTCATTGAAAATTATTCAAAAAGCACTAAAATAGCCATTACAGCATGTAAATTTTCAAAATTTTTCCGAGGGAGCATGCCCCCGGACCCCCTTAGTCTAAAAATGCAAAGACAAAGTCTAAAAATGCAAAGACAAAGTCAAGCAGTAAAACGGAGACAAAATACTCCACAGCGGAGAAATGTTTAGCAATATGAAGGAATTTCCATCTGGACAGTTACGAAAAGACAAGTGATCGAAAGAACAATGTATGAAGATAGTTATCTGCAAAGAAGTGCCTCTGCGATAGTAGCAAAAACATTGGTGCATTTGTGGATATAGAGCAATCTCTATCCTATTCATGGAGTAACTGTAACAAACCTAATTTTTGAAATGATATCGCAGTTCAGTAAATTGAATCGTTGGCCGAAAAAGAAACGAAATGATAATTTTAAACCAAAGAACATAGCTTTATCTACAGTTTAGACGAACTTTTTGATATTTATTACCGTGATTGCACTCAACGGCATGCTTTGGAAAGATAACATGGCTCAAAGATGACTGAAAAAGATCATGATTATTACAGCGATCAAAATGAACGCAAGCCAAGGTGTCTGGCTGTCATTAAAACATTCTCATTTTCCGACATTTCATTCCAAAAAAGACACACTAACAAGCAAGATCTATCGTTTTCTTAAAGCATTCAATCTTGTAGTCGTGATGGAGCAAATGTCAGCAGCTACTCTGGTCAAGTAGACAGTGGTGCTGACGCTACTATCATCACCACCACTGTCTACTTGATCTTTTTTAGTCATCCTTAAGTCATACTGTTTTTACAAGGCATGTCGTTCAGTGCCATCATGGCAATAAATATCAAGAAGATCGTCTAAATTGCAGGTGAAGCTATGTTCTTTGGTTTTAAAATTATCATTTCGTTTCTTTTTCGGCCAGCAATCTAATGTACTGAGCTGTGATATCATTTCAAAAATTCGATTTGTTACAGTTACTTCATGAACAGAATAGACATTGCTCCATATCCATAAAAGCACCAATTTTTTGTTACTATCGCAGAGTCACTTCTTTGTTTATTGTTAGTTTTTCAAAGGCACACAAAATGCAATATTACACACATGCACCTTAAGGAAAAACGCGACGAAGCCCGAAGGCTTGAAACATACCAATACATCAGCGAGAAAAATAAACGCAAAACATAAACATTGGCATGGTCACAAAACCTTTCCAACAAAAGTAAAGAGGCCAGTATGATGTGATATAGGCCTACTCATTATCATAGAAAAAGAAAAAGCACAAAAAAGATCACAAAAACCATTTACAAATATACAAGAACATGCAACATTATGCACGCACCTAACAATTTTTAATTTAGCTTAGTGTATTATAAATTAGCTTATGTTAGATTCTGTTGTACAAAATAAAACATCAAATTGTATTGAAAAGTACCACGAAAATTTGCGTTGAAGTCAAAAAGATTAAACTGACTGGGAGTCAGTTTTAGTTAACAACATTTTTTTCAATGATGTATTGAAAGAAGCGATATTTTGCACTTTTCTAACTGTACTTGGAGTTAAATTCGATGTTTTAACTCCACTGAAGGAGACAGACAGTTGGGTAATTGATTTTGAAAAGTAGGGTAAATGGTAAGAGTCACTATTACGTGTTGCAATACTATGAACTTGATGGTTGCATTGAAACAGACGGAAAAAGACGCTTGGCAATTGTCGATGATTTAATTTGTACATAAACATACCTGTTGATAATATGTATAAATGATGTAAGAAAGAAACTCAACAGGTTCACCATATTTATATAAAGGAAGTAAATTTACCGCAGAGTCTTTGTATTTTTTGAACAAGTGTTTTCTGACCCTGATTCCATCTCGGATTTGACTTTTAATCAAAGAGTGTTAGATTTGGATTAAGTTTTCAATATTTAAATGATATTTCAATCTAGAAATAATTCCTAAATACAGTACGATCTTAGTTTCTTTATTACAATCAACATGTGCGACTTCCATGAAAGATTTTTGTCAAGATACAGTCCTATAAAGGATATATTTTGTGCTTGTTCAAGTGGAGTGTTGTAAATTGACAAACATTTATTTCCATAAGCCAGCAGATTATTGTTTTTGTTGGAACTAAAACACATACACTATACTTGGTTATATTAATGTTAAGAGTTAATTTGTCAACAGCTAGCCATTTTGTTATATTATAGAGTTCCAATTGAGCTTTATCAAACAAAATACTAACATTTTTATAATGAAGAAAAACGTTTGTGTCATCAGCAAACATTATGGCGTCTGCTGTATGTAAACATTTGCTAAAGTCATTGACATATATTAAAAGCAAAGTTGGGCCAGGGATAGATCCTTGTGGCACCCCCCAGTAAATTTCAGCTGGAGATGATAAGCATCTTCCATACACTGTGTGTTGCTTGCGGTTAGTTTAATAACTTTTAAACCAACCATGAGCTGTTCCTCGTATGCCATTATGGTGTAGTTTAGTCAGCAATATGTTGTGACCAATAGTGTCGAATGCTTTTCATAGGTCTAAGAATATACCTAGAGTTAGATCTTTGGATTCCATGGCAGAAGTTATCCTATTAACTAAATAGGTAGCAGCTAATTCTGTTGAATGCTTTTCCCTGAAGCCAAATTGATGATCGAAGAAAAATTGGCTCTTATCAAGAAAGTTACGTAGCCTAGAGTGAACTACTTTTTCCAACAACTTTGAGAAACAAGACAACAAACTAATTGGCCGATAGTTAGAGATGTTTTTACGATCCCCTTTTTTATGGATAGGCACTACTTTGGCAATTTTGAAGCTTTCAATAAATTTCCCTTGTTCCAGTGACATGCTAAAAAAAAGATAAAACCTTGCAAAATATTGTATGGAGTAAACTTTACTATTTTTGAAGGAATGTCATCCATGCCACAACTAAATTTTGGTTTAATGGTAGTAATGATGTTTTGCAATTCTTCTAGTGTGGTTGGTTTAAGAAATATAGACTTCACCTTTGGTTTCGTCAAATAATCAGTAAAATGAACCGAAGTGTTTGGAATATTGTTAACTAAATCTTTCGCAAGAGATGAAAAATAGGTGTTAAAGTGATTTGACATTTTGTGATCATCCGTCATTAATTTGTCATTAATAAGAATAGGATTAGTTGTATTGCTCCTTTTAGATTTTCCTAGAAGCTCATTTATCATTCTCCAAATTTCTTTAAGATTGCTTTTGTTTTCCGTTAGTTTAGATTTTATGTATGACTGTTTTTTCTTTTTAGTAAACACTTTGCAGATAACTATCTTCATATTGTCCTTTTGATCACTTGTCTTTTCGTGAGTAACTGTCCAGATGGAAATTCCTTCATATTGCAAAACATTTCTCCGCTGTGGAGTATTTTGTCTCCGTTTTACTGCTTGACTTTGTCTTTGCATTCTTAGACTTACCTGTAGGTAGTTATCAATCATTCAATGATACAGGCTAAGCTATCAAACATCAATCTAAAAAGAGATTAGATGTACAGGCATCTTCATGGCTTTATAGCCTGATGCTAATAAAGCCTAAAGTATGAACTTCATTTACAAACTTTGTACCTGAACAATGAACACTCTTGATTGTCTATAGTGCATTTTAAGTAGCCTAATGGTGGTGATCATTTATATTATCTGTTCCCATTGTCTTATCACATTTTGATGTTTACAGAAGTTGCTTAGCTGTTGGTCATGAAGCAGATTATTAAGCATAATACACATTTGTGAGATAATTCTAAATGAAACGTTGAAAGTAAAAAGGCAGGAGAAATAAGTTTGGTGGAATTGCTGATACTGAATTACTCACGAAAAACACTGCAAATTCGGCACAAATTAGGTTTTTTAAAATAGCTTCAAAACTATAGATTTTGTGAAAACTGCTCTTAAGACACATATAAAACAACATATAACCTTTAAGACAAAAACTGCTTTCAAGACACATAAAAACTTGGCCATTCTGCAACTTTTGACACCAAATGTTTCTAGGTCATTAGGTTACAAAGTTAGAGAGTTTTTTCACAAATTTGACCTCTCATGACGTCATTTGTCCCGGTTGCTCGGACAGTGTTGGGTGTAATTAATCAAAAACAAGCCCACCCTAATGCGCAGGGCCCGTGGGTTTTGGACCATTTACAATGGACATGTGGGCCACCAGTGGCGTAGTGCAATTTAAAAATTTAGGGGAGCCCGAGTTGAAGCTAGGACTAATTTTTGAACACAGCACTTGCCAGAGCCTTAGTGCAGCCAAAAAATTTGGAGAGGCGGGGCCCAAGTAACAACTCAAACTGGTAATTTACTGATCACACGCAACCTCTGTAAAAACCGTATTTAGCATGGAGTAACATCACGAAAAAAGGAAGTGAGGAAAAGATACCAAAATACGTCGTGATGCTCCAATTTTTAGAATAACAAATCGAAACTTACTTTGATACCTCAAACCGCCCTTCAATCATGGACAATATTATGCGCAATCAGTGTGGCCCCACGATTTAACAAAGGGGAGGATATTGCTGGGGTTTTGAGGGAAAAGCCTCAGCCGGCGGCGGCAAGGGAAGTCTGGGGGCGGAGCCCCCAGCCGCCAATAAATTTTTACGGTTTTCACATAAAAAAAACACTCATTTTAGCACATTTTCTGATTGAAAAATGATATGCCGGTACCTGCAGTGAGTGCAGTCACTACCATGTAGTGTCAGACCAGTGGTGTAGCGAGGATTTTCAAAGAAGGGGGGGGGCATAATTTTCGACACTTAAAAAGCGTATTTTTTGGCAGAATTTATTTGAAGATAATTGAGAAGCAAGAAAGACTCTAGGGAGATCCAAGGGCATGTATGCTCCCCCGAAAAAATTGTTGAAAATTTACATGCTGTAATCAGGGATGTGGAAGCGGTCATATTTTGATGGAAGCGCGAAAAATAAGCCGCTTCCGCTTCCACATCATTCAAAAAAGCATACTGTAAATAACTTATTAGATATTATATTTTATTCAATTTATTAGACATTATTTTGCAATGCTAGCTTCACATGGATGCCAAATCTCACCATATAAGGGCATTACTCTTTGCTTAACTTTCAGGGCCTACTGCACTAACGTAAAATCGCTTTTTCTTTTAGTTTTTTCAGGTTTTAAAAAGCGCTGAAAGCAATACTTGACTCTTTTCCAATTATAATCATGTCACGAAATAGATGGAGTGCTGTCAGAAGAGTATTAAGGGGAACGTTGCCCCCCCCCCGGTCCTCTCCTCTTCATTTTGTCTTTTAGTAGAAAATTAACAAAATTAATGGTGCCAAGTGACTGAAATATGCCAGACTCTTTTGATGGTTTTTGTAGCTTATGGCCAGGGGCGGACGTAGAGGGGTAGGATGAGGGGTATGCATCCTCCCACCAGCCGTTTTGGAAGATGTTTTTGATGTATACAATTTTTTCATAATTTCGAGCCTCCTTGATAGCAATAAGCCTTAAGCACGCATAAATCGAAAATGCGCGAACAAAATGCATCATATTTGGCGAAGTATTCAGAATTAGGGTCAAAAATTTAAAACAAAATTTGGCTAAAAACTATTCAAAAAGCACTAAAATAGCCATTAGATCATGTGCGTTTTCAAAAATTTTCCGGGGAAGCATGCCTCCGGATCCCCCCAAAACCTTTCTTGTTTCTCAATGAGCTTCAAATTAGTTTTGCTGAAAAAAATACGCTTGAACACAATGTGGAAATTATGCTCCCTCCCACCCTTTAAAAATTCTTGCCATGCCACTGAGTGCTGTGTATCAATGTTTTCCTAATGAAAGGCATAAGTTTTGTAGCTAAGTTGTCGTAAAAAACTCCCAGGATTGTGACTCAATCATTCCTTTACACTTTTGTTTGCTTTTTGCAAATTATTACCTTTAAAAAAACGCTTGTTAAAGCTTGATCAAAAGCTTTAAGCGTGTTGGAAAAAAGGTACGGTTTACGGTATCGGCTACCAACGCACTGGTCGTATTTTACTGGCAAAATTTTGGTGATTTTTTTTGGAAGCGGAAGCTCTTTGCAAATATACCGCTTCCACATCCCTGGCTGTAATGGCTATTTTAGTGCCTTTTGGATAGTTTTCTAGCAAATTTTGTTGACATTTTTTGACTCTCTTTAAATACGCCCCTGTGTCCCCTTTAAACACTCCCTTTAAATACGCCCCTGTGTCAGACAATGCAAAAGTGTTTTGGTAACCATGTCTACAAGCAGAAACTGGGTTAAAATAAATGAAAGAAGGCTGCAATCACTATTAGTTTCGACGCATTTGATGGGATGACGTGTATTGATGTGCTCTAAGCTATAATCTATAACAGCGCATGCAAAATATTTTCTAAATTCTAACTACAGATCAAGATCAAGGGTGGAAACCTGGCTACTTGGCGTTAGGGTGTCAGTTTCAGTTTTGGTGTGTTGAAACCCAGATGTAAGGTTTCAGTTTTGGTTTGGTTTCACCGCTGTTGCAAAATAGGTTTCAGTTTTGGTTTCAGTTATGCTTACGCACAGCTTCGGTTTCTGGGTTTCAGTTTCGGTTTAAGTTTCATCCAAGAAAGCTATTTTATTTTGAATACGAATTATTTAAATGATCTACTTCTTGGCATTTTTGTTTTATTTTGATGAGAGGTTGTAGCTTAGATGGCCGAGTGAGGAGAGCAATTGCTTCAGAAGTTGTTGACTTGGGTATAATTCCGAGTCCGGTGAAATCAAAGACTCAAAAATTAGTATTCACAGCTTCTCTCTGTGACGCTCAGCATTAAAGGAACCGTGCTGGTAAGGATGGTGATGACAATTTTTAAAACCCAAAACCTTAGAAAATTTTAAGTAGGTTTTAGTTTCAGTTTCGGCTTTGACGTTTCAAGAAAAAACGGTTTTGGTTCAGGTTTAGGTTTTCAAAAATTTGGCCAAGTAGGTGTCAGTTTCAGTTTGGGTTTCCAAAATTCTCTTCAAAACCGGGTTTTCAGGTTTAGGTTTAGGTGTGGGTTTCCACCCTTGATCAAGACACTAACTTTACTTCTGAGTAGAAGCGACTGATTGAAGCAAAAATTATAAAACAAAAAAATGGAATTTATAAAATGGGAAAGGGGGGCTATGGGGTTAGCTTGAAGGATGAAAACGAAATGGCACTTGCTAAAATTTTTATTTTTTTAATTTTCAATTTTTTAAATTATAAAAAGTAACACATCTCAGAAAATTTGGGCAGGCCCGGGCACATGATGTGGACAGGGAAATCGTTGGCTAAAGTTTTATTAAATTCTACTAAAATCCCAGAGGAAGCCGATGTTTGACTGAAACTAATTTGCTCAATGCAAATAAATAATAAATTTATGTCATCATCATCATCATCATCATCATCAACATTTATTAGCGGTAAGGTGGCACAAAATAATACACTTAAAGAAATAGACAAACAAACATGACCGCAGGGAGACGGCGAATAGACCTTTCGGTCATCTAGTCAGCTGCCACCCTATTGCCGATTTCATGAATGGATATGTGATCACATTACATATATTGGTTAACAGATGAATATAATTTAAATTCAGGACTATGAGGTAGTGATTTGCATGAAACTATTTCCACATTTCACACTAGTAGGTCTAAAGTTCAATTATTGTACGTTTGAAGCAAATGTTTTTTGAACCGAATTTTAAATAAATTAAACGAAGAGTTCTGAATATTCGTTGGAATATCATTCCAGATATTAACTCCTTGATATCTTATACATTTTTGCAACCGATTAGTTGTATAGCGAGGTATATATAAGCAGTTTCTTTGAGGCTGGGTAGATCTAGTATTTTTTTGGGACATTACACTGGTCAATAAAAAAAAATTAGAAATTGCGGGAGGTAGATTGTTCTTAAAATGAGCATGAACAAATTTTCCGATTTCAAATTTAAATAGATCTGGAAGTTTAAGAATGCCAAGTTGGTAATAAAGGGGAGTAACTGAATCTCTTGAGAGACCACCGCCAATTAACTTTACCGCTTTGTTCTGAAGGGATAACAATTTTTTAAGTTTAGATTTATAGGTAGAACCCCACACTATTAGTCCATATAACAGATGTGTATGTATAAGAGAATAGTAAATTTGTAAAATTGCGCTTGTTGGTAAATAATGACGTAGCTTGGAAATAATTCCAACAGCTCTAGATATTTTATGTTCGACCGTTGATATGTGGTTGTCAAAATTTAGTTGCTGGTCTATGATAACGCCTAGGTACTTGGCACTTTGACAGATAGGAAGGAGCGAATTGTTGATAGAAAGATCCATATGAGGATGGGGTTTATTTAACTTTGGAGCGATAATTAGGACATTAGATTTGGAAGGATTAACTGTTAGTTTGTTGGCCTTAAACCACTCAGTAATATTGTCTAGATCTTTCTGCATGTGGGAACGTAGTTTAGATGGGTTTGAGGCTGAAAACAATAAGCAAGTATCGTCTGCGAAAAGTCGGGGAATACAGTTTACGGATGATGGTAAATCGTTGATGTATAATAAGAATAGTAAGGGTCCAAGGGTTGAACCTTGAGCAACCCCAAAATGGTTGAACCTTGAGCAACCCCAAAATAAATCATCCTACATTTTTTACCTGTGGTCTGCGAGATGACTGTACTCATGTGGCTGTTTTGAATATTCGCTGTCTTCGGAATTATAACTTCGAAAAAACAAAGAAAACATACAGAAAATATGGAATAAAAAGAATTTCAGAAAAAATAATTAAACCACCGTATTTCTTAGAGTTGGACGTTTCGACAACATAGTTTCCGCTGCGATAATTAGCAGTAAATGCAAGGCGGTATTAACCAGCATCGCAAAACTGCTCATTGCACAATCTGAATCTCAGAATTATTTTATTTGAATAAGATTGACAATGGTTAGTGCGTTGTAAGCAAAATTTCTCTTTGTTTAAATATATTTCGATTTGTGTTGGTTAATTCATTCGTAATGATACAACATACTTACCGGTTAACGCAGTGAATGATGTCAATGAAAGCGCAAGAAATCGTTGGTTTGATTCCCGGGCCGGTCAAACCTCACACAGTGCCGCCAACGGCTTGCCACCGCTGCGACGTTTCCTCAAAGTTGTGCTGCCCAGGCGCTAAACTGCAGTGATGGGCCCCGCCAATTGTTGAACACTTCGTAATAACACTGCGAGTGAATGAAGATTTGTAACACAGTAATTTCGGGACAAAAACAGCTTCAGAAAGAAAAATAAAGTCACAGTAATAAAACTGGAAGTTTTAACGATACAGATTCATTTGTCATCATCAGCAGGATGCGCAGTTTTATGTCTCCTTGCACAACGCACATGACAACAGAATGCATGTAGTCGTAACGTCTAGTTTGAATTACTATACTGGTAAGCTTTATTGTTTGGTTTCAAAGAAGGTTTAAATTTATACTCACTTGTTTATTTGATGATGCCAGTTATAAAGATGATATATCATAAAAAGGCAAACCACACAAAAAAGGGCAACGTATCCTGTTACATCAAACTCCATATCTGCATTAAACATAAAAGTGCAATTTACCATTAAAAAATTAAATGAAATTTGATATTATTAGGCTGATGCGCGTACCAGTGGCCGTGCCCATCTCCTCGGCTAAAAGTCAGTTCAGGAAAATATGACAACGGTGGTAAGCCGTAACACCGCGTCCGATTTAACCGCCGGGAACTCAACCCCACCCGTGCCTCCAGCACGGATAGCGACGTCTTCAAACATTTATACCTACTGTCGGGACTTACAGTCAGTTCAGAATTATGTAAACAGCATGCAATCGCAATTTAATTTGTGCATAAACATACCTGTTGATAATATGTATAAATCATGTACAGAAAGAAACTTAACAGGTTCACCATATTTATATAAAGGAAGTCAATTTATCGCAGAGTCTTTGTATTTTTTAAACAAGTGTTTTGTGTCCATGATTCCATGTCATGATTCCAAATCGGATTTGACTTTCAATCAATGAGTGTTAGATTTCGATTAAGTTTTCAATATCTAAGGCTATGAAATGTTTTTAACACAAATTGTATGCCCAAATATTACAAATCTCAAGAGATGTAATATATTTTTTTCTGAAATCTCAAAAATAACTAGCAGAACGGCCACCCGAAAAGATGTCAAGCGAGATCGGTTCCAGCTGTGAATCGAACCTGCGACGAAGGATCTACTACTGACATGCAGTACGGCTAGACCGTGTCACAAACTTACTGATGCAAAATTTTCGATGTAAAATTACCGTAAGCATAAATGATGCATAAAATATGGTGTCTTTGGTTACATGTTCCAAGCTCCCACAAGTACCTGCTTTCGTCTACCCTTCCACAATTTCCCATAAAAACACAATTGTTTTCGGCAGACCAGTTAGGTTGACCTCTTGCCCAGGTCATGTTTTGAATTCTTCGGCCAGATGGATACCAATATAAGTGTCGTTTTGATGGTCTCGCAGCTGTGACGTAACAATGGGGACGATCTGCATGTAGAAGTTTGATTAACAGCGTAGTGTAATTTTACTTATCTCAGGTACGTCAGCCAGATCGTATTTTTGTTCAGAAATAATTTTTATGGACATTGTTTATTGATGCTTCTCAGTACGGACAGGCATAATTTGTCTACAAATTAATAAGCAATAAATACAGTAGCTCAAAATCAGAGACAGATGTAGAATATCGTTCTTAAGGAAGGAGCGATAGACATTTGTGATTTTATGGCACGCACTAATGCCTGGCTATAAGTTAGCCTACCTCAGAAGCTGGCAACCCCTGGCACGCGTGCCAAAAGTGGCACGCCGGATGGTTTTGCATGGCACGCGAAGCGATTCCATGCGCAAGTGAATTTTAAGCTTTTAAGATTTAACAAATTGACTTTTGAATCTATGAACGAGTTTCAGTGTTGTGGGTTCAAAAGTCACTCAATTATTCAAATATTTCTTAGTAAATACTATAGGACATCTACCGACGTGCAGGGGCGGATCTAGGGGGTATGTGGAGTATGCACCCTCCCACCAGCCATCTTCAACAATGCTTTGGATGAATACAATTTTTCCATAATTTCGAACCTCTTCATAACAATATGCCTTAGTCGCCTTA